>CM033713.1:1531414-1969063 GCA_019671005.1 Hibiscus mutabilis
ATGTCAAAATTTTTAAATATGAAATATTAAATTATTAAATTATTTTTGAATTACGATCAAATTGATAGAATGTATAAGTTTTAGGGACTAAAACTACTATTATACCATGTCATGTTTCAATTTTAACCACAAAGTCACACAATTTTAATTAAGTGACTAAATTGTTACTTTTAAAATAAAATGCTTTATTTTTTACTAAATTTATAACTAAGTGACCTATGGTGCAATTTACCCAAGCAAAAAAAGTTTTTTTTTTCTTTCGATTGTATGGGATGCAAGGAGTATGGCCAACAGGCCAAGGGTTACTCAAAAAGGTTGAAAGGGTTAAATGATAGTATAAAAACCAGTATAAAAACCTCCTAAAAGCGAATCCAATTCCAAGCACTTAAGATTTGTTCTCTGTTCAACTCCACGGCGCAGATCCGCGGAGTATCTGATTCTCAATCAAAACAGCTCCCAAAAATCTACCCTTTGCCCTTATTACTCTCTTCACCTGCTTCAAGGTTGCTCCTTTTCCCTCTCTCTCTTCTCATCTTTACTGGTTTTTCGTTTGGGTGTTTGTGTTTTATTGATTTTCTGTTGAATCTATGTTTTTTAGGATTTAATGTTTATTGGATTTGTTTTACTGTATGGGATCTATGTTTTATTGATTTTCTGTTGAATCTATGTTTTTTAGGATTTAAGGTTGCTCCTTTTCCCTCTCTCTCTTCTTATCTTTAATGGTTTTTCGTTTGGGTGTTTGTGTTTTATTGATTTTCTGTTGAATCTATGTTTTTTTAGGATTTAATGTTTATTGGATTTGTTTTACTGTATGGGATCTGGTTTTGATCTGTTTTCTGTTTATGCTTTTTGGGTTTTCTGGTTTTGAGATTTATCACTTCACGTCCATAATTATTGGGTTTTTCTTTTGTTTAAGTCGATCGCTTTTTTCTTAGTTTAAGATTTGAGAGATTAATCAGTTTGAAGCTCAGCTAGACTAGCCTTGTATATTTTGTTGGGTAAAAATGTCCCTTTTTTGATTAGGAAACGAAGGGATAAAAGGTTCTTTCTCTTTGTATTTTAGTATATTCCAAATTGTAGGATTTTGAAAGGTTGTAGTAAACGAGATTTGGGGATGCAAATATATTGAACTGTTACTTTTGAAATTTCCAGCTCTGGGGTTGAAAGTTTAGAATTAGTTGAGCGAGATGCGTGGTGTTTATTCTCTGAACTAATTACTGCAACTTGTTAAAGGAAAAACCTTAGTTACCTTACCATTAAAAATGTTTGATTATAGTTTAGTTTAAGGCTGGTATATGACAAGTATGTTATTCTTGGTTTGAGCTGAAATCTGTATTTATTGTCACTGCATGAGTTGATTAGAGTATGTTGCCTGGCATTTAGGATTATCTACACTCAGTTTTGTGTACAAAACCTTTGGATATGCCTAGTTAATGCTTGTGTAATTTACTTAAACCTGTATGAAAATCAGAATGGATGTATAATTAACTGATGAGTGATGTTATGTGTTCCCCAAAAGTATCTTCATTATGCTTCATGTGTAGAAATCTTTAAAGATTTGGTGTTAAGAATGTGTTAAAACAGTTTTCTTTTTAAGTGTGTGGCCCTCGGTGGATTGGAGAAGTGGACAATGTGGTGTCTGATAGAGGATATGTGATCAAAATGTCAGATAGCCATCCGCCTCTTTGTATCTTCTCCAGATATTAAATCAGAAGTTAATGCTTGTGCTCCGCTTCTTATGGTGTGCAAGTTTGGCTATTCGTTTACATCTTTCTCAATATGAAAAGGCATTGACCCTAATTTATTGAGGAGTGATAAGAATGTGTAAAGAAAGTTTGCTTTTTAAGTGCCTGGCCGTGGGTGGAATATTGGAGAGGTGGACAATGTGGTGTCTGATAGAGGATCTGTGATCAAAAAATATCGGATAGCCATCCGCCTCTTTGTATCTTCTCCAGATATTAAATCAGAAGTTAATGCTTGTGCACCGCTTCTCATGGAGTGCAAGTTTGGCTCTTCTTTTACTTTTTTCTCAATGTAATAAAGGAATCATCTAATTTATTGAGGAGTGATAAGAATGTGTAAAGAAAGTTTGCTTTTTAAGTGCCTGGCCGTGGGTGGAATATTGGAGAGGTGGGCAATGTGGTGTCTGATAGAGGATCTGTGACAAAAAAATATAGGATAGCCATCTGCCTCTTTTTATCTTCTCCATATATTAAATCAGAAGTTAATGCTTGTGATCCGCTTCTCATGGATTGCAAGTTTGGCTCTTCTTTTACATTTTTCTCATTGTAGAAAAGGAATCATTTAATTTAATGAAGAGTGATAAGAATGTGTTGGAGAGTTTGATTTGTAAGTGCTTGGCTGTGGATGCAATATTGGAGAGGTGAGCAATGTGGCGTCTGATGGAGGATCTGTGATCAAAATATCGGATAGCCATCTGCCTCTTTTTATCTTCTCCAGATATATTAAATCAGAAGTTAATGCTTGTGCTCCTCTGCTCATGGAGTGCAAGTTTGGCTCTTCTTTTACATATTTCTTAATATGGAAAGGCATAAAACTTAATTATATTTAACATTTTCGTCATTAAGAATATAACTTTTGGAGTTTGTATTATAGTCTAGACCTTGATTTGTTTATCAGTATCTTGTTGTATTCATAACCGAAAGCTTTAATTTTTGAGCCAAACTATGCTTAATAGCTTTATTCTTTCTTGCCTCTGCAGTCATGGCAGGTTTGGCACCAGAAGGATCCCAATTTGATGCTCGTCAATATGACCAGAAAATGACTGAATTGTAAGTTTTATTGTTTGTAGACCATACATGCTTCTCTCTAATCTTTGTTATTTGTTTATACTCTATATATATATAATGCTCTGTGCTTTACCATTTGCTGATGCTTATGCGTTCAAAACTTACAGGCTCCAGACTGATGGCGATGATTTCTTCACAAGTTATGATGAAGTTTATGATAGTTTTGATGCAATGGGACTTCAAGAGAACCTTCTGAGGGGTATCTATGCATATGGTATGTAGTACGTTAAATCCTAAATTCTGTTATCTGCTTCTGTAAATTCTTAAAGCATCAGTCTGCCATTTATTCCGAGTAAAATAACTTTTATATGTTTTATTGTTGCTAATTTATGCTGAATCTGTACTCCCTTGTCCAAACTAATTTCATAGGTTTTGAGAAGCCTTCTGCTATCCAGCAAAGAGGAATTGTACCATTCTGCAAGGGTCTTGATGTGATTCAGCAGGCACAATCTGGAACTGGGAAGACTGCAACTTTCTGCTCTGGAATTCTTCAGCAACTTGACTATGCTGTAGTCCAATGCCAGGCTCTGGTTTTGGCACCCACTAGGGAGTTGGCACAACAGATAGAGAAAGTGATGCGAGCACTTGGGGATTACCTCGGTGTTAAGGTCCATGCTTGTGTTGGTGGGACAAGTGTTCGTGAGGACCAGCGCATTCTGCAAAGTGGTGTTCATGTTGTTGTGGGAACTCCCGGTCGTGTTTTTGACATGTTGAGAAGGCAGTCACTTCGTCCAGATTACATTAAGATGTTTGTTTTGGATGAGGCTGATGAGATGCTTTCCCGTGGTTTCAAGGACCAGGTTAGTTATTTCATCATGTTATCTTCTCTTTTGAATGATTTCAAGTTTTGAGAGCTTAGGTTTTGATCTTTTTTTGCTCTAATAATGTTTGTTATGTCTTTCAGATCTATGATATCTTCCAGTTGCTTCCAGGCAAGATTCAGGTTGGAGTATTTTCTGCCACAATGCCACCGGAAGCCCTTGAAATTACTAGGAAATTCATGAATAAACCTGTGAGAATTTTGGTTAAGCGTGATGAGTTAACCCTTGAGGGTATCAAGCAGTTCTATGTGAATGTTGAGAAGGAAGAGTGGAAGCTTGAAACTCTCTGTGATCTGTACGAGACTCTGGCAATTACCCAGAGCGTCATTTTCGTGAACACAAGGCGAAAGGTTGACTGGCTAACTGACAAGATGCGAAGTCGTGACCACACCGTATCTGCCACCCATGGAGACATGGACCAGAATACCCGTGACATCATCATGCGTGAATTCCGCTCTGGTTCGTCTCGTGTTCTCATCACCACCGATCTCCTTGCTCGTGGTATCGACGTGCAGCAAGTCTCTCTAGTCATAAATTATGATCTGCCGACTCAACCGGAAAACTACCTCCACCGTATTGGACGAAGTGGAAGGTTTGGAAGAAAAGGTGTGGCCATCAACTTTGTTACTGCAGATGACGAGAGAATGCTGTTCGACATCCAGAAATTCTACAATGTGATCATCGAGGAGCTTCCATCAAATGTTGCTGATCTCCTTTGAAGAGAGCTTACCCTTTTTGAAAGATTGTTTGAGACAAGGTGGTTTTGTTGTTTTGTCTAGTCCTATTTAACTTGCCCCTTTTTCTTGTTATTTTTGCTATCTAGTGCCTTAAGTTAATGTTGTTCATAAAGATTGTTCAGTTTTTCTCACTCCTTTGTGGTTGACTTTATATGTTATTTCAAGTTTTTATGCAGCAATTAGGTTGTGTTTTGAGTTGCATGCATCTTCTTTTAGTTATGTTTTAAAAAAAAATTTATATGAAAATTATGTAATCCTTATTCTCTGCTAATCTTCACCTAAACTTGGACATGACTATTTATCTCATCCAACCATGAGAGTAGACTTTAATTCTTGCAAGCAATGAAGAATCTCAGTTCTGCAGATAGGACCCCACAACAGCTATGCAGTCTTGCTGTCAAAAGCTATCATTAAACACTTCAAATGCTGTAAAATTTAGGGGTGTGCGGTTAATTCGGTCAGTTAATTGAAATTTTTAGAACTTTAACCGTTAACCGAATCGAAATTATTTCGGTTAATTCGGTCAGTTTTCGAATTAACCGAAATTTGTTATAAAATTTTGGGTAAATTATACATTTGGTCACTAAATTATAGTAAAATGACCTTTTAGTCACTAAACTTTCATTTTATATTAATTTGATAAAAATTTATTGAACATTTTATAATATATCAAAAAATTTAATGATCATTTTATAATTTTTAAAAGTTCAATGACCAAAAATAAATATATGTAATATATATAATATTTAATATATAATAATTTCGGTTAATTCGGTTAATTAACCTATTTCGAACCGAATTAACCGATAACCGAATTTTTTTAAAAAATTAACCGTTAACCGAACTTACTTAAAATTAACCGAAAAAAATTCGGTTCGGTCGGTTAATTCGGTTAAAACCGAATAATGCACACCCTAGTAAAATTTAGATAGATTTTTTTTTCAATTCATTCACTTAGTCATACATTAACCATTCCATGTGGCAAATACCTATCAATGAACGTCAATGCTACATTAGCTGCCCCATAATGTGCAGCTTCAGCTGTCATAAAATGCGTGATTCTTCAAGTAGAAAATGTCACGTCATTCATCTCTTCACTATGATCAACAAACTACACATTTATTTCCTCCACTGCTAAACCCTTCATCCTTGAACAATCTTTGTTAGAGTTTCATACAATTTTCTTTTATTTACTTTGATGGAGCAGTTTAGATCCAAATCATACAAGGATGGTGGAGAAATGCAGATGGAGAGTTACAATGGAGGAGGACCAAGGAACATGCAAGACCTGAGGTCTTACAGTGCAAGTTCTGCTCAACAAAACCAGCTTGGGAAGGAGATTAAGATTAAGAAGAACAAAAGCTCATTTGGGTCATCTTCAAAAAGCTGGAACTTTACTGATCCTGAGCTGCAGAGGAAGAAAAGGGTTGCTACCTACAAGGGTTATGCAGTTGAAGGCAAGATGAAAGGGTCTTTGAGGAAGAGTTTCAGGTGGATCAAGGACACTTATACCCAAGTTGTCTATGGCTGGCAGTGATCCATGGCCATGAACAATCTCTTGGTTTCTTTCTCTTTCTCCTTTTTCTTGCTATTTTTGTGTTGTTTGAGGTTGTGCTTTACTATGGTGGTGAAAAACTTTAGATTTAGGGGGAAGTTTTCCTTCTATTTAAGAACCTTGAATCTGATATTTTCATTTACTATGGAATGTGGACACTGGTGTTCTTGGTTGAGTTTCTATAGTAAGGTCTTCAGCACTATGAATTTTCTGTAATTTCAATGAACATGTTATTGATTTCTCAGATTGTCACTCATGGATTACGGGGGCTAAGTTGAAACATTGAATCAAGAGCAACATTTTCAAGATCAGACTAATATGAAAAGAACAGCATCTGTCGGTTGTTCTAACACTGGTTTATAGTACAAACGAGCAATAACTTAATCTTTCAATGGTAGCTTCGTTGACATAATCATACACTGATTAAACCTCGGGTTCATTTCATGGTACTCCTGCCATCAACTAATAGTGCAGGAAACTGGATCACCAACACCTGCTGAGTTCACATGCAACCTAGTCATGTTGAGATCTCCTTTGAGATAATATGTTTTTACCAGTAAAAACAAACATTTATGGGCAAAACCTCAATATGAACCCTTTTCTTGCTGTTTACCTAATCAGCTAGCCATTGAAGTTGAGTTTGACTGATATTTGATCCCGCCAGGCCACCACAACCTGCTGCATAGTCCAACATATTATTGATGGCAACCCTATCATTTCTAGAAAAATTAAATGCAGATTCATAGCTTTATAATTGCCACCACCTAACAGTTCAAAATCAATACAAGATCGGAGGTCAAACCGGTGTAATCCCGACCACGAAGGTTAAGTCCAATAGTCGTACTGATTGGACCGACTGATTTAATGATATATCGTTTTAGACGTATACACATACCACATACTCATTTGGATTCAAGAGGGGCAAAGCTTGGAGTTGCTTCATATCCTACTTTTTTTCCTTTACATTCTACATTATACAAGAGGTTACATCAACTAGCCGAAGCTAAGGCGACTATTTTTTTTTCACAGGCCACACCTATTACATTTGTGTAATAAACTAATGAATAACTAACCGATAGGCCTCAACGTGATACTGTGAATGGCCGGAAAAGAAAGAACCTAAACTTCAAAAAGAAACTAGATTGAGTGAGCATTGTTATGATGACCGGGATGAACGGGCTGGACTATGAATTTCGGAAGATGGTTGCTTTCTTTGCAACTTCACTTTTAACTGCCTGATCTTTGCATCTACCCTTGCTGTGAACCCGATCATGGTCTTCTGTCTCGCCTTTGATCGCTCCCTAGTCCACATGCGTTGATCCTCGACGTCTTTCTTGTAATACTTGATCTCTTGGATGATATGATGATCCAACGGGTGGAAACATCTTTGGTAAGATATATGGGCCAAGTATGGGAGATTACAAGCGACGGTTACCAAGAGGGTGGCTGTCCAATAGATGGGTGCTGGAGCGAGAGCTTCCACTAGAAGTTGGTAGGCATTACCAGAAATAGTGGGTGATAGCATGCCGTAAACAAAGAGAAACAGATACCACATGGCAATGCTGCCCCATATGAAGAGGTGCTGGATCCATGTGAAGTGGCTCATAGTGAACGCAATCTGGCAATTGAGCGCCCAAATGATGCAAGTGAATATTGTTGTCCCCAAGGCAGCCATATCAGCAGTCTGTCCTCCAGCACGGAAAGCTTGATCGTAGAAGATGATAATATTGAGGAAGAAAATAATGAGAGAGGAATATAGACCATTGCCTATCCACCCAAGTATCTTATACCAGTTGAAAAACAAATTTTTAGGTCCTTGCTGATATAATGCAGGAAACTGCAACAGAAATAGGCATACAAAATGTTATGATAGTCATTTGTAGCATGGATGAATTTTGTTAATAAGAAAATTGTTTCACAGACTTACCTGTAAGCAGACCTCCGAAGAAACATCTTGCTCGAAAACTCCTAGTGAGATTACAGGCAATGATGTAAGAACGACATTGAACAATAACATGTACCAGTCATCGTAAACTGATTGTCCAGAAAATCCTGCAAATGCCTCAAAGTAGAAGAGGGTGAGGCCAAATGCTATGTTCTTGTAGAAGAAATAGCAAACCTGAAGGTCAAAGTGGTACGGAATCAGCAGTCAACCAAGCATAAAGAGTGCAAGATAATGAAAAATGCAGGTAATCCCTCGTTATTACCATCTGAGCAATCCTCTTATAACACCAGTGTCCATGAACAACAAGAAGCCTTTCCAAGAAACGGAACTGGGCAACAGAGAAGTCACTGGCCATTACAGCCTGCAAAAAGAGAACAAGTTACGTAAGTCATTAACACGCAAACATTTCTAAAAACAGTCCAAAGAGCCTAACAATAAGTTTCTCGTGATGAATAGACGTGCATAAACTGCTAAGGTTTACATCTATAACTAATTGAACAGAAGAGCAGCTCCAATGTCATGAGTACATAAAATGACCAAACGAGCAAATTCCTACACACACACATATATCTATGCTCTTCAAAATTCATAAATATAAATAACCTTAAATATTAATCTATGTAAAAGATTGATTTCCTACTAGCATTACAGGAATATGTATTGCAACTGTAAAATGAGCAAGATATTTTTACCAACCTGCATACCTTCCACGCCACTGATACCGACTCCAATGTCAGCTTCTTTAATCATTCCAACATCATTTGCACCATCACCAATAGCTAAGGTGGTTTTCCCAGTACCTTCTTTTACTAATCTTGTTACCTGGTACCAAAAAAAATAGAAAATAAATAGAAGATATGATGAGATCTCCACCATCAGGAGTATCATCTGATTTGATCCTTTAAAAACTTAAAACAGACTGGGAGGAAAGGAAAAAGATATCTTACTAATGCCTTCTGCTTGGGAGACACACGACAGCATATGACAGATGCACACTGAACAGCTAACAATAAGAAGTGCTGTTTCATATCATCGTCCAAGGCATATGCAAGAGTCTTTCCATCAATGATCAAGGCAAATGCAGCATGTGGATCTTTTTCGAGTTTGATCATTTGAGAAGCATTGGTAATTTGCAACAGTATGTTCTCCTTAACTACCTAACCAATAACAAACGTGAAAGAGTCTGATATCAATGAAAACAATTTCCTAAAGAAAAATTCCTGTACTTAACAAAAAAATACACATTACATACATCTCTAGCATCTGAACTAATGGCTGTAATACAGATCTGCTTCATGCCTTGCCTAAGTAGACTGCAAGCATATCTGATTACAAAAAGAAACTTTAGCTAAATTTTTTTCATAGAGCATCTTTCCATCGAAAATCCAATTTCGGGTTTTGATTAGAAGAGGTAAAATAAAGTCAACGGAAAGAGACAGACCCTATATTTATAGCAGTTTCCACCTTGTCCCCTGTCAAAACCCAGATTTTCAGACCAGCCTGTGCAAGTCTATCTATACATTGGGGTACCTGAAATGAAGAGAAGTTGAACCAGGTTTATGTAAACCAAAAAAGAAGTTTCTTAAAGAAAGCAAGATGGAATAACACGTACCCCCTTTTGCAATTTGTCTTCCACAGCAGTAGCACCAACGAGAATCAAATCCTTCTCCATCATCTCTGCGACATTTTCAAGCATTGTCTCTCTATCTGCCCCAATTGAAGTTTTTGCTTTCTGAAATTCATCATTCCAAGCAGAGTACTCAGATTCCCCAAGCCTTTTATAAGCCAGTGCCAACGTTCGCAATCCAGCTTCTCCATACTCATTCAAATGCCTAGTAGTATCTTCCTCGTATGATCTTCCATTCTTTGATAGCCTGTCAAAAATAATACTGCGCCAAACAGAAACAATAAATCAGTCAAACACAAATCATCACCCCATTAAAGATACACAAAACTGGTGCAGGGTATCTTGAGCATCTATTAATACACTGAACAGGTAAAAAGGACAATAGAGAGACTAACCTGTCGGCACCTTTACACAGAAGAAGAATCTGCCCCTCTTCATCCCTTACAATTACTGTCATTCGCTTTCTTTTGCTAGTAAATTCCAACATATTTAGAATTTTGAACTCCCTACAAGATGCCCCAAAGGACCATTAAGATGCTAAAACAAAGGAATTCAAGAGAGATTAGCAAAGAGCACAAACATTGTGCGTTGTTTCCCCACCTGTCAATTGCTTGTCCTGAAGCTGAATATCTTTCACGAACAAATACACTTGATTGAGTTCTTTTGAAAAACTCAAAACCAAATTCTCTAGCTGCAACAAGAAAGGCTCCTTCATCAGGTGACTCTGATTCATATGTATAATTGCCGGTTTCTTCATTCAGCTCAGGGATGGCAGTGTGACAAAGAGCTAATATTCGAAAAAATAACATAATCACATCTGTATTAGGCTCGTTCAACCAGTTCCCATCCGTTAGGCGGCTGTCCTCGAAGCTAAACCCTTTTATGGGAGGTTTAAGAGCCATTTCATATTTGGAAATAACAACACTTTCAAGTTCAATTTCTTGTTGTTTGCCCGTCTGCCTGAAACCGGTAGATCTTTCTACCTCTTGATCCTCAAGGTCAGTAGCCATCTGTCGTGCAGCAGCAAGTTCAACTTCACTAGAGCGTACACCGTATGCAGTACCGGCAATGGAACATTTGAGAAAATCCATTTGATTGCAGGTCAAAGTGCCTGTTTTATCTGAAAGGATTGTATCTACCTGACCCAACTCCTCGTTTAAATTTGATGTCCGTGCTTGAGCAGGATTCCCAGTTTCTTCATCATACATTTGTATATCCTTATTAATAAAAGTTGCTTGCAAAACCTTCACTACCTCAATTGAAACATAAAGCGAAATAGGAATTAAATACCCGTAAAGCATGAGGGCAGTGATAAGATGGGCCACCCCTGATAATACAGGCTTTGTAGGATTATAATAATCATCTGTATTATTAGGTTGCAGATACCACCAGTGTGGCATCTCGAACTTTGTTTTCACTGCAAACCCAATAGAGCTGATAAATGAGATCACCAGGAGGATGCTGAAAAGGACATATATTATATAATCCATTTTCCTTTCTATTTTGCTCCTTTTTGAAGGGGACTTGGTAGCATTCTGCATGACTTTGCTATCATGACCAGTGAAAATCACGATCCCGTAGACAAAAGCTGTATTACGCAGTTTTGAGTCTCTAAGAAGAATTTGGCTAGGGTCAAGGGCATAAACTTCATCATCGTATTCAAAGTTACCGATAAAGGTGTAAAGGCTAGGGTTGGGATCTTCACATTTAACTGTTCCTGTGAAGTTCTTGAAAGCCACATCCTCATTCAAAGGCAATGTAACCTCCAAAGCTCTCTTTACCTTCAAGTTTGTCTCACCATCTAAATTCATAGTCTCGACATAGCAAATTCCGTCTTCGTAACTTGATGACAGAAGTAGCAGATCTGCTGGGAAAAACTGATCCTTCTCCACTTTCACCACATCTCCAACCCGAAGCTTCTTCCATGACTTATTACCAAAAACGCCTTCCCCCTTATGAAATTTTACCTTCCGATTATTAACTTTTATATCTTGCATAAACCTCCGCCAATCCTCTAAAGCTTCCTTTGCCATGCTAAGCCCTACAACAAAGACCAAGGGAGCAATCATGCTCAGAGCAGAAAATGGCGAAAGGGGTGAAAGTGAAACAATTGCAGCTCCAAGGAAATACAAATTGGCAACTCGGTGGAATTGTTCATACAAAGCTTTTGGTAAGAAAGTGAAAAAATTATACTTGGTCGTGGATACGTAATTCGATCGATATTTAAAAGGTTTTTTCTTGTGCAAAAGAGGTTTGTTGCAATGCACAAGCCTCGAGTATCCAGGCCCTTCAAAAGAATGCGCCCCCTCTTCAGTAGCACTTGGCCTAAGACATGTGAATGTATAAATATTACTCAGCCTGAGCTTCGCTCGAATCCCACCCCTTGTCATCTCTGAGAATCAACCTTTAAAAAAACGCAGTAGACAAGTGCCAAACAAAGAGAACCCCCAAATCTATCCTTCACTGGTGGACATTAATGCAGCCAGTCATTCATGGTTCCTAGCTTTAAGTCCTGATTTCACAAACACAAATGGAAATCAAACATTTGTACATAACATAACATTTACAAATTGAAAACAAAATCCCAAATTTCAAAACCATAAACATTCAGAAAAATAAAAGCATGCCATATTTAAATTACATTCGACATTCTAGCATAACCCCAGATTTGAAAGTCATGTGGGCTGTGAAAGTCTAGGAATAAAAGATAAATTAAGGCAACAATAAGCACAAATCCACATTGGTGAAAGCTACAAATTTGACCCCTCAAAGAACAGATCCTAAGAAACAGTTAACAGAAGAAAAAAAAAACTCCATAATCCCATTTCCAACATAAAAACATCAAATTTTGATAACTGGGTAGAAAAATCACATACCCAGTTTCGTTTTTCACCTAAAAAATTCAAACAAATGGCTCATGGAAAACAAGATGAAAAGCACAGATAAGACAATGGCACAGCTAAAACTTCGAAATTTTCAACAAACCACGCAGATCATCGATATTTAACCCAAAATAAAAGACCCCAGAAACACCAAAACTTAACCCTGAAGCAACAAATTTAAAAGGAAAGGTAAAAAGGAGGAAAAAAAAAGGTACCTTGAATCTGGAAGCTGGTTCATCTTCAATGCAGAAAATAAAAAAGAAACCCAATTGTAAAAGAAGCATTCCAAAAAGAGTACGCAGATCAATTCAGGAAGGGGAGGATTTTTTTAATTAATTAAATTGTTAAATTATAATTAATGGAGTAAATCTAGAGAGTGGCCAGGGTTTTAGGCTTAAAAGAGAGAAAGTTTGGATCTTTGAAACAAACAATGACAGTAATTCCCGGTCTCCCATACCATTACCTTCTTCTATAAATAAATCTTGTAGTGTATAATCTTTGTTTTTTTATTTCCTTTTTTAAATTTTCACCACTTTTATTTTCCTCATTTTTTAACTGGTTTTTAATTATAATCAACTATATTTAATGTATTTATCGACTTATCTATATTGAATACTATAAAAAATATATTAGAATTTTTTTTATATATAAGATATGTAAATTTTAGTTTACATAAGCATTTAATTTTTAGGGGTTAAAAGTTTAATGTAGGTTTAAAGTTCAGTAGTTTAGGTTTTAAAGTTTATAATTTAATGTTAGTTTTTATAGTTTATGTATATAGTTTATATAGTTCAGGGTTTAAGGTTAAAATTTAAAATTTATAATATAAATATATATGTTTGTGTAAAATAAAATTTGCATAACTCGTGTATCAAAATTTTACACAAATTTATTATAAAAATAATTTTTAAATTTAATTCGTTATATTCATTGTGTCGAAATTTATTTTATTTTATTTTGTAGTGTTTTTTTTTCTTCATAAATTTAAGGTTTCTTTTTTGTTTTGTTTTTTTCATAAAGTTTGAACAGTGGATTTGATTCGAAACTTGAACAACCAACGTTCGCTGTTTGTGGGACCTCTTTATCCTACGTGGCAAATCTTCACCTCGGGTTTTTATAAAATTGTATTAAAATGCAATGGCCTAATTTGCTTTCAGTCCCTGTATACTTCACGCATTTGAAATATAATCCTTATACTTTGAATCTGAGGAATTAATCTTCTGCTCTTTTGATTTCATAATTGAAGTCCATTTAACAAAATCCTTCAACAATTTCACCCATTAGACTTCAATTATTAAATTAAAAGAATAGGACTAAATTTCTAGTATTAAAAGTAGAGAGATTAAATTATAAATGTGTGAAGAGTAGAAGGAATGCGAGCATAATTGGACCAGATAAATTAGTTAATAACTTAATAATCTTTCTGAATATTTAAGATGATTATATTATATTATATTATATATAGTAATTTTAGAATTTTAGCTTTAGATAATGGGTTTAGGGCATTGTGTATTGCTTAACATTTTTTATTTTGTAGTATCACGTAAATATTTTAAAATATATAAATAACATACCTTTTATATAAACTTTTATGAAAAAAATAGTAATAAATGAACTATATAATTCTGTCAACAATTTCTAAAGCATGTAGTTAAAGCTCTCAGTTGATGCCCTCCCATTTTCTTAGATTGTGGGTTTAAGGCCCAGTAAGAGCAAAATTCTTCTACCCCACTTTCTAGGTAAAAATTATTCCAAAAAAATGAACTATATAATTCTGCTTGTATTAAAATTTGCAAGTGGTTTTAATTAATTATCAATTGATCTAGTGAGATAAAATATTAAATTCTCTAGACAATGTTAAGAGTTTGAATCCTGACATTACATAATAAATTCTTACAATATTCAATCTTAATTATTTGACTAATAAATCATACCATAATTTTAAAATTGCAAGTGAACCCAACAAAGTGGTCTCGGTAGAAAAGATGATGATGTTCATATTTAAAAATTTAAGTTCGAACAACTTTGTCTGCAAAAATATATGTACGTTATTAAATGGTTAAAAAAAAGAATGAACATATATTACCTTATCTATTCGAAAAAATTATAAGATATTTTAATTTTTTAAACAAATTTAACCTAGTGAACCCACTTTATTATTTTTTGATAAATAGCTACTAAGTTTTTATTAAATCCATAAAAATCACAACTACAACGCATTCAAGAAGAAGAATATTTGGATCAAAAAATCCTTACAACCCAAAAACAAATAAAAATGAAAACTTCTATGGAGATAAGCATACCAACAAAATTTAGCAGCTTCCCGAATCTCATTGTCTCTATCCAAATGAGACGCATAAAGAAGGAATAAGGAGTGGTGCGCGATCCAAACTGTCATGCAAAAAGTACCGCTACCCATGATTGATTTCATCGGCAAACAACCATCAACCGAGTGGGGATATAACTTTCCAAGTGACCACCGAAAAAAACATAAATCAAAAATTAGCGTCGATTGAATCTCTGTGCGAACAACAATCGATCGCTAGGGTATGTTGAAACATGCCACAAAGACAGATGAACCAAACCACAAAACAAAAACGAAGACATGTCACAAAGACAAAACAAAAGGCGTGTCACAAGAACAAAGAAAGAGCGTGCTACAGAGGTAGAGATTCTTATTAAAATAAAAATAAGAAAACTAATAGATTTGGTGATCGACAACCAATACTAAGATTGATTGCCAACCACCGATCAAAAAAAAAAAAAGAGCGGCTAGGGTTACCCACTTCATTATTATATTTAATAAGCAACTCTTGTCCATATCATTAGCTTGACAAAAATTTAGTAACAGTGCAAAATTATTTTATTTTACAAATTTTATATTTTTGTGAATAACTAATATTTTATTAAATCTATGCTAGATTTAAAAATCTAATTACACTTATTATGTGCCTAAAATTTAGATTAATTAAATTCTTCTATTATATGAATAAAACATAAAATGTAATAATCATAATAAAATAAAATATTTATAATTTTAAATAAATTTTATAATAATTAATTAAATCCTTCTATTATATGTAGGTTTAAAATGTGGGACACCACAGCAAGTTCTCCCATTCCTTTCCCATAGGACCATGAACATGGATTTATTAATTTATTCGGCTTAAATGCTTCGGGCTTGAGAAAATATATAAATTAATTTATCTTTTTTCCCAATTGTTTTGCACTCTCATTAAAAAATTTTATTTGTTAGGTACATTTAAATAATAATAATAATTTGATTTTGATCCTAAAGAAGCATTTAAAGCCCATTTTATATTTTATATAATTGACTTATGATAATAAGTTACAATATCTAGGTCATCATCTAAGATTCCTACACTAAACAAAAAAGTATTATATTATAGGTCACTATATGAGTAACTCTATAATTGAGTTATTGTATTTCAAAAAGTTATATAGATTATGACAATCATGTCACTTTAAACCTAAACGAGTGCTCATAATAGAAAAGATGATAGTGTTCATTTTACGATACCCGAGTTCGTATGCAAGGTGTATGTGCATTGTCAAATAGTTAATAATTTGTATGAACAGATACTATATTGTAATTATCTTAGACTATTAAAAAAACAATAATGTCGATTTATCATTGTGTAACATACGCTAACTTTTTGAGGTAAATTTACATTTTGGGCCTCAACTTTTGGTTGCGAGACAATTATTTTGGATATTATTTTCTAATTTCTTATAGGTTGGTGTAAGATAAATTCCTCACTGTCTTGGTGTTCTTTTAGAACAAAAAGTCTCCGATGGTTTTATACATCATGAATATGTAAAAGTAAACGAGAATAACCTTTTTTTTATAAATGATGTATACGTGTTTTTCTTGAATCGGTTTAGTACCTATATTTGTTAAATTTTACATATTTGGTACTTGTATTTGTCAAACATCATCATAAAACGATCCATACTAATAACCTAGAAGGAAAAATAAATTAATTTTAAATTAAATTATTTAATTTATTCAAAATTATAATAAAAGTGTGACGTGGAATCATATCATACTTTTAAACACTTTACATTGTTTTAATAAATACAAGTATCAAATGCGTAATGTTTGACAAATATAAGTACCAAATTGGTTAAAAAGAAAACACATGTACCACATCTGTAAAAGTTACAAATTCAGGTACAATTAATGGTAAAACTAAACAAAAGTTAGGGAGAATCACACTTTTCAAATAAAAAAAATAGTAAAGGGACTCAATTTCGTATAATTAAAGTATGAGACTAAAATTCGAAATTTAAAAAGAATAGGGACCCTTGACACATTTACATTTTTTTATCCTCCGTTGTGAAATTTATCTAATATCTAAATTTATAAGAGCCTTAATTCTCATTACTCATTAGACCAAAAAAGTTAAGGGGCCAGGGCTTCTCTCAAGGTCATATAGTTTTGTCTTTGTCTTTATATTCGTTTTACATTCTATACTTAAGATTTGTATATGTCATTCTCAACAATGTTATTATGAAGTTCAAACTAAACTGTCTTTGAAAGTGCAATATATCTTACCACTCCGTGTAGTATTTATACATAATTAATATCTTTTTGATTCATGGTTGGTGCAAAAATATTTGATTTTATGGTATACTTTTTTCATAAGAAATGTTGATTATATAATAAGATTATTATTTTTTAGAAAGTGCAAATGGTCTAACACTTAAAAGTATTAATATACTATTAAAAAAGTATTAATAAAGTGGCTAGTGTTTGATGGGCTCCATGAACTATCAAATTGTGGGGGAAAAAAAGAAAGAAAGCTAACTACAATCACATATTACATACAAAACGTGCCAAAGTTGATGTTTTTTCAACACTTGTTGCTCTTTTTTTAAAACGAATAATTGTATTTTTAGTATTTTATATGTTCGTTTTATCGTTTATGTCCGAAATTCGTGATTTCTCCTCTTTCCAACAATATGTTTCTAAAGTTCGAACTAGGATTTTTACATTTAAGATCAATAATAGTATTGATTTCAAGAGTTTTTTTTTTATTTGGTTTAAAGTATTTTGAAGATTTGTTACTATCATTTTCAATTTTCTTAATGGCTAACACACATCGAGAGTGATTTAATGATCAAATAGGATCTACGACTTTTGAGATTTTAAGTTCGAGTTTTGTCATATATAAATATTATGTGTAGGATTAATTTTAAATTCAATATGATTTAAGTTTTCTTAGCATGTGTGGACGATAATTAAATTTATTATAGTGCAAATATATTCTGAATTAGTCCGATCATTTATTACAATAATTAATTTTAGTTATAGTTATTTAAGTTGTATTATTATTATAACACTTTTTTTTTAAAAAATAAGCTCTTAGAAATTTAAAATGATATAAATATATGATAAACACACATATTAATGAGAACCGTTAATTGACTGAGTGTCGAAAGATATTCATATTGTTTCATTTTATATGAGTTCGAATCTTGATATTTACATTGAGAATGCAATTATCACTTTACTTAATAAAAACACATATTAATGTAACGTCCAAAATAATTTATACACAAATTTAAATTTTTTTACAAACTTTCTGATTTTATAATTGATGTTTAAAGAATAATATAGGACATAAGAGAATGCTTTTAATTCACTTTGTTGTTGGTCCAATGGAGAGTAATTTCCATGAAGCACCCTTATTTATTTGCTTTTTTTACAAGTTCCTAAAGTTAATTGGGTTTTGGATTTGCTTTAGATTTCGTGGAAATTGATGGAAATGGATCACATCCCGATCATTTTAATTTAGATCTTTATATAAAGTAGATCCTATGTAATTTGAAATAAAGGAAGATTCTTCATTAATTAAAAAAATAAATAGAATAATTATTGGGTACAATGACAAGACACATTATTTTTTTAAAGAGAGAATTCGAGTTCAAGTCTTAGAGATGAAGTTGTTGAGAGGAAGAGTCACGAATCTCGAGCATAGACCATAAAATAGACATGTACTATACCAAAAAATAATACAAGTTAATAAATATGTTTTAGAGTTTAAATATTTAGTTTAGGCGAATCCAATGAATGATCTCGGTAGAAAAGATGATGGTGTTCGTCGTAGGAGACCCGAGTTCAAACAGCTTTCTATGCAAGGTGTGCACGTAATCAAAGGGTTAAGAAAAAATATGAACATATACTACATTGTAATCACCTCAAGACTATTAAAAAAGAATTTAGTTTAGGCAGGGACGGAACACACCAAGGACCTGTGGGGTCATGGACCCTAATTTTTTTTAAGTATTTATCCCTTAAATTTTTTAAAAAATAATTTGACACCATATATTTTTTTAAAAAAGTTCGTATTAAGCTCTAAAAAAATTGAATAATTTTAATTAAATCCCTCACATAATTTGTAAAATTTTGCGTTAACCCTCTCAAAATTTTAGTTAGACCTCAATTTAAAAAAAATTAAATTAAACCCTTCAATTTTTTTGAAGTATGTTAGTTTAAACCTCTATTTTTTAAAAAAGTTTTAAGCTGTCTCCAAACTCTCGCATCAAATTTTGCGACTAAGTTTAGAGTTTATGAGTTTAATTTGTAAGGTTTAGAATTTATGATTTATGGTTAGAATTTAGGGTTTATGTTTAGGTTTAAGTTTTAGGGTTAGGAATTTAGATTTTAGTTTTTAAACAGTAAATATACAAGCATGTGTAATTTTTTTACACACTCCGTATAAAAATTACTCTTTTTTAAATTACTAATATTTTTTATCATTACATTTTAAAATGACAATATAAGCTAATTTGACTATTTTTTATTGATTTTTTTATCAAAATGTATTTGTATTATATGTGTTTTTAACAGTTAATTTATCTACTATGATTCAACTAATTCTGATCTTTATATATTTCAAAATGTGTATTTTAGTTTTAAGACAAATTTTTAATTATTTTTATTGAATAATTTGATATGTTATATTATTTTAAAACATATGTGATATAATATGCATACAACATACATCGATTTTTTGAGTAAAAAGAATATGTCAAAGTTTATGTGTCACATTATCGTACGTTTAAAAAATTAAATAAGCTCAAGTTATTTGATATATACGTGTAAAAAAAACTATTTTTATAAAAATAGAAATGACATAATAAATTCAAAATTATTTTTATGTTTAAAACTAAATTAGATATACTTTGATAAAAAAATTACGATTTTAATTAAAAATAATTGAATTTTAAATTACCATAATCAAAGGTTTTTCTTTCTTCCGGTAAAAACACGCAGTCTTTCAAAACGATTTGAATTAAAATTTGTACTAATTAATATAAATCGAAGTTTAATGGTTCAATTGAAAAAATAATAGGTTTAGGGTTTTTTTTTTTACTTTCCTATACGATTAAAATTAGTAATGCCTTCTATCATTTTTAATTTCATCAATATTGTCTTTGAATTTTCCGAATTGCATCAATGTTACCTTTTGATAGATGAAAATTGTCATTGACCGTTATAGTACTGATGTGATAGTTAATTATGTTGGCATGGTAGTCCATTATGAACGATGATGTGGTAAAGAAACTTAATTGATATTTTTTAAAATTGGTGGTTGAATTGATTTTTTTAAAAAATTTGAAGGTTTATTTAATCTTTAAGAAAATATAAATTATTTATTTTTAGTATTTTAATATTTAATTAGGCTTAATTTATTTTTTAAAAATTAAATAAACTTTCTAATTTTGTATAAAGATCAATTGAGTTCCCTTTTCACGTCTTCATTCACGTGTAAAACATTATGTCAACACAAGTAACTGCTATATCAGCATCGTAATAATCAATAACAATTTTCGTCGATTAAAAGATAACGTTATAATTTGATGAATTTAAAAATAACATTGATACAAAATTAGAAGACGAAAAATAATATTACTAATTCTAGATGAATATGAGGTCAGGAATACATTTTAAACCAAAATAATATGAATCCAATGACAGTCTAACTCTAAATCATAAAATTAATGGGCTCAAGCCGATAGAGATATTTTCATAATGAGCATCTCTAGAAACGTGAAAAATGATGTCTAAGGCACAATGACAAAGAAACAAATTGCAAGAAAAGACACCACTTTTTAGCAGATAATAATAATAATAACAATAATAATAATAATAATAATAATTCAATGCTTAGAAAAAAATAATGATTGGTGGTAAAGTTAATTATGGTAACGGTGAATTAGGTTGATGGTAAGGTTAAAACAATAGTGAACTAGGTATTATATTGATAAGATTAAAACTCAATGATAGATATTAGATGGTGTTGTTTTAAAATACGATGTGATATATACACAAATTTAAGCTAGCCGCCTTCTCTTAAATTTCTATGAACTGTAACTTTGCTTTTCTTTATTTAGTTGGTGGTCAACAACTAATTTTAGTATGGGTTGTCGAACACTGGGTCTATTATTTTTTTATTTTTTAATAAGAATCTTTACATTTGTGCACGCGTTTCCTCTGTCTTTGTGACACGTTTTTCTTTGATTTTTTGTGGTTCGTTTCATCTGTCATTGTGACACGATTTCAACATATCTTAACGGTCGGTTGGTGCTCATACAGAGATCTTCACGACGCTAATCCCTAATTATGGTTCTGTCGGTGGTCGTAGAAAGATGGATCCCCTGATAGCTTAGTTCGCTCACCACTCATTGTTCACCCCGTAAAGTGTCTCGTTTGGATAGAGACAAGGAGATTCATGAAGGTTTTTGGATTTTGGTATGCTAATCTCGATGGAAGTGTCTGTTTTTTCTACACCATTATAAGAGATTTTTAGTGGACTTATCTTTTTTTCCCTCTTTTTGATGCATTGTACTCTATTATCTTTTATGGTGATTAATAAAATTCAGATGTCATTGTTAAAAAAAATACGATGTGCTTTTTGACAATGGCAACTGAATTTTATTAAAAAACTATGGAAGATATCACAAATATAACACATCTAGAAGGGAGAATAATGAGGATTAGTCCACCAATATCTCATACAAAAACTCAAAAGTGAAAAGAAAAATAAATACTTCCATAGAGATTAGCATACCGTCAAATCCAGAAGCCTTCAGGAATTTCATTGTCTCTATCCAAACAAGACGCATTAAGGGGTAAAACCCATGACTGATTACATCAGCAAACAACCATCAACCGAGTGAGAGCCTATCTTTCTATGACCACTGACAGAATCATAATCAGAAACTAGAGACGTGAATATCAGTAAGAGCACAAAACGACCATTAAAGTATGTTGAAATCATGCCAAAATGACAAATAAAACTAAACCACAAAAACAAAGAAAAAACGTGTCACAAAAGTAGAGAAAAAAATATGCCACAAAAAAAAAGATTCTTATTAAAAATAAAAAAATAAAAAATAATAAACCAAGTGACCAATAACCAATACTAAAGACTACTTTTCGACATCGACTAAGGAAACAAAAAAAAAACTTCGGCGCTAAGAATGGTGATGAGGAAAAATTAAGTTAAAAAAGCCTAAGAGCAAATACGATGTGACATTTGTATTTAACATGTTAATGGATTATGAAATTGGTTGGATTAAATACAAGGTTACGGGTTAAATTAAAATGGATCGGATGAATATGTGATTTAATTTAAAGTTAACATGTTTATTTTAAAGGTCTAATAATATTTTTGGTTTTTGAACTTTTCAGAAAAAATTCATTTTAACCTTTAATTTTCCCCCTTTAAACGTCTATTTTTTATTTTTTTACCGAATTGAATCAATAGACGGAAAAACAACATATTTTTATATTTTCTGAAAACATCGTTTTTCCGTTTTTCATAGGTTTTTATAATTGTTAATAATTTAAGCGTGTATATATATTTACATTTTTAACATTTTATAGTTTTTAAAATATTTTTGTTATTTCTTTAATTTTTTGTTTAAAATGACAAAAATAACTGACGTCGACATAGATATAAAAAACAAAATAATTGACATTAGCTTAACAAGTGCGTTACTTTTTTTTACCAATTTAAAAAAAGTTCAAGGACAAAAAAATAAAAAAGTTTAAAGTATAAAATAACATTATTTTGAAAAGCTTGAGGGGGAAAATGTCATTAAACCTATTTTAAAATAACACCATCTATCATCGATTTATAAAATTATAGTTATAATACCCAATTCAATGTTGTTTCAACAAAAAATATAATATCTGAAACAATAGATTTTAGTCTTATTTTACCCTAATTTTTTTTCCTGCACCTTAGCGCCACAATAGAATTTATGCCTTTGTGACACAGGTTCCTTCTGTCATTGTAGCACGTTTTTTTCTTTTTTTTTGTTCGTGTCATCTGTCATTTTGGCATGATTTCAGCAGACCTTAGCGGTCGTTTAGTGCTCGTACAGAGATCTTCACGGTGCTAATTTCTTATTATGATTCTGTCGGTGGTCATAGAAAGATCTGGATAGCGGAACAATCTGTCTGATAGTTTGGTTTGCTCATCACTCTTTTTTCACCCGTAACTTCATCTCATTTAGATGACAAGGAGATTCAGGAAGGCTTCTTGATTTTGAAGGTGTGCTATCTCTATGAAAGTATTTACTTTTCTTTGCACCTTTGAGGTTTGTATGAGGTTTAGTTGAACTAGTCCTCATTATTCTTCTTTCTAGATACGTTGCATTTTTTATATCTTCCCTAATTTTTTAATAAAAATTCAGTTGCCTTTGTAAAAGAAAAACAAAAAAAATCATTATATATATAATGCAAATGAATGAATTCAGCCAATAAGATCTTTAATTCAAAAACATTTGTGGGTAAACGATTAAATGGATTCTAATTCTTATATATATTCCAATGAAGAAAAACACAGGTCCAAAAGAGACATATAATTGTTCCAACATGATTTTAGTTGTTTATAACATACTAACGTGACATGCAACTTACTAAATCGAATTTTTCTTTTTTAACTATCTATCAATCGATTTAACGAAATAAAACGTTAAATTTTTTAAAAAAAATTTAAAGAGTTAAATCATGACATTATAAATGAAAGAAAGTGAATTACGAGAGCCACCTCTGTAATAACTTTCTACAATATTCAATCCAAAAAAAAATCATTTTATTTGTTTTTGTCCGATTCTCGATGGATAATGAAAGTTGTGATGTCCGAGAATCAACCTATAATGAAAGTTGTTAATGACAAAAGGCTCTTGCGAAAATGAAGGAACTTCAAATTCTTCATTTTTTTCATGGGATAATTATTGGACTTGGTAAGCCTGCCATGCACTCGCCAAGACTAGCTCCAATTAGTAAAGCCCAATAGCCTAAATCAAACCACCTTGAAAGTATGGATGGTAATTTAGTCTGAATTCGATTAAAAAAATTTAATTGAAATTTTTTTGAATTAAAATCGAAAAAAGTTTCGAATCCTAATATGAGACGGATCAAATATAGATCATGTCAGGATCTAATTCGAGTCCGAAACATATGAACCTCAATATTTTGAAAGTTAGTCAATCTTACCCTAAAAGCTATTTATTTATATATAAAAAAACAACTTTATCACCCTATCTTCTTTAAATTATGCTCTCTTTCTTACTATTGTGGAACTGAAATTTCAAGATCAAGATAAACTTCAATTTTCCTTATTTGTTCTTTAAAAAAGATATTTGTTTGAGTTGTCGCTTTAAAAAAAAGAGTGAAAAAACTAGTCGAATTTTAGATTTTCAGACTTGAATTCGAATTTTAAATATTTACTCAGATCAAACTCGAATTTGATGTATTCGGACTTGAAGGTTCGTTGTCAATTGGACTCGGACTCAGACTTTATCGAGTCTGGTCTAAATTCGATCCAATTCATCCCTACTTGAAAGACACATGAAGTGTTCATAAGATACGGTGCTCCTCCAGGTTAATACACTTTAAGGCCTGTTTGTTGCACAACTCCTCCAGGATATTCGAAGAGCTAACAGATAACAAATTAAATCAATGTACTAATACGGATATGGTGCTCTCTCAGATGGCCTGGAATTAACCCCCGACTAAAAATAAGAAAAGCCCCGGAATTCTACCCATGTTGTATCGATTCAAATGATATTTTGCTAAACAATTGGACCAACATTGAATACGTTTGTCCAATGCAGCAATATCGAAGGGAGTTAGAGGTGAAATAAATTCGATACGACTCGAAAAAGGGAAGTTGTTTACTCGACGTGAAAAGAGTTAACTCGTTTTGATTTGATTCGGATAAAAAAAATTCAAATAAAATTTGAATTATAAAATGATAATTCTAATAACTCAAAATAATTAGTAGATCAGTTTTCAAGTTCGAATCGAGTCCCTCAATTCTGTCTGATATATATATAGAGAGAGATATATAGGATCCACTTATACAGAATGTAAAACTCATAGTTTTACACTTTTTTGGATCGTCAGATGAGTAAAATTGATGGCTGAGTGAAATTGATGGCTGAGATATATATGAGATAGGATCCTTTAAGAGTTTTAACTTTTACACGTTTTTTTGTTGTCTGATGGGTAAAAGGATGTCTGAGATTAACAGTGTGTTATGTGAAGATTATCACTTGAAAAAAAGTAAGGAGTTAATCTCAACCATCCATTTCACACATCCAACGATCAAAAAAACGTGTAAAACTATGAGTTTTATATTATGTGTAAGTGGATCTTATCCCATATATATTATGAAAAATATGAAGAAATATATATGTTTACTGTATATGGTTATAGAAAGTTGTTTAAATCGGAACTAATTAGTATCATAACATTATAAATGTTTACAATTAAATTTGAACAGAAACTCGAATAATTCAACTCGACTCGAATTTCAGCAACTCGACTTGAAAAAATTTCAAATAAAATTTAGGTTATAAAATAAATCTCATTAATTCGATTGATTTCAAAAAAAAAAAAATTAACTCGACTCAACTTAACTCGACCGAATGCTCACCCTAATCGGAGTGTCCATTAGATTTTATGCAGAAACCAACAGTTTAGTTTAGGTTCACATTCCAATAACTCCGGCAAATGTTGGAAAGGTACCATGAGTTTGGTTTTTCTTTTTCTCACCACTGATTTTGAAACAGATTTTCACCTAAACTAATTGATCCTGGGTCGGAGCAAACGATCAACAAAAGCTAACAATTTTGTTATATTGGAGCAAAATAGTTTATGCACGATGGTTTGACCATTACCATTAGGCCTTTGAATTGTGTTGGCCTGAGATTTACTAATTGATTGAGTGATCAAAGATGTTCATGATTTTTATCTTGTATTGGTTTGAATTCAACATTTATTTTAAGAATATTGTTATACTTCCGCCTAAGCCTTCGGAATCTACAGGCCTCTGATCTCCGAATCATACCTCTGAGGCTCTTAGCCTTCGGATTACTTATGACGCGACTGCCATTAAGTCTGTCTTGCCCCGCCAGCTGAGCTTATTACCTGAAAGTTGAGTCTACTCTGCCAGTCCACGTGGCCAGACTGAGAAACCTACCAACTAAAGTTGAACCTAATCCTACCGACCTATCAATAGCCATCACTAGACTGGACTCTGTCCCATCAAACAATATTACTTGGCTATAAATAGTTGTCGATCTGAAGAGAACGACTAAGACCGAATTTCTCACAACTACTCCTTCGTCAACTATCTCTCCCCATTCTAAATACCGTCTCTGGCTCTTCGCTCACATCAGAAAGGATGAACCACTACAAACCTCCATCAACCACCGCCTTAATCCTTATATCTACCTCTATGTTCGGTGTCTGACATTTTGAACATCAATAAATATAATATATCTTTACTTAATAAAATGTAATTTTAAATCTCGATCCTACTCGACTCGACATCGGACAAATATAGAGAAAAATAAATGGAAAATAGGTTTCTTCAAATTTGAGTAAACAAGTGGACTTTCTTTCATGAGGGTGTAGCCATGAAGAGAAGGAAAGCAACGTGGGGTCTTAATACCCTCCCTATTTTTCTTGCATAATTGGGTACATGACATCCTTTGTTTCACTGTTTTTTATAACCTATATATACAATTTCTATATTCTTTTATTGGAAAATTCTAACGGATAGTTTTAGTTTTAGGGTATCAAATTAAATTGTTAAAATTATTTTTTAGTAAATTAAAAATTTTATGCAAGCATACTGAGTTAATTATACTTTATCTTGTCATATTAAAAAAATCTTATTATTTTATTTAATTTAGAGTTTTTATGTCTATTTATAGAGTAATTTTAAGCCATTTGAAGATTAACTAATTTTTATTAGTGAAAAGAGAAAATGTTAAAAGAGAAAAAAAAAAGAATAGAACAAAGAGGAAGAGTTAAATTTAGTTGAGAAGTTTATAATTTACTCTAAAAATCTACACTCCTTTTCTCATGGGTTTTGGCACTTTTTTAGTATGGAATAGGATATTAGTACCTCTCCAAAATTTTCTAAATTCATAGGATACTAGTACCTCTCTAAAATTTTCTAAATTTTCTTTATCGTTTTAGGTCAGATTATGGTTTTATGGTCCTTCTACTATGTTGTAAGTTAAGATTTAGTCCTTATACTTTAATTTAATATAATTTGACCATTTTAATTTTATAATACCATTAGTTAGTTCAAAATGTTACCCTTAACTATTATAGTTTGGAGTTGAAGGAGGTTATTGACTTATTGTGCTTAGGGGGCTAAATTAAGTTATTATTTTTTAGGATTAGAGTGCGAGTTTGCCATTGTATTAAATTATAATATTTTTTTAAATAGTCTTAAGGTGATTACAATGTAGTACCTGTTTATACATATTCTTAACCCTTTGACAATACACACACCTCACAGACAAAGCGATTTGAGCTCGGGTCTCCTAAAGATGAACACTATCCTCTTTTCCACCGGGACCATTTCTCTTTACTGTTATTACAACATATGATTTTGTATTATTATCATAAAAAGATATATTTAAGAAAACAATCCTACATTTGGTGTTACAAAATATAATAAATAGTATATGAAATGCAATATTATTATAAATTTGGATGAAAAAGACCCATACCAAAAATCAATTCTCTTCAAAGAGAGTACAAGGAATTACATAGTCATTCTTTCAAGTGTACTTTGTTTTGATGGCTTTTGGAAATAAAAAGAACAAAGCTCTCCGCTCTGATGGCTCAACAAATAAAGCAAATGAGGCTAAGGCTATTAATTGTTGCATGTGCAACAATTAAATCAAGAATCTTGTTTGGTCCTATTTCTTCCATCACAAGCATTCCAATCTTCATTTCTTTAACTTTTTCTTTCATAAGCAAACATAAATTTGAAGTTTTTTTAAATAAAAAATATCATTCGATACATGTCGATATCAATCAATACGTATTGTTACGATCAGTGTAATTCAATATATAAACCGAAACTGTATAAACATACCATTTCGATTTATCGGTACCAATAGAATATTGATGGCACTCATTTCATCCCAAGAAAGCATTTTGTTTAAGAACTTTTAGGTTGTGTATATTCCTTGTTTCATATATATATGTGTGTGTGTAACAGTAACTTTCATATTTGTAATTGCAAGGAGACATTGTAATTATTTTTTACATAGTTTGAAAAATTATCAAATGGATGAAATCATGTAAAGAGAAAGATATTAGACAAAGTAAATTCAGTGAATATTTTGACTATTTTCCCAAAGATAAACACATTTTTATCCAAATCTATTCTCCCATTTTAATTTGGAATTATTCAATATACGTATTATATAGTTTTAGACTACACAATCCTTTTTGTTTTAGGGGTTAGATGTTTAGTTTATGATGTTAAAATTTAGGGTTCATGGTTAGAATTTAATGTTTGGAGTTTAAGATTTAAAGTTAGAGATTTTATTTTTTAAATAGTAAATATACAGAATTGTTAATTTTTTGTGATAAATTCTAATTCTAATCCTAATCCTACGTAGAGGAAAGTGGAAGGGGAAAGGGAACTCTAGGGAAGGAAGGGGGTGCTCCTAGTAGGTCTAGAACCCATGACCGAAGGAAAGTGAGGGAACAAAGATGAACATGTTAGCCAACCAACCAAATATGTTTGCTCAGAATTGTGTTTTTTAAACAATATGTATATTAAATTTTTTTCTTTTTTTATTAAATAGAGAAGTATTACATTCTCACACCAAGATTCGAACCATAGAAAATGAGAAAATATGAGCATCCTTAGCAATTATGCCGATGAGTGGATCTCAAGTTTTTCCTTTTAATTTATGAGAAATTGAATATATCATGACCGTGCAATTGCATTATTATACCCAATGGTTAAGCCATCTTGTTTCTCAAGTTAATGTTTAATTTTTTTGGTTGCCCTTTAGGTTTCTATGGTTTAGCCTTGACTAATTCGGACCGACTCTCGTCGTACACCTAGTTTTATTGGGTGAGTCTCCCAACGGAGATTTTCTGCATACACAACGCCTCGAACACGAGGCCTGCTTAAGCGGAACCAAGTTGCTTACCACTTGGACCAACCTCGTTAGTAAATTAATATATATATATATATATATATATATATATTCTACCACAATTAAAGTTAACAAGTGTTGAGTATAGTGGTAAGACACATTATATTTTTATTGAAAAAATTTGGAGTCGAACCTAATAGCATTATTAGAAGAAACAATTACAAATTTTAAATATGAACCGTAAAACAAACATGTAATGAAATAACATTACCCTCTTTTTTTGTATTAATCCCTACTTGAGCATGAACTAGTTTGTCTATTCCTCCTTGTGAAACATGTTTAGACTCACCCTAATTAATTAATGTTAGATAAGCCGTTACTTTCACTAATAATTCATTATAATTAGCCAAACGTTGACATCTCAGCGTATCATAAATCAAACATCGATAAATACTAATTATGAAGTAAAAATGAAAATTAAGTCTTGTAATTAAGATTGTGGCCGTAGTATAATTGTAGCCAAATTCGTAATAAAGTTGGATTATGTTAATCATCCGGAAGATGCTATCAAATTTAGTATATTTATACCCTCTTTCATTATCTAGAGGCTCAAATGTTGGTCTAAAGGAGTGCAATTTAGCTTGAGTTCCCATTGAAATAAATTTGGACGCCAATGATCAAAAGAGGAAAATATTTCTTTTTTGTCTGAAATTATTCGATGTCCATTATTCATATGATTTCCGATTATATTTAAAATTGAACCCTTAAATGGAAGATAAAATTCTTTTAATTTTAGTTATCCATTGGCAAGACTGAAACCTGAAACCTTAAAAGTTATTAAACTTCTTACTATTATGGGAGCAAAACTCGACTCGACTCGAAAAAATCAAATTATTCGACTCTACTCGATGTAAAAGTATTCGACTCAATTTTTTAAATAAAGCTTGAGTTATAAAATAAAAAGTCGAATAACTCAAATTTTTAGTGATTATGGATCATTTTTCGAATTCGAGTCAAGTCTCTCAATTCTATCTGATATATATATATATATATATATATATCACGAATACGAAGATATATGTATATATATGTATTATATATGGTTATGGAAACCCATTTAAATTTGAACGAATTAGTACCATAACATTATAAATGTTTACAATTAAATTTGAATAGAAATTTACACTCGACTCGACTCAAATTTCATAAACTCGACTCGAAAAAAATTCAAATAAAGTTTGAGTTACAAAATAAGACTCTTCAACTCGACTAACATTTTTTTGACTCGACTCAATGGAACTTGTACTTACTACCTCAATTCAACACGCGTCGGTAAAAAGAGGGAAAAATATAAAATTGATTTTCAAACTTTTGAGATTCTCTTTCAAAAATTGTAGTAACATAAATAGACCCGTAATTTAGTTTTGCTAAATTTGGTTAAGATTTCATGCCACTCGAAGAAGTGTGATTAATTTTAAGATGGATGGTTTTCATATATTATTGGAAAATTAATCAGAATTTTCCTTTGAGGGAGGGTAGAAAAGGTGTATCTACTTTTTCCCATTTATATGCATGGAAATGTGGGTAAATAAATATATAAGATTGTTATTTGATATATTAATATCCAAGTTTTTTAATTTTATAAATAATCTTAATTTATTGTCATGTGTTTTTAATTATTAACTTAATACATCAATAAAACAATAACAATCGATTAAACTCGCGTACATATGAAATTAATAAAACTTTATCACCATCAATGTATCAAATATATATATATATCAACTTGGATTCTAAGAACTTGGATTCTAATTTGCAAAAAGGTACATTGTAATCAACTTTCTTGTTACAAAGCCTCTGTCTTTATACTCATTAATTAGTATTCCCAACATCTTCTAGTACTGTTGAATGCTGATCATTTCCAAGCTATGTATTAATTGGTCCAGTGGGATGAGGCACTGAATCCCTTAAACAAGGCCAGATGTTCGAGTTCTGACGTTGTGAATGAAGAAAATTAGGTTGGAAGGATCGCCCCTATAATAGGCCTATGTAGTACTCGATCTAGATTAGTCAGACAATGAGTTGGATACCGAAGGTTAAATTACTTTCTCTCTTAGTAAAACAATTCATATGATCTTAATCTTATAGCATAAGGACCTGCTAAATAATTTAACCTTAATCTAGTATGTAGAAATAATTTATATAATCTCGGGCAAAACAAATACTTCTTTAAGTCCTGTTAATTTGAAATTTAACTCCTTTTCATCTTAATTATGTCCTATATTTAATAATTAAGGTTACTTTTTCGACAAAAAAAATAGCAGCTAATTTTATTGAACAAAGATAGAATACAGTTAAATTACAAGAAAACTCTACAAAATTAGAGCAGACTAATTATATTATTCGGTGATTTCTCTTAAAATTATTGAAGTGCACAAACTAACCACTACAACATAAATTGGGATCATACAAAGAAATAGTTAAAACCTAATCAAACAACTACTAATAAATTAACAAATATCATTGTCCTCGGTAAAACATAAAAATCATAAACACCAACAAAAAATACATATAATAGTAGTACCATATTAACAAAATCTATAAAATTATAATAATCGAGAGAAATTATAAATTTTAAAAATAAACCGTAAAATAAACATGAAAAACGATAATAATAACAACTTCTTGAGTAGATGAAAATGATACTCCATTTTCCCAACAGTTAAAATCCACTTTTAGCAGAGAATAACCAAGCACCCAAGGTGGGACAGTTTTCTGTTTACTGTTTCACTGATCCAATGGTATGACCCACAAGAAAGATCACATCAGAAAAACAAAACATCAATACAATCACAACCGTCTGATCAGCTGACCTCATCACCATTAGTAAACCATTGCATCTGCAAACTATGTGGTTGAAAAAAAGGTTAGAATATTTTTCATCAGCCAATGCATGTGTATATATACATTTCAACAAGCTTTGATACACACATCATTAAGTCTATAAGTCCAAAAGTGGGACCTCAAACAGGCCCCACAGCACTGCATGTGTGCCACGTGTACATGTTATCCCATCAAGGGTGGGGAATCCCATTATAAGCCATACAATTCCCACAGGTTGAAACTGCAGGTTTTAGACTTTTTCCCACAAACCCCAAACCGGGCCACCATTGGTACAGCTCCCTACATTAAATTCACACCACCTCAGAATCGTACTCTTCTTCATCAGATTCCTCAAACCAAACCCTCTCTGGTTCAAAACTTCTCATCACATTTTGGTTTTCTTACAATATAATCAACTTCTTTTCCTCTAGGGTTTAGCTGTCTGATCTTTTTTTCATCATACAGAAAGAAGAAATGGGTCACCATTCATGTTGTAACAAGCAGAAGGTGAAGAGAGGATTATGGTCACCTGAAGAAGATGAGAAACTGATAAACTACATTACAACATATGGCCATGGTTGCTGGAGCTCTGTCCCTAAACTTGCAGGTTGTCTTTCTTTCTGTTTTTTTTTTCAGACCACATATATAACTTCAAACACCAACCACTACATTTGATTCCATGTTCTTGTTCTTTTGTGTTTGGTACAGGCCTGCAAAGATGTGGAAAGAGTTGCAGATTAAGGTGGATAAATTATCTCAGACCTGATTTAAAACGTGGGAGTTTCTCTCCACAGGAAGCTGCTCTCATTATTGAGCTTCATAGTATTCTAGGCAACAGGTTCTTCAATCTTCAACCATTATGTATATATATATATGGATGAATTTTCATTATTTATAGAGATCGTGATCATTTTTTGAACAGATGGGCGCAGATAGCGAGGCATTTACCGGGAAGAACAGATAATGAAGTGAAGAACTTTTGGAATTCGAGTATCAAGAAAAAGCTGATCTCCCATGAACATGTTCCGGCTTTGGCCACTTTCGCCGCCGATGTTCATAGCTCAATCCCTGCGGAGGAAGCAGCAGCAGCTGGTTTCATTTCTCTAAATGGAAACCCTAATTTGATTCTCGGTGCTCAACAAGACCAGCTCTATCTTTCTTCCCCAACTGCACCATTGCTACAAAGCTTTGCTCATCATACGGATTTCAAGCCGAACCCGAATATCTTCAACGTCGATTTGGTTCACCACCATTTCCCATTGACCCCAATGCTCCCGCCGCCGCCTTCGTTCGACCCTTCGTGGACATTGCCCTTTCCACCCCAACACGATCTCCATGATCAGCAGAATCAAGACGATGTATTTGTTACAGACAAGCTTATGAATCCGACCAATTGCAGCTCCTACGACAACCCTTTAATGGCTCCTTCTCCGACAGTGCCCAAACTCTGTGAAATCCTCGACGGGAACATGATCTGCAACATCCCACGTACGTCGGTTTCGTTGGAGAACAACATCGACCCACTCGTCTCCAGGCTCTCGTCTTGTTTCCCGATGCCTGCTGGTGGTGGCTCAAACTATGCACATGAGATGCAGGTGGCAACAAACCAGCTGGAGTACAACATCGACACCATCATCACATCGATGCCTTCGTCTTCTTCGTCGTCGTCCTTATCAGCGTTATCCGGCGGGCAGTATTTAACAAACCCTAATCTTCCTTCCACCAGCTGGGAGCCCTAGGCACATGGCGGATTCATCACAGTCTTATAGTATGATCCGGAGTGGATTCAGGTAGGTATTTTCTCCATAAAAGCAACTATTTCATTATATATATATATATAGGTTACCAGTTCTCTCTCTCTCTCTCTCTCTCTCTATAGTGTTAGCTTTCTCTTTCTATCATAATCTGTAGGTGGAGGGGACATTGAAACAATGGGGAAATAGTTCATGTTTATACAATTTTATGTGGTTGATTTTGTTTTTTTAGGAATTCCTGGGAATTCTGAAGATAAATGTGTAGATTGTAACATATATAGTAACTGGGAATTATATGAAGTTATGAAGGTTCATTGCTTTCTAGTTCAGTTGGCAATTTTTTTTACAGGTACTAATTCTAAACCTAATCCTATCTAGGGGAGTGGGAGGGGATTATGGGGAAAAAAGAGGTATTTCTAATGAGTCTAAAACCCATAACTTAAGGAAAATGATAGAACAAATATGAGCAACTTGGTCAATTGGCCAAATGTACTTACTCAGTTGGCGCTTCTTTTAAATACAAAAGTTGAGTTTTAACATGATTGTGATTTCACCGTCATAAGTTACAACAGAATCGATATCCGTTACAATTTTGGTAGAGATAAAATAATAATATGTTGAACCCGTTGAATAGTTTTAGTGAAAAATAGAATGTTATTATCTTTAGAAGATATGTGTTCAAGCAATTTGTCCGCACGGTGTGAGTGCATTTTCTAAGGGCTAAGAGTGAATAACAAATACTCAATATCATTACATCTAGAAGAATATTAACTCATATAATAATGTAAATGAGTCGAACCTGAACGAACAAATCTCTATTCATATTTGTTTGCTTTCAATTTTGTTCATATATGATTCGTGTTCATTAAGAATTTTAAAATCATGTTTGTGTTTGTTTATTTAAAGATTATGTGTTCATGTTCGTCATTTAGTGTCTGCGACATGTTCGAAAACACTAAAAGAACATGTTCACGAACATTAAATGAACAAATTTACAAATACGTTCTTTAACATATAATTCAACGTGTTCATGAACATTTAAAAATCTATTCGTGAATAAAATAATAAAAACAAATCATAAATTAACATATTTTTTTTACATATAAGATGATCAAACACAAATATTACTAATTATATTATAAATAAAATAAAATTTTAAGTATTTTTTATAGAAAAAATACCAAAAAATAAACAAATTAATAACAAGCTTGTTCGTGTGTTTTTCTCATAATACAGGGAGGACTTCAATCTAGCGGCGGAACTTGACATTTGATTTCGAGAATGAAAATTTTGATAGTAACTTTTTCTATTGTGCTTCTTCAATATATAAATATATATATATTAATGAAAAATTTTAAAGAAATAATTAATTTTTTTCATATATTGAAGGGCTAATGTGATTTTTAAAATTTTTAAATAGCAAATGATGAACTTTCAAAAAAAAAAATTGGGGCATTCAAATATTTGAAGGAACCTAATAATCTTTTTAAAAATTATAAAGGGTCAAATGATGGATTTTTAAAATTATGGGGTCGTAGCCCCATCGGTCCCCACCAAGTTTCCATTGTTGTATAGATCTCTAACCTTACTACTTATAAACCCTAAATTTTAATCATAAATCATAAACTTTAAACTCTAAACCCTAAACTGACACGCTAACACTTGAATTTAACCCGCTTGTGAATATTTTTTCTACCGCCAGTGTATTGAATAATTTTCATATATATGAGATAGGACACCGTGACGATCCAAAATCTCAAAAATGGGGTCCAAAATTTTAATACATTTTTTTTTATAAATGGGTATGCAAAATAAAATCTCCTTTACAAATCAAAGTATATTTTTAAGTTTTTCCCCAAAATGGGGATGCATATGCTCTCATGGAAGCCATATGCATTCACCCCTGCTTACACAGAATGTAAAACTCATAGTTTTATACTTTTTTAGACCGTATGATGAAGGTAAATGGGTCACTGAAATTAATAATAGGAAATGAGAAGCTCATTACAGTAAAAAAAATAAAACAGAAAATCATCTTAGTCATTAGTTTGCTCTCATCCATCCCTTCAAAAAAGTGTAAATGTAGTTGACTTTCATGTGAGTGGATTCAACATGGAGACAAGTATATATAATTAAAAAAGGATAATTATTTTATGTACAAGCACTTGTGGAAATTTTATCTTAGTTTTAAGGTTTAGAGATTTTGTTTAGGTCTAGTGTTTATAAAAGGTACAAGGTTTTTATTTGATTGATGTCATCAATGGTTGAATGCTTGGCAAAGGTAGTAAACTCCAAACATTTTAGTTCAACACAGCTACAGGCTACTTGTAGGGGTCCATCAATTTTTTGCCTTTATTTTTCCAATTTTGTTACTGCCCCTGGTCTTTGGCAGTAAATAATTCAGAAGTAAAAAAACAACAGAATCAGCAGATTGGATATATGTGTTTTTTTAATATAAAATATTTAAATTTAATTAATTTATCTAAAATACTAGTTACTCAGACTCTAGTATGAATTTCCGACATAAACATAATCATATCTCCATATTCATTCTAAACACAGGTACATCAAAACAAATAAAGGGTTTGAACAACATCTGTATGAAGAAACAACAATATTCCTTTAGGACTAGAAAAATCAACATGATTTTGATCAGTTCAACACATCTAAGAAATCAAAGACAACAACAACAACAACAATTTGTGGAAAGTAGAAGGTCATGTAATTTAGACCATGCTATTTCCTTGTAGAAACAAAGACAGACAGACACCCAAATTAATGATATTTGGAAACCCCTTGAAAAAAAAAATGAAGAGGGAAAATACAAAAACAAGCATCAAAAGGGTAATGATGAAAGCACAGATTCTCCTGCAGTTGTATACAAATTTGATTGATTAAGAAATTTCTTGGGTCTCCCCCAAGGTTCTATTGCTCCTCCTTAAGCACACCGGAGATCCAATCTGATGCTGCGGTTTGAATGTCTGACTCGATTTGTGGACAAAGCGATATAGGAGTTACTGCAACCTGTGATTTTATAATTTCAAGCAAAGAAAAAAATGAAAGAATGAATCAATCACTCATAAACATACAGGAATCATTTCGTATTTGTATAGGTCGATAAATGAAAATCAATCCAACTTTCGGAAAAAAACAATAGGGTTTTAACTTACAAATCCGTTGTCAAGGGCCTTGAAGTCCAAATCCTCGTCTGTATCTTCCTGTTCTTTATTTATAAACTGCAAAATACATATACAACCATATCAACAATAGTTAATTTGTAACAAAAAAAAGCTATTACTCATGAATGACTAGCTAATACAGGCATGCGTGTCTGAAACAGGTATGTTTAATTTTTTGTAAGTTTTTCCATACATTTCGAGGCTCATCCCGATACCCATGTCTGTATAAACATCAAATTATACAAGTGTTGGACACTGGTACCTCAAGAAAAATGCAAGTCGAAGCAACATTGAAATAAGCATCCATGGATTAGAAAAGGGATTAACGAAAGAGCAAGCAAAAACTAGTAAAAACAAAAGCATAGCTTTTAAGCTATTTAGATGCATTTTTATGCAACCAGTTTGAGATAACTGACTTTTTCCACTTAAGAGATTCCTAAAAAGGCAAACCATGATTTAAGGCAATGTTCAATTATATTACTGAAATCAGATATTAAAAGATTTCTCATCCCCGCCCTGGCTTAGCATTTTTGACTTATGAGAATGATAAATTTGGTCGTATGGCAGTTGAGAACTTCTGGATTTCTTAGTTGGAATTTTACATACCTCCAGTCGAAAGTACTTTTTCACTTTATTATCAGATTTAACAGTCCCAACCGACTCTACCTCCACATTCTGCTTTTGCGTGGTAATTCGGCGAGCAGCACCCTAAGGAAGATATGTATACATTCATTATTGTTAGTGAACAGTGACAAAGATACTCTATAAAATAAGGGGGACATAAACTTACAGCAGCAGATGCATCTCGGCTAAGCTGTGCAAGTTGGAGTCCTAGGCTTTGTTGATTAGACATGAAATGTGCAGCAGAAGAAGGATGCCGATTAGCTGAAACAGCAAGCCAACTTGGTGCGGATCTCCACATACTTTGCTTGGTCAATTTAAAACCCTGCCAAATATGAACAAATACAAAAAGAATATATGAAGGATGAGACCAGACAAAATCACAAACCAAAGAGAAACAAATATAGTGGTACATATTGTTTAATACCAACAAATCCAAAACTTAAGCATTCCGGAAAGGATAGGCACATTGACCCTCATTTAATGCACAGTAAAAATCATCAAAAAGATGAAAAAAATATTGATACATAAAGGTGAAAGCGGGGAAGGGAGCATGCAGCTGATGTATAGAAATCATAGATTGTGCTTGAAGCAAAAAGGGATTTTGTATCTGAATAAATTTGATCCAAATCTCTGAAAAAGGTCTACTTTATGAAACTTCAAATGTCACATGCCTAGTCGGACATGATTTGGATTTAAATATCTAGTACCGAATCCAAAACCCAAAACTGCATAGTTGAGTAAATATAATGTACTGAACTTGGATTATGCAAATGTACTTTTCTATAGAACATACAACTACAATGAGTAGAAGCTTCCTCCCTGTGGTGATTTAAAACTTTCCCTGTTTGATGAAGCTTCCATTCACAAGTTGGAAAGTATGATTTTTTTACTTGAAGCTTCACACTTTGACAGCTTATCTTTTGAAAGGGAAAATTGCATCATGGAAACTTCAATTCATTAAGAAAGACCATGACAGGAAAAGTCCCACTGGACTATATACTACCATGATGCTTTCTAAGAATTTCAGTTGTCTTGAGAAGATAAGGCATGGCCCTTGAATAATAACCCTTCAACAATGCTGCTTTTAGGAACATCCGGCACTTTGACACGATTTAAAAGAAATGAAACTTCACCACCCCATTATAATTTAGGAAGTAAACCATACTCTGTAACTTGAGTCTCTAAATCTATGAAATTAAAGGAAGAGACAGAGAGCTTCCAAAAGGAACATTATATAAACAATTCCAATATTCCCCAATAAATTTGAACCCAATATGAAATATAAACACACAAATGGATACGAATAGATGAAACATATCTATTCTTCTAAGGAATAAGGCAATGTCTTCTTCATTAGCTCTAAAAAGGGATTGCTTTTATGATAACAGCCCTAAAAGTTTCATCTCTCCTAACCTTAGAAAGACATCATTCAGTCAAGAAACAGGAACTCTCAACACCCACCTTCGATCTAGTACAATGCAATTCGCCTCAAAAAGTTCAATATAAACAAGAATTTATAAGACATGTCAAGGAAGCAATGATACCCACATTCAACTTAGAGTATTACCATAACTTATACAACAATAGCAGTGTTATATCTCGTTTTAAACATGATAGACATCCCTATACATATCATAATTATGAAATTCACATTTATTTGTCCCTAAACCAAGGAATACAGACCTTATTCATTGAAGGCGTAGTAGGAATCTCTATATTTAGAAAGCAACTTTTGGGGAAAACACCCTTTTCTATGTCTCTGATGGCAGCAGTTATTAAAGGTAAACTAGCAGCAACCGCATCCTTAAAATCACTTTCTTGGCTTTCTTCCCTCTTCCTGCAATAGTACCCGACAGATGAAAAATCATTCAATTTATGAAGTGAGAAGTAAAATAGTAGAAACTAAATCCCCATAAACAAAGATTGTAAGTCACCAGTTCAACGATATCGACAAAGATGGTACACCACAAATTAACGCTTCTCTAGCTCCAGCCACAACACTTGAGTAAAACCTGGTATATTATAATTACACTTAGCATCCAAACACGAGCCAAAAAGGATTAATAGTAAACTAACAAGATAAAACTAAGATAAGACATGCATAAATTTATCATCAGATGAAAATTCAAAGAGAAACTTGAATGCATCATTTTCTAATAATCAATCAAGAGGATAGTAGATATAGTAGTACCACCTGATAAAATCAAAGCAAATAGTAATATCATGCAAGAGCGTTCAAAGACTTACATGTGATGACCACAGCTTGATCCTCGATTAATTCCACTAATTACCTGGATATATTACAGCAAATATAGTAATCAATCAATGTTCAAAACAAATTCGACACTTTAATTCATTGACAACAAGATGAATGCCTTACCAACAGAGGCTTTGACCATGAGAACAATGCCCCAGACAACGCTAAGGATACACAATCTACAGTAGTTCCTGAAGCAGAGACCAGTCATCAAAGCGGATTAGTATCAAAATCAACTCAAACCAACATTAAATCTACACAAACACAATGTTGCAAACATATTTGACAAAAGAAAAAGTAACAAATTAAGGTCCTAAATGCTCATTCTTAAAGCCAAACTTCATCATATAAATGATGATTATGACACATTATATTTGAATTTTGAATCACTGCAATAATATGGTTTCAATTTCATATCCTAATTCAAAGAAAACTGAGATACTTAAAATTTGGGTGGCAATTGAATTAGCATAAATACAAAATCCAAATCACACCTGAAACTTCATAAGCAGTGGCACCTTCAATTTCCGATGGAGCAACAGTAATTGTTTCTCGGACAGTCACCGAATGACCCGAAACAGATTTGTCCCTAAAGCAATCCATTCAGAAACTAATAAATCACAGCAAATTACTAAATTCAATAGCCAAAAAAGGTGGAGATTAAATATATTCAGACTACACATCCAAATTACTAAATTTAAAAAAAAAGAAAAAGCAGAACAAGCAAAGTTTGATATAACCGACATTTCCAAATATGAATCAAAACAAAAGAGTTATTATGGAAGAAATAAAGTTTGCATAGTTGCCTATTCCAGTAGTAAAAGCAAAAAAAAAAATTAGAGAGGATCCAGATTAGGAAATGCAAAAATTAAGCCAAACCAAACCAGAAATCAGGAAAAATCTGCAAAATTTCAAAGGAAAATAAAACTAAAACCCACGATTGAGGGGCGCAAACATGGACATTGTAGAGGCCAGAGCCGACCAAAGCTTGAACGAGATAAACAAGGCCAAGGGAATCGATCCCTTCCCCATTGGTAACCAAAACGACAGGCTTCGAGTTGTCGTTTTCATCACTAGCAGAAGTAGAAGTCTCAGTAGAATCAGCAAAAGCATCAGATTTCTGATGCTCGTCTTTCTTGTCGTTGTCGGAGTTGCCTCCTTTTCGGCTAAGAAGAACTTCCTGGAGATTGTTAACCAAACCGGGAGGTAACATATTTTTTCTGGTAGTCATCATTTGGTTTTTGAATTAAACAATAATGAGTGGAATCAAAACCCTAAAAAGGAGGGTTTACAGAAATAGATTTGGTTCAAAAGGGAGATGGAATATGGGTGGATAAATAGGATGGGCAGATAGACCGGGTCTAACGGGGAGACTGAGAAAAAGAAAGAGAAAAGAAATGATTTTTAAGAAGAAATGAAATGGCTTTTGAGATTGAGAGAGAGAAGATTAATTACTATAATAATTGAGAATTGTGGGAACTGGGAAGAAGGAACAGTGTTTTGCTTAAACGGAGGATGCAATTTTTCTCTTTTAATTATTTATAGTTTCCATTTTAATGGCGATAGGAGTTTTTTTAACAGAAAAAATAATTTAATATACAAGTCGTGTAAATTTAATTTATATGTGTATTTTAGTTTTAGGGATTAAGATTTTAATTTAGAGATTTAAGTTGTAAGGTTTAGAATTTAATGTTAGTATTTAGAATTTAAGGTATAAGGGTTTAGGGTTTAGTTTTTTAGGTTTAGGATTTGGATTTTATAGTGTAAATATGCAGGTTTGTATAAAATTAATTTTACATAACTTGTGAATCAAAATTTTACCCTTTTTAACCCACGACATTGAGCCTCGAAAGTAGGAGAAATTATTTTATAGAGCTGACTCACCACGTCATCCATGGTCCTCATCCACTAAAAATCAGCCAACTAATCATCTTTTTTCATGTCACTCGTCCATTCATAACGAACTTCTATATAACCACACACTCTCTATTTACATGGCATAAAAATGTGAAGAATCATCTTTAGTAAAAAATGACATGAAATAAAAGAAATTATATGGTTGATTTTTAGTAGACGAGACCATAGATGACGTAGTGGGCCGAGACCATATAATAATTTTTCCGAAAGTAGAGTTTTTTTAGGTTAAAGTATTATTTAATTTCTTTGAATTATCATTTTATAAAAATAAAAAATATTTTTTAAAAGTTAATATTTGATGCACAAACAAGGAATTTTTTAATAGAATAAAAATATCTTTTACACAATCATGTTTATTTAAACTCTACAATATATAAACTCTAAACTAAAAATGATATTATGAAGTGATCGGTGAGGTCGTGGCCTCCTCCTAAATAGGGATGGTAAAAAAAACTCAAATTCGGTGACTTTCGACTCAACCTGGTATGATTGATTTTTTTTTTTGAATTTTAGTTTTTTTTGGGTTAGGTATGGTTTTTGAAAAGTTTGAGTTAGGATCGGGTTTTATGGTGATAATTTCTTGACCTGTTTATTTATAAATATATAGATTATATTTAATATTTTTGTTTTTAGAGGCGGGTCCGGTTTTTTGCTAAAATTTCGGGATAAAAAAATATATGTTAAGCTCGAGTCGAAATTTTAAAATTTGAGCCGAATTCGGGACGACCAAAAATTCGACCTATCTCGTTGTCATCCCTGCTCCCAAAGAAAATATAAAAAAAAAATCAGGAATATACATATATCCTCTCATAAGTTTAAATTCTTTAAATGGCCACCAATAAATTTAGATTTTTAAATGGGCTCTCAATAGATAAGGTTGAGTTTTGTCACTATTCTAACCCAAAATCCTAAATCCTAACCTTTAATCTCTAAATTATGATCTTAAACAAAACGTTGAAACCTTGCAACAGGAACTCTTAAATTTTAAACCCTAAAATAAACGTACAACATTTATATTAGATTTACTTGTGTTGCATAATCAATACATGAAATATTTCTCTTTATATTTTAGGTTATTATTCTATGTATTGCCACTAGAAAAAAAATACTCCACAAATATATCTATAATAGTAAACTCTAAAACTTAGAGTCTAAACTAAATCTCTAAATCTTAAATTATATCTGCTTATAAAAATAATTTTTACACGGTAAATGCACAAATATTTATTTTATTTTATGTTTTTATTTTTGAATAGTATATTATATTTTTTATTTTGTTTCGTTTGATTGAACATTCTCATTATCTTATGAAAAATTGAAAACTTACTTTTTTGTTTTAATTTATTAAATTTTGATATATATATAAAATAGTACAAGAGGCAAATTGTAACAAATTAATGTGCATGCACTTATTTTTCTTAATATAAAATAACATTATATTATGGAAAAAAAACTTTGATACACAGACCTTGTAAACTTTAGTTTACACGTGCCTTTTAGTTTTAAGGGTTATAGTTTTAGTTTAGGGTTTAGGGGTTTAGGTTGTAGGGTTTAGAATTTAATGCTGGTGTTTAGAATTTGGTGTATAGGGTTAAAAGTTTAGGATTTAGTTTTTAGGGTTAGGAATTTAAGATTTGAGTTTTTATAGTGTAAATACACATGCCTGTATAAAATTAATTTTACACAGCTTGTGTATCAAAGTTTTACCCTTATATTATTTAACATAAAAAGTTATTTGTTCGAGATTGGTCTTAAAAAAACATCATGGTACATTTAAATCTTGTCTTGTCTCTAAGGCAATGGTTAATCTGGATATACAAATGGCTGTCACATGATGCGTTTGATGGTATGAAATGAGAGCCATGCTATTCGATTTAGTAGTTATGACTTATGAGCATTCTTGATCGAGTTGGATTAAAAATTTTGAATTAGTTGAACTAATGAGTTTTGTTTTATAACATAAATTTTATTTAAAATTTTGAGTCAAATTGAGTTTATGAAATTCTAGTTGAGTCAAGTTGTTTGAGTTTTTTTTTCAAATTTAATTGTAAATATTTATATAGTTAAGGTACTAATTGATTTTAGTTTAAACAAATTTTTATAACCATATACGATATACATATATATTTCTTCATATTTTTTTCATATGCATATATATATATAACATGCAGAGTTGGGGAACTCGACTCGAATTTAAAAAACAATTCACTAATTACTAAAAATTTTAAGTTATTCGATTCTCATTTTATAACTTAAACTTTATTTTAAAATTTTCGAATCAATGTAAGTTTATAATATTACAATTCGAATTAAGTTGAGCTTCTTCGCGTCACGTCAACTAAAAATATTAATATTTTTAAAATTAAATAAAACTCTCCCTTGGACATTAACTTTCGCTCTTTAAAAGGTACATTGAGAAATTTAAATATAATAATCATACCAAAAAAAATAATTAAAGCAAAATCTTGGGATTTTCATATTTAAAACAAAGATTAAAGTAAACATATGTCATTTAGTACTTTGTATTATTGAACCATACCTAAACTACGTGTTACATTAAATTCATTAATTGTTTAATTCATTACGTCTATAAAACAACAACTTCTCTGCATTAATAAATAATAATTGGGGCACGGGGGTGAGTTACTTGCATGAGCAAAACATAGAGATATGGGGTAATGGCCTTGCACTCTTCACGTTTCCTTTAGTATGTGGGGTACCTTCTATGAATACATTAGCATAAAAAGTTTTAATAAATATAAATATTAGTTTATAACTTTTTATTGATTTGGTCAATTAATTCGAATCGTATACTACAAAGTTTTATTATGAGAATGATCTCTCACACTCAGTTTTTTTTCTATTCACAATATCAAGATTAGAGTCTTTAAGATTGTTTGAGTTATGTAATGACTCATCCCGCTGTATCAAATAATAACCGGTACTCTTATCTGTATGACACAGAGTTGGCAATAATATTATGGCATAATGCCAAAAAATATCACTAACGTTTGACTGAATAATTATTTTGGTCTCTATTCTTTTTTTAAGTAATTTAATCATCAATGTTTCATTTTGGATCAAATTGGCTCCTCCGTGAAAGAAAACTGTTAATCAACTGGCGATAAATAACTTGTAATGACGTGACAAACCTACATGATATTGCACGTCGTGATAGCAATGTCATATAGACAAATATATCAACTTTACAGAATGACACATCACTCAAAAAATAATTTTATAAACTTGTATAGGATATAAAATATTTTTTTTCTTGACGTGTCATTTTGTCAAATCATTTTAAGTTGTTTATCGTCAGTTAATTAACGCTTTTCATTCACGGGGACCATTTTGACCAAAAATAAAACGTTGAGCGTTTAATTGCTTTAAAAATATATATACCAAAATAACTATTAAATCAAACATTAGGGTATTTTTTAGCATTATGTCTAATATTATACATATGTATGTATAATTGGTATCGAGTCATCGTTGTGTTGGTTATATTTCAAAATCAATCCTTAGGTGTCGTGTTTGTGTTAAATTTAGCATTTAAACAAATTTAGAGTCTCCACCAATGCACGCACACAAGTATGTGTCCGGTTCCTGCTATATTTTGAAGTTGCAACATCACTGATAATTATACCCTTCAACAAGTAATTAATACTATATTAATGTAAAGTAGAAATTGGTAGGTATACCAGATATTGAAATGTGCCCTATAATCTATTGCCAATTTTCTCATCTCTGCTTTTTAATTATCAAAATATAATATATACCATACCCGATAAACTTGAACCGAATCTGATTATTAGAACTGATTGACTCAGCTCGAGACATGCGAACATGATAGTTCAATTTTAATTTGAAATATAAAATAAACCTAATTGAATCGACACCGGCTCAAAAATTTTTTTGGAGCGATATGGACTCAAACCAATTTTCATCCAAACTGAAAGCGATCCAAATCAAAAGCAACACAAATTTAATTTATAGTAAAATGATGTATGTTTTGTTTTTTTGTATTGTATTACTAGTTTTTTTAGCAAAGTATTATATTAATAGTTGACCGTAAAAAATTATTTGTCCCTTTTCATGCTCCAACATTAAAAAAATTAAATTCTAAGATCTAACCCTAAACTCTAAATCATGAATCATAAACCCTAAAAATATATCATACCCATAATTTCACTAAACTCCAATCATAAATCATAACTCTAAACCTTAATCTTAAATCTCAAACCTAATTTTTTAGTGCATAACATAAATAGGAGCACCAAAAAAGGAAATATGATTTCTATTCACTAGTTAACCATCACCTTTGGTAATAATTTAATGGTCCAATATCATCTCTCGTCATTTAAAAGACCATATTGACGATAGATATGATTTTTTAAATATATATCATTAATTTTACATATACTTGATTAGATTCATACCAACTTAACTCAAATTGACTTGAAGATCCAACTGTTAGCCCGATATAAAAATTTACTTATATGATACTAACCAAATCCAAAAAATAATCGATTTGATTGGTCCGACTCGAAACCGAACTCTACCTTACTTGTATTATGGCCAAACAAAATTCAAACTGAATCAAATGTGATTTGAAATGAACCTAAACTAAATACAGTAAACGATCGACACGAACTCAATCCGAACAACATAATTACCACCTCTATACACATACGTACATATATTGAATAACTACTTCTTTTAACTGTACCTTACCAAATCTAAGTACTCATCTCTTCTTCTTCTTCCATAGCATATAAACCGCCACAACTCCAGCTTGTGTGAACAACTCAGGAGGGGGGCCATGACAACAGCTGACAGAAAATAAATGAGATTTAATTATAGGTATGGTCAGCTTTTTACGTGAAAGGATCTGCTTCAACTTTAACCAGAAATTATTTAAAGTTTGGTTGGATTTGCCCTTTCTTTCTCAATGATAGAAACCATGTCATGTTCCACCATTTTCTGGTAAATTATTGTAAAAAGAAAACTTCTGTCCTTTGGCGACTACACCCAGGATCTTAATTAGGTTAAATTCATAAGTAGACAACAACTATACTTGTCGGTTTTAGTATCTGAATATAGAGTACAAATATATTTTGTTTTTATTATTTTTATATATTTAAAATATTTCGTTTGTTTAATTCATTTGGATGGTCTTTTATATTCCTTGATTCAGAGCTAGTAATCAACTAATCAGCTTGCCTCCATCAATTGATCTGAATAATTAACCACTTTGTCTCACTTATGGACCTTGAAATAATTCGAATCCGTCATTAAATATAATTAGATTCTTGATTAACGAGTTGATCTAAGTTGTAAATTTTTAAGTTAGAATTTTATTATGTGTAAGGCTTTGTTCTAAGTTGTTTTTTTATTCAACTTTTGGAGAAATTTCGCTGAATACCCTGTTTCTCCTTATTTTTATCCAGTTTTTTATTTATTATTTTTGGTCTTAAAAAACTGCTGTTGGAGAAGCTGAAACTTTCAGCTTCCTCACTTAATCGAGAAATTATATTATAGGTCATTCTCCACTTATTGGAAGATTTTTATTGGTTGGTCTCATGGATAACGTGACGGAAATGACTCATGATATAATTTCTCCACTTACTCTTATGTTTCAACAATTTTGTCGGACGGAACCTAAATCTTATCTAGAATTGTTTTGTTTAGATTTTGATATATTCTGATTATCGCTTTTGTCTATTCACTGTGAAGTATTGATTAGTTCAGATTATAATTTTTTTTTGGATAAAATTAGTTCTGATTATAATTGGAGCGTTGGTCTTCACAAATTGGGTTGCACGACAAACCGCTCCTCTAAAACCTAACAAGCCCAACAACTAATTATAATCTATTCAACTGAGAACACAATAAAAGAATGATTGCAAAAAATAATGTTTAGAGTAAAAATCTCCGTATCATGCATGAAATAATTTAAATCGGTGTCTTTTTAAATGTTTTAATATTAAAAAATTAGATTTAGAGTTTAAGATTGAATTAGAGTTATAGTTTAGGGTTTAAGATTTAGAATTAGAGTGTAAGGTTTAATTTTTTTTAGTGTTGGGGCATATATAGAGACATAAAAAATGACAGAGGATTTTTGTTCTTTAATGAATAAAAATCTGTTGTTCTTTTGGTGTTATCTATATATATATATGCTCCAACAGTAAAAAAATTAAGTTTATAGTTTATTGGTTTTTGGTTCTGTTAGTTTTAATTTTTCCATATTAACTTCATATTTATAGATTTTGTACTTTATTTTGATAAAAATAACGTTATTTTATAATTTTTTAAACATTATATGGTGAAGTGTAACGTCAATTTTATAAAATTTCTAAAAGAACAAAAATTTCAAGTAAATAAAAAATAATCAATAATTCATTTATAATATTTTCAAGTTATTTTAAACATTTTAAGTATAAAATATTTATTTTTATATTATAAAATAATTAAAATTAAATAAAAAAACTAATTTCGATTCAGATAAATGTAATTTTTAAATTTATGAATTATAAATCGTTCAAATATGACTATCCAAATTAATTTTCGATTTTTGTTGCTCAGTCTTATTTCCGGGAAGTTGAAATGTGTTGGGGCTTTGTGGCCTAGTGTCAGAGACCACTAGATGGGCTCTCGGAAGCTTGGAGGCAAGGTCATCAGAAGGTGATACTTGAGTTGGACAGGTACGAAACTAAAGGGTGCATGGTCTCTTTAATATGAAAAAAAAAACTTATAATTTCTTAAACTAGAGTAGTATTATTTTTCCTAATAATGCTATTATCTACATCAATACATTATCGATAGATAATAGTAAAAGATGTTACAATTGAATCTAAACCTAATGGGTCCACCTTCTAGCACTCTTCCAAAGCTAAAAATATGGGTTAAGTTTGCTAAAGATGCTCTAAACAATAGGGGTGTTAAAAAAATCAGATTCGATCCGTTGATTCGATCTAAAACTAAACTAGCACAATGGCAACATACCGTCAAGGATGGTCTTTTAGATGTTGGAGTCTCACCTTACAATGGATTCACCTATGATCAAATCTATGGAACTAAAGTCGGCGGCACCATTTTCGACCGCTTCGGTCGTCGCCATACCGCCGCGGAGCTTCTCGCTTCTGCGAACCCCAAAATGCTCACTGTCTTGGTATATGCCACTGTCCAAAAAGTCTTGTTTGATCAAACCGGGAATAGATCGAAGGCAATGGGAGTGATGTTCAAGGATGAGAATGGGAACCAACATCAGGCGTTTTTGACGAACGATCGGAGGAGCGAAGTGATTTTATCGTGTGGTGCGATCGGGACTCCTCGGTTGCTGATGCTTAGCGGTGTTGGATCGAAAGCTGAACTAGAGAGGTTGAACATTTCCAATGTGTTGCACAATGAGTTTGTTGGCAAAGGCATGGCTGATAACCCTATGAACTCTGTTTTCGTCCCGATGACTCGCCCCGTGGAACAATCTCTTATACAGACTGTAGGCATTACCAAGATGGGAGTTTACATCGAAGCTAGCAGTGGATTCTGGCAGTCCCAAGATAGCATTCGTTGCCATCATGGGATATTGTCTGCTGAAATCGGGCAGCTTTCGACATTGCCTCCGAAGCAAAGAACAAAAGAAGCCATTCAAGCATTCATCAAAAGTAAAAAAGACCTTCCACATGAGGCATTCAAGGGAGGTTTCATTTTAGAGAAGATTGCAATGCCTCTTTCCACTGGCCACCTCAACTTGGTCAACACGAACGTAACGTGGACGACAACCCTTCCGTTACCTTCAACTACTTCAGCCACCCTCGTGACCTACGACGATGTGTCAACGGGATACAGATGGCCGCCAAGGTCATACAATCGGACCGGTTCATGAACTTCACTAAATGCGACAAACCAACTGTGGAGAAGCTTCTCAACATGAGTGTCAAGGTTAACATTAACCTCATACCAAAGCATACTAATGACACAAAGTCCCTAGAACAGTTCTGCAAAGACACCGTGATCACAATTTGGCATTACCATGGAGGGTGCCATGTTGGAAAAGTGGTGAACCATGACCACAAAGTTCTTGGAACCAGAAGACTCCGAATCGTCGACGGGTCCACATTTAGTGAATCCCCTGGGACTAACCCTCAGGGCACTGTCATGATGATGGGCAGGTAAGCTTTAAAGGCACATTTAATCATTAACACAAAGCATTTATTTAACTATGTACAAAAGTGGTAGGGAAAGGGTACACTTATTTTCTTTCCGATTTTCGCAGGTACATGTGAATCAAGATTTTGAGACGAAGACTAGGAAAGGCTGCTCTAGCACTAGGAAATTGTTAGGAATTTGGTATGCGGCAGAATAACCAAAGCGATAATGACATAGAGAAACGAACAATCCACTAATAACGTAGAGAACTCGAAGAGTACAAATACATGATAACCCATGTAATCCCAAAACCCGGTGTACAAATCCCATGACCCGGTGTAACCAAAACACTCTTTCCAACATCCCTACTATACCCATCTCTACAACGTAGGTACAATAGTTGTAAAGATCCTAAAAGTGGTTAATCTCTTCAGAATAATTCCCCTCTCTCTCATTCTCGTTCTCTCATAATTCAAAGGGTTACAACTAGTCTATATTTATATACCCAAATACTTGGTCACCAAGAAATCTTATTCAATAAGATCCCCTACCTAAAATAGATATTTACTCATTAAAGTAAATCCTAATTACCAAGTAATCTTCAACCACTAGAATTACAATAAAACCCAACTTAATTACCAATTAGAATTTGAGTCAAATATAACAAATCTCCCTCTTGACACAAATTCTATTCAAGCATTGGTCTTCAAGTCTTCAACAGCTTCAATTTTTACGTAAGCCAAATATCCGTTGAAGCACCGCCGCCAAGTCTTCAACAACTCAAATTCTTACGTAGTATCCGTTGAAGCACCATTGAATTTTGAGAATTACTCCCCCTGCAACTGAAAGCTCGTTGCAGCAATACTTCTCTGACATGTCTCCAACATCGCACCGTAAAATCCGCAGCAAAAATTCCTCTACAATCGCACAGCTCGGACCATAGCTCATGATACCATTTGTTAGGAATTTGGTATGCGGCAAAATAACCAAAGCGATAACGACATAAACTAAAACATGCGCATGAGACAAGATTTAACGTGGTTCAACATAGCCTACCTTCACGGACAAGAGAAACGAACAATCCACTAATAACGTAGAGAACCCGAAGAGTACAAATACATGATAACCCATGTAATCCCAAAACTCGGTGTACAAATCCCATGACCCGGTGGAACCAAAACACTCTTCCCAACATATCCCTACAATATCCATCTCTACAACGTAGGCACAATAGTTGTAGAGATCCTAAAAGTGGTTACATCTCTCTAGAGTAATTCCCCCTCTCTCATTCTTTTGTCTCTCATAATTCAAAAGGTTAAACCTAGTCTATATTTATAGACCCAAATACTTGGTTACCAAGAAATCTTATTCAATAAGATCTCTACCTAAAATAGATATTTACACATTAAAGTAAATCCTAATTACCAAGTAATCTCCAACCACTAGAATTACAATAAAATCCAACTTAATTATCAATTAGAATTTGAGCCAAAATATAACAAATCTCCCCCTTGACACAAATTCTATTCGAGCATTGGTCTTCAAGTCTTCAACAGCTTCAATTTCCTTACCTGTGTTCGGGCATTGTTCTGAAGAAAGCTTAAAATGATTTGCCAATGGAGTGCTCACGGGCTTTGCATTGCTCATCCCAAACCTGTCTAACACTTTCTCAACATAGCCTTGCTGAGATAACCATAGTTTCCTTGAGCCTCTATCTCTGTGAATCTCCATTCCAAGAATTTTCTTTGCAGCTCCTAAGTCTTTCGTATCAAATTCCTGGCTCAATAAAGCTTTCAAACCATCATGCATATTTTTCGCAGCAATCAACATATCATCAACATACAGTAGCAGAAAAATAAAAGAAGCATCATCAAGGTTTTTAACATAAACACAACAATCATACTCACATCGCTTGTAGCCAATCTAAATCATGTAGGAGTCGAATCGTTTGTACCATTGTTTTGAAGACTGTTTCAACTCATACAAAGATTTCTTTAACCTGCAAACCAGATGCTCATATAGAATTTGTGTCAAGGGGGAGATTTGTTATATTTCGACTCAAATTCTAATTGGTAATTAAGTTGGGTTTTATTGTAATTCTAGTGGTTGAAGATTACTTGGTAATTAGGATTTGAGTCAAAATATAACAAAAATGAATGTGATATTCATATGTAGAGAATTATCTTTAGCTTTGCCTTTTGAATTGTGCTGTTTGTTTATATATGATGAACTCTTCTAGTTGACTGTGCTCTGCTCATGGTTGGTGCCAAGATTGATGAACTGAAAAAAAGGGAAATATTTTGGGATATTAGGCTTAGCTATGTGCTTGTTTTGATGTTTTTAGTGCCATATAATGGAAGATTTAAGGTTCCATGCTTTGTTTCTTACTGGTTTTTTCTTCACAGTTTTAAGCAATCAAAGTGAGAATATTAATGGAGTAAGGTTAGGACAGACTTCAGTTGCAGGAGTGTACTGTCGTGTCTAAACCAAACATATGGTTCTGTGGACGAAACCAATATGATACGATGATACGATACAATTTTCTTCCAAGATAGCATTGATAAAACCATAGGTGAAAGTGGCAGATTCCAGGACAAGAAAAAGAAATTCAAAACATTTTTTTCCATGTGGTGCAGGTGACAGAATAGAGCATATTCCTGCATTCAAAGAATTTTCCGGTTCAAGTTCAAGAAAACCAATTCAAATTTCACATGGAAGATATCGTAACTTCGATGGCATGTTTTGCAAAACTTTAATGAGACCCTGGCCAAATTTTAACTGAAAATCCATGCTCACTTTGGTTGCCTCTTGATAATCTTCTTATTCTTTGCCAGAAATGCCTTGTAAAGGACCCAGGTTCCGGTTCCTCAATGACCGGTCCGATTCTTAAGTCATTCAATGCAGACATTGATATATTGATTGCTCTTATTAACAACATAGTCAGGTACCGGCTGAAATGACTCTGAAGCTTGCAGAATCTCACTTGAACGTCCACTAATCTCATCTAATTCATTGCATATTAGCCTTAATGCTTGAACAACTTCGCTCATAAAAGGACGGTGAGATGCTTCGGGCTGCACGCACATGGATGCTATCGCCGCTATCTTGGAAATGCTATCGAATGAGATATCGAATTGTATGGATGGATCAATGACTGTTTCTAATCCTTCCTTGGCTGTAAGGAGTGGGCGAGCCCATGCAACGAGACTTTCTTGGCCCGGTGGCTGCAGTAAGTCCACTGGTTTCCTCCCTGTTAATAGCTCGAGTAGGACCACACCGTAACTGTAAACGTCGCTTTTGACAAGAAGGTGACCGGTCATCGCATACTCGGGAGCCAAGTAACTGAAAAGAACGAGATAAGTTTCGAATAAGCGTTGTTAGAAAAGATCGAAAATGACTATATTTTAATGCTCGGTGTTGTTCATACCCAAATGTTCCCATTACATGTGTTTCAACATATTTGTTCCCTTCTTCCAATGCTGTTCTAGCCAATCCAAAATCCGAAACTTTGGGCGTGAAATCATGTTCTAGCAAGATGTTGCTGGACTTGAAATCTCGGTGTATGACCCTGGGGCTGGAGTCTTCATGTAAATACGCTAAGCCTCGAGCTGCACCAAGAGCAATCTTCAGTCTAGCACCCCAGTCGAGTGAACCGGTTTCCTTGTCAACTCCTGAGAGAATTCAAACAGAAAATTAAACAAATCTCTAAGCTGTAATGAAAGGTGATTTTAGCTATGCTGGAGATGTATGTTCACCATGTAAATGGGATTCAAGGCTTCCATTTGGAACAAGTTCGTAGACAAGACAACGCATATTTCCCTCGGTGCAAATACCAATCATTTTAACCAGATTCCGATGGTGCAGGCGGCTAAGCATCTCGACTTCAGCCAAGAACTCTTGTTCGCCACGTTGATCCTCCCTCTTCACAACCTTGACAGCCACTGCAACTCCATTATCTAAAATACCTCTGTAGACAATGCCAAAACCTCCTTCACCGATCACCCATGCATCATCGAACCGATTGGTGGATCTTTTTATTTCACTTAAAGTGAAGTTCTTTGCCAATCCTGTATATGTCATCCCACTAGAACTAACTGCCATTGATGCAGCACCTATTGAAGTTAAGTTACAGATTTATCACAAAACGAGGACCGAGTAAGCCCGAAGGCTCAAAAACTACATTCGAATAGCAAACCAGAACTTTGAAGTTGAGTTGGGAACAAGAAAGCTTCAATCAATAGCAAAGTTTTGAAGTACCTGGTGGCTTTGCTGGAGAAAATGTTATAGCTAGTGGTATATGTTCCGGTCCCTTGACACAAGCTCCGTATCCCGAAAGAATAAGCCAAATGATACCGGAGGAGCATACAACAAAGGCCGAAAAAGATGATAGAATGATCACAGCAATCATGCCTCGTGTAAGGCCGTCTCTCGTCTTCTTAGGCACATAAACTCCAAACGGTTTTGCTGCTTGCCCATGATTGTTACTGCCAGAGTATTGCCAGTCATCTATAGCCGAAACACTCGAACTTGCTGCAGGCGGAGAAGGTGGAAGACCTATTAAGGTTGAAAATCATACTATCAGATTGAACATCATACTGTCTGGCAATGAAGTTATCTAGACAACATTCTAACCGAATGGAGATCGATATATTACCAGGATAGCGAACATACACCACTTCATAGGAACCGAAAAGGGAAGCCTTTAGGAAGAGCTGTCGTTTCCAAAATTTCTTATAGATTACTAACGCGGTTGAGGGGTCGAATTTCACTTCCCACGGCACCAGGTAGACAAGGACTGTGCTTTTATCTAGCTCCTGACTAGCTGCATTTGCTCCCATGATCCGAACGTGGCGCTGGTCTAGTCCTACACTAGCAGCAATTTCCTGAGCCAATTCTGAAACCAAAGGAAAAAAAGTGTTTATCGCGACACCGAGCCGGAGCTTAACTTGAATTGGCCAGACGCAACCGCAAGGTGATCCGAGAGGCGTATACGTTAGGGGCTCGCTGCATGTCATCGATGTACAATCTGCAAAATAGCATCGAACTCTTGTTAAATTACCAGGAAATCAGCTTCTAAAGAACAATCTAGGAATCATGCAAACACAACTCCAGCTTGGATTGTGCCAATTTCTGAACAAATCAGATCATTGGAATGCATTTTTCAAGTTCCGTGAAAATCTAAATTTGAGATTGTCAAACAAATGCATTGATAAAAAACAAACCTACTTCAAAAATTACCTGATGCTCCATCAATGGCCATTGCACTCATAATTAACCAGATTTTCACCAGCAGGAGAGTGAATTGCAACCCCATTTTCCAACTCCCAAATAAACTGGAAATTTAATCAACAATCAAAACAACAACAAAGATTGCAGAAACAAAGCAGTGAAAACTGAAGCAAAACATAAGCATTGATATAAATGAATGAAGTTTGATGTTAATTCTAATGCAATAGCAACTTCAGACATTACTGACAAAAGGGTAACTATTATTATACAAAAAAAAAATCAATTTTTTAGCTGATCAAAGCAAAAGAAAATACTAAAAAGGCAGAACAATGAACTTAAGGGTTTGGTGGGATTGAGAAAGATCATTGTTCTTAAATTGTTGTTGAGGTATATACCATATATTGATTGAATTTATTGTGAATGTGATGTAAAACTTTGAATTACAAAACATGCATTGTGTTGCTTGTATTCTTTTTCATCCCAAGATTTTTGACTCTTTATATATGTATTTGTTTTTGGTTTATATGGACAAAACAAAAGTTTCACTACATCATTATTTCGGTCAAATTATGTCATTAATCTCTATAATGTGTAAATTGCAGAATAATCCTTATGATTATGGGACTAAAACCATACAAGAACAATATAACTAAATTACGGGGACTAACCAATTAGGTTGGTATCGCTTGAGCAGGTCTTGAGTTCGATGTCTTGTGTATGCAGAAAATTCCTGATGGGAGACTCATTCACTAAAACTAAGTGTGCGATATAAATCGGTCTGGATTAGTCAGAGCAAAGACATGGAGAACCAAGAGGACAACCAAAAAGTTTACAACGACTAAAAATTTGACATTTCCCATCGACTAACCATGAAAAAGAAAAAGTGACGTTGGTATTTTTAATTTTAGATTAATTGTAGCTGAAGCTTTCATTCATTGTCTGTATTGATTGTTTCCTCTGCATAAAAAAACCTGGAAATTTTATAAAGGGCGTATGAAAACAAAATGTTTAACTAATGAAAGTGACACGTATTTTCAATAGATTTAGGGTCCCCACAAGTTACAATTTATGCAAAGTTGGCCACCATCGGCTTTTCATTCTTCTAAAAAATTTCTTGTATGTCTAAGAGTAAGACAATAATAAAATTCCATCATTTTAGATATGATAATTATACTTAAAAATATTATTCAAAAAATTATACTTAAAAATATAAACAATAATTAAACAGACATGATAAAAAAATTAAAATAATATTGTAATTGTATCAGATTTATATAATATGAATTATTGAGGTATTAAAATTTATTATACTTTAACTATGAATATGGCATAAAAATGATGTAAAACATACCAAATCGAGCACGAATCGAAGATGTGCTGTCACAAGGGTTTGTATCGGCTCAACAGGTGATGAAGAATTGGTGTCAATATCAATGAGAATTATCCCTTCCGGACTACATCGATAAGGGCATCAGTAGAGGAAGTGGGGGAGAATGTCAGAACCATCCCTGGACTACATCGATAAGGGCATCGTAGAGAGGAAGTGGGGAGAATGTCGAACCATCCCTTCTTGGATTACATCGACGAAACCATCGATAGAGGGAGCGAGGGAGAATGTCGAACCATCACTGGGGCTACATCGATGAGGCCATCGATAGAGTAAGTGGGGGAGAGATGTCAAGGCCATCCCTTATTATATTACGACCGCGCCTTGACAAGCCCGTTCATTACCGAGCAATGGTGGACCGAGTGATGATATGAGCAGTCCCTAAGGAGCTACCAAGTCAAGGATGCAAGTTGAGAAGCTTTAGGAAGACGATGAAGGCCCTATCCAGAAAGTGTCCTCATTTGGGACGAAGCAACGTCTACTCACGGCATTCTGGTAAGTTTATTTAGCTCTTTAGGGGAAGTGGTGCAGTGTCGGGTCTCCACCATCCCCCTCGCTGGGCTAGCGACCGAGCTTCCTTGGTGTAAGCGACCTACTCCTAGGCCTATGTGGGCCTAGGTGTGCGGGCAGTGGGGCCTAGTGGTTGGCGCACTGTCTCCCCGGGAGAAATACCTAGGGACGGTTTGGGGCCATAGGGCCCCATATCGCGCTTGTGGCTGAAGTACGAGGTTGGAGTGCAGCTATCGCTAGGCCCTGCGGGATTCAAAACTCTAAAGCCTTAGGGCCTTGTGACCCTGAGAAGGCTCGACCGAGATAACTCCTTGGACAATGAGGCATGAAGAAGGCTGACTTGTCTGGGTAACACCCATTTCAAGTGCCGCACGGCTTGCCAACCGAGCAAAGGGGGCCTGTCCGTGACACTCGGCATATGGCTAGTTGATGGTACACTAGGTCGAGTTCGGCCTGGCTGTATTCGATTTGTCGTTGCAGTTCTTGTATGATCCTATAACACCCTCCAACAGGGTCGTTGGCACGCGCGTCGGACTGGAACACGATCGTGCGCATTGCTACGTCCTTCTCGGGAGGGCTAAGGTTCTTGATGATCTTGGTTATGTTGCTCACCCCGAACAACTTGTGCGCGTTCTGGAACTGTCGTTGTCGATCATGAGGGAAATACGGGGGTAGGATGCAGTCCGGTGCACACTTCCTACGTTGGTATTTACACGCAGCGCAGGCTTGCGTTGTACCGTTACTACCACTTCTCGAAATGCTCATTTTTCTGTTGTTGTTCAATCTAAAGGATGAGAAATCGGATGCGTTGCCGCCGGGGATGGTGCAGTTTTTCGTGTTTGTTTTTAAAAGGGGATGTTTATTTCTGGAGGAAAGGAGGAAAGATAAGAGATGGGGAGAAATTGAAGGGGTGCAAGACATGTTGGTATATGAAGGAGAAAGGGTCAATAGAGTGAACAAAATTCTGTTATTTAATGGATATTTTTGGCTTGTTTAGCCAAGTTGGCACACTATTGACTTGAAATGGTTCATCTTTTTCATAAAATGGAAACTTAAATTAGATTTCATTTGTTTCAACTAATTCTTTCACATGATAAAGAGTTTTCGAATTGCGAGCGAAGAGACGAGTATGATCTGATTATGTGGACTACAGGTTCTCTGCATTCCGTTCGAACCTTCGGACTTGAACAGAGAGCACTTGACCTGAATGCGGCACAGCCGAACAATCATCGGTATGAAAGAATCAATGAAGAAAGCAAATCTGCAGTTTGAAAGCAGCATCAATAAATACAAGAACAGCATAAGCAAGCAATTCTGTGACAACAGACACTATGATCGAAAAGTACTTGTCGCCTTGGTCTGGTTTTTCTGTTCATTACTCCAAAACAATAGCTCAAACAAATTGCATCTTTGAATCAAAGATTGTTTACAATCAGTTCTTAGTTGAATCGTTTCCGATTCATCGCAAATATTTAAGTCCGAGTTGTCTTGTATGCATTTTCTTACATGTGCACTACGGCTCAGTCTTAACAAGGTCTTCAACAGAGCTTCTATAGTTGGCAATCAAATACTTAGTGAAAATTGCAGATGAAAAATACAAATCAGCGCATGTTAAGAATCTATCATCTATGTTATCCGGATACGGTGGTATCAAATACTAGTTCGAATATTTGGAGTATCGTGTTATCCCGATACGGGGAAAATCAAGACATTGTGCAGAATAATAAGTTTGGTCTCTCATAGTATATAGGACAATGGAGGCTTCCCAATTTTATGAATCAGTAAGTACTGGTCCTATGGGTCTTGTAATTAAGCCTTTTCAAATTTCAACACAGATGATCTGATCGATACTCGAGAATTGAGGCGCTTTAGATGCAAACAGAATGAGAAATTTACGATGGTGAGTGCCAGTATCTATGATTCGTTGATATTAATCTTCAAGCTCACTCTTGGTCCCAAGTAGGCATTGCTGCATTTGTTCAAATGCATTGGCAGTTAGGTTTACTGAAGTATTAACAGAGTTTTGACCCATATGGTTATTTTCCATTGAACTTGGCTGGTGCATATGGGCTAATGGCTATGTTTGAATTGTAATTTTGATCATCACAAAGCTTTTAAAAATGTTGCCCTAGTGCATGTAGTTTGATAGGAGCAATCCTATATGCAAGTACAAAATGACATAAAACACTTCAGTCCTTGCACTCGGTATTTTATTCTAATTTGATCCCTAATGTTTTTGTCCACAATACCCCTTAAACATTATAATTTTTCTCATTTTAGTCCTTTTTGATGGTGTTGCACTCTAATATGATGCCATATGGCACAATCACAGTCGCAATCAAAATGACCAAAAATTTAAGTTCAAAGATTACCGTGAAGTATAACCCTTGAATTTATATAATAGGAATCACTATCATTGAATGTTTAACTACATGGTGATATTACCGATACCTATTAGATCAAGTAGTTAAAAATTCAATCTATCTTAAATAAGATCACAAATTTTTTATATTGTAATAATTGATATATTATTAACATTTTTTGGTATAACCACTGATATTAAACTTAATGACCGACTAATCTGAATCGAGTATTGCAGAAGTTTATTATGGAGACGACATTCTTAATCTAATTATTTCATTTACAACGTTATGATTCAAACTCTTGATTTTATACGAAAGACTTAACGTTTTATATAACTAGGCAAAGATTGTTGGTAAGGTTAATATCAACATTGATATTCACATTCACATGATTTGTTCATCATCAACAAAATGTAGAGAAATGTGGAATTTTACGGTAAGGAAGATTTGGGGGTCCACGTGAGATTGCTTATCATAGGAAGTCTTTGCCTTCACATGATAAAGTGATGAAAACTTGTCTCGTTATTATATGGTAAAAAATCAAATAATTGTGTACAAATTGATCAATTTTGTACTAAATTTTAAATGCATATTGGTATGATTTCTCATATGCTCAGTTGTCAATTCAAAAGTAAAGTAATAATGTTGTGTTATATAATACAATCGGGCCTAGGTTACATCACAGTATGTTATTATTTTCAATGGAAATAATGTATTATATTATAATAGCCACGTTTTATTAATTTTATACGACGGTTGAGCAATTTTTAATTCAGTTTATTCAAAAAATAGATTTAATATTCATTAATCCTTATGACATAACATCTACTTATCTAACTATAAACCTATGGCTTTCATGTGCATGAATCATAATCATGACTTCTCCACCAATGATCTACATACTAATTAAGGTAGCCTTCCTGCTACGCTATCAAATAAAACAATAATTAACACTAATCAAATTGATTAAGAATTAAAAAAATTAAATATTGATTGATCCAAGTGGAAAGCAGCTTGATCTCGCTTAAGCAGGTCTCAAGTTCGATACCTTGTGTAGGCAGAAAATCTCTTTTTCTCGAGACTCACCCATCAAAACTAGGTGTGTAACGCAGGTCGGTCTAGGGCAAAACCCTAAGAAACCGAGAGGGTAGCCCAAAAAGAAAATTAAACACCTAACATATTAAATATATGATTACATTACAAGACTAATTCAAGAAGTTTCTTTAATTTCATTCTATTAATTAATCATATTATATTTGCATGTTAGGTTTTATTTTATGTGTCCATATGTAAAACAATTACCAACAAAAAAAAGATTGTAACATGGAAAATGATTATCGGAGATCAGTCCTTTCCTTTTGGAAAGATTGTAGCAAAGGTAGAAGAAGAAGATTAAGACAGAAAAAAAAGTGTTTCTATATTTACCTAAACTTGCCATGGTTTTTGAGACTGGGAATTGTTGATGGAGTTGCTGACATCAGCAATGTTGAGAAAATCTCTTGCTGCAGCTTCATGATGATGATGATGGCCATCTTCACATGGATGAGGAGGAGCACCACCACCGGTACCACCATGGATGAACCCATCACGTGAAGACAAGTTGAGACCAAAATTAACAGCTGTTGTGTTGTCGTTGTTGTTACAGCCACCAAAACCAGCAGACACGTGAGTTTGTTGGTGGGGCAGTACTACTCTCATAGTCATAGCACCAGCTGCTGCCGGTGCAAATGATGAGCCAGTCTTGCCGCTCACGGTTGCGCCCATCCGAGCTACTTTCTGAAGCAATGCAGTGGCTGACATTGCGGTGGAAGTGCTGTCGTTTGATGGTAAAGAGGAAGATTACTGTTTTCGTCAAATGATGACGAGGAAAAACCAGTCCCTAGCCATGGAGGAACATTAGTGAAACATTGTTGTTGTTCTTGTTCTTGTTTGAGTGAAAATGCTTGTTGCATGTCTTGGGGATTGAATTGGTGGACTTGTAAATGAGATTCTCCCATGATTGATCTTGAATTCTCCTCTGCTAATGCATCACAAAAGGCCCTATGAGTAATGAAACTATCCCTCCTGCAAACACAAACAAAACCGGTCATAATCTTGTATGTACGGTGACACTGTAAAGTCTATGAGACATGTCTTTTGGAAAAAAGTACTTTTTCGATTTCTTGTTTACCTTGAGAAGAGGGTTCCACAGTCACATCTGTATTCCCTAGTGCCACATGTCTTAGAGTGAGCTTTCCAGTCCGATTGAACCGCATATTTCTTGGAGCACCTTTCACATTTCCACTTCTTCTCGCCATGTTTCCTCGAGAAATGCTTCTTGATTCCAGTCAAGTCACCGAGTGCCCTCGCCGGGTCATGATGAACACAACTAGGTTCCGGACACACATACACCTTCTTCCTCACTTCCTTACTCGTTCTTTGCTTTAACTTCCATGGCAGGTTATGGCCTCTCCGGTGAAGCTGGAGGTTCTGATCTCTTTGGAACCCTTTGTTGCAGATGTCACACACGAATCTATTTGTTGCCATCAGTGTTTTAGGAGACATGGCTATCACTTCTGCATCTGGGTCTGGTTAATGAAACAAACAAAACATGTGATTACTGGTGTGTTTCTTTTAAGACAAGGGTTTCTGAAGTTTGAACACAAACCTGGATTGCCTGGTTGGTTTCTCTTCCTCTTAACTGGATGAGCTTCCGCCGGTTGGTTGGTGGTGCCGCCGGCACGGTTCCTTGAAGAAACACTTGCTTCGCCTGATGCAGCGGATGTCAAATTAGACATGTTGTCTTCCAAAACTTGTTGCTGGTGGAATATGTAATCTTTCACTTCATCATATATTTCTCCGGAAGAAAAATACAATATTAATAACCTGTATATATATATATATATATATGAACAGATTAAGAAGAAATGATAAAGAAAAATATTTCAGATCAGAAAGAGAGAGAGATGAGGATAAGAGAGATGATGGGTTTGTAATGTAAACCTGCCAGCAGTCCAAGAAAGACAAGAACCAAATAAGAGGGACCCTACGGTGGCGAACTCTGAGGTTGCACTTTCTGTCTTTTCCTCTGTTTTTTTCTCAGCCTTAAATTAAAATCTTTCTTTATGCTGTTTTTATGTTAATATTTATATATTATGTTCAAAAAAATATTTATATAATTATAAGTTATTGTGTATCAAAATTATTAGGGTAAACCGAGTCCAACAAGTCATTTCAATAATAAAAAAAAAATAAGGCTCATTTTAAGAGACGTGAGTTTAATTACTTTATATTTTTATATGATTAGATATTATTAATAAAACATTAGTTTAACACTTTTGCTGAGAAAAAATAATTCACCTATTTTTTATATTTTTGTTTTGATCACCCAATTATTTTCTTTTACAAAACGATATGTAATTTTATATTTTGTTATCTACCGTTAAAAAATTAAAACAAAATTAACGTGTCACAACCTAATTATAAAAAAAACAAATATAAAAATTAAAATAAAATAAACTAAACTAAACTAAACTAGACTAAAAATATAACATAATATTTTAATAAAAAAGTAACGGCAAAAATAAGAACACCATAAAAAATGAGGTACCAAATAGTTAGTTTAGGTAAACTATAATTATGTTTAATAGAAATATAGAAAGAAAATAGGTGTTGAATTTTATAGAATACTTTATATTTTTCACACCTCATACGTCTCACAGCTTTTCTGGATTTACAGAGACGTGATTGATCCATTGACTAAATTTCTATAGGCATTGCAAATGCTATATTCCCTTTTACATTTCTTTTCTACTTTTTTTTTTTCTTTTAATGTACTTTTTTCAATTAAAATTAGTTTTTGAATTTTATTATCAGTTCTTCTATTATTATAGAATTAGTTATGTTCATAAATTTGAATCAATTGAAAAGTTGCTAAAAATCAAGATAATTATAGAACATAGCTTATATTCAACCATGAACTAGGGAAAATTATTATTATTATTAGAAAATTTTCAATACACGGGTTGTGTAAACTTTAGTTTATACAAGCATTTTAGTTTTAGGGGTTAGAGATTTAGTTTAAGGCTTAGAGTTTAGGTTTTTGGGTTGTAGGATTTAGAATTTAAGGTTAGTGTTTATAATTTAGGGTTTAAGGTTTAGAGTATGGGGTTTAATTTTTTAAGATTTAGGTTTAATTTTGATTTATAATATAAATAAGCAAGCTTCTGTAAAATATTTTACACAACCTGTATATCAAATTTAAACCCTATTACTATTATTATTATTATTATTATTATTATTCAATGCTACGAGTTTATTGGAATACCAATTCAGTTGAGAATTAAAATTTAATGTTTTTTTAAATGATGATAAATATTATTATAATAATATATTTTATATAATTTTTAATAAAATAACTAAAAATCGGTATTTAAGGATTGAATACGAGATTAATACATTTGTATACAAATTATTACCACTCTACATGCAATCATTTATTGAATAAATTTGTATAAATATAATTTTACTTAAAATATTTTATTTCACCTACACTATAAGCATGACATAATGTGGTTAATATTTAAAGAAGTTATAATTGGTACAATTCGAATCAAAATAAATTAGGAGAGAATTTTCACAAAGTGTGATCTCAAAGTCTTCACTCTTTTTTTTTTTTTGGTCAGTTTCACATTTATGTAACTGTTTGTACGATCGAACACTATAACAAATCAACAATTTAATTTATCAATTGAAAAATGTATAAATGAGTGAAAATTATGATTTTTTGAGATAACAATTTCAAAAGATTTTATGTAATTTGGATAGTTTTGTATTAATGGTTAGAATTTTACCTTTCAAGAATTTACAAAACCTACTAAAAGCATATAACGATGAATTTATGCGTAATTTAAGAGCATAGATTTTCAGAGGTTATAACTTCAAATATTTTTACATGTAATTTAAGAGTTTAAAGAATTTATGTGTAATTTAGATTTTATACTAAAAAATAATTAGAATTTATATGCTTTAAAAGAAATATAAAAACAAAATAAAAGAAATTGAATAAGTTAATTACACCACACGTCCTTAAACAATAACTTTCCTTTTAAATTTGTCCAATTACTTTTAAACACTCTCTCATCACAAACCTAGGGACAGATCTTGACTACCCAGTTTGAGGGGGCCTATTTCAAACTTTTAAAAATATTGGAATCTTAAATTAAGTTTTTCAAATATTTTAAAGGGTTTAATTTAAATTTTTCATAAATGTAAGGGGTTTAAAAAATGACATTTATCAAGACTTTTTAAAATTTTAGGAGAATATTTAATTAAAATTATTTTAAAAAATTAATATAAAAATATTTTTTATAATTTTTGAAGGGCTAAATTAAAATTTTTTTAAGGATAAATATATACTGATCATATCTCAAATTTTTTCATGGTTCTCATTTAAGGTCTACTTGGAAGGACAATTATTTTCTTAAATAATTTTAAGTTGATTATATAATAGTATTTTTTTATATTTTTCTTAATTTTTTGATAACGCACTTAAATATTTTTAATCATTTGACATTGCACACACCTTACAGACATAATAGTTAAATTCGGATCTCTATAAAATAAAAATTATTTACGTCTTCTATTCAGATCACTTGTTGGCTTCGATTTCAAAATACATTTAAAAGGGAAGCATAAGAGGAAAATATAAATATTTTAATATTACTATTACTAGTATTACTATCACTACAGCGATTTTCAAGAACAGACGTGAAAAGGACCAATGGAGGACTGGAATATTGGCGCGCTAGTACACGTGGGCGACGATCATTGGATGTTATTTTGACAGACCCGTGCAAGGCACGTGACTCAAGACTTCCTTCTCATTGTGTTCGCTGTCATGGACGGCAGCAAATTTCCTTTTGGCATCTATTTCCTATGCATTAAAAATTAAAATTCCCAAATAATTAATATTAGTCATTATTTAATTTAAAAAATGCCAAAAAAAATGTATTTGGACAAGTATTAAATCATAAAAAAATATTTGACGCACTACCAGTCTAAATTTTAGTTTGCACAAATATACTTATTTTAGGAGTTATAAGTCTAATGTATTGTTTTTGGCCCACTAATTTTGTTTTTTTGTTGAATTTTTGTCAATTCTTTTTTTAACTTTGATTCTTTATTAATTAAAATTTATTATTGATAAAAATACGATGAAATCAAAGAAGAAGATCAAAATAAACGTGAAAATGCATTGTGAATAATCCAAAGTGCAGAAACAAGAGCATGGAAAAATGGAGATGGGGATTCCACAAGATAACTACAAGGTGATCTGCAGAATTCCCCCCAAGAATAAATGTTATATGATGTTAGCTCATTGTATACATTTCAATATTTCAGCTGCAGAATATGGTATATACGGAGTTATCGTCGATGAAACAATGGCCGACTAAGATGTAAAGGTAGAGTGCTACCGGTATACGCAATCCGTCGTAGCTAAGTTGTACGTAGAGGCCCTCGGTTTCCATCAGGTTTTCCAGGTATTCACTCACTTTTTCATGGTCCATATATACAGAGAGAGGGAGAGAGAGAGGGAGGACCAGAATGAGGATTTCACGGTTTTCCAGAAGAGGATAAGTTTCGTCGGGTATATCGTTGACATCACTGCAATGTCAATGCCAGATGAACAATGCCCTGATTGAAAATCGAACGAAGTAGAGAAAAGAAAAATAAAATTATGTTTCTTTAACATGTAAAAGTATTACCTGATGTAACAAATATAACCGAATCGAAAACCTAGCGAGCGATAACCATGACCATGCCACACTGGTAAAGGGGTAATCTGAAGCTCAAAGTCGGACAGAGAACACAAGTTATGATCAGAGATGACCTGATATGTACTAATGTTGAAGAGAAGCTGCTCGTGTCTTAATTTCATACATTAAGCATGTTTCAACAACAATATGTATGAATGTAGTAAAGAATAACTATTTAAACCTAAACTTTTCAACTGCCTTTTTTCATTCTTTTACGAAATAATGGCAGGAGAGCCAAATACAAAGATAATATGTCTATAGTCCCTGATTCACATTCTACAGTCAAAACTGAACTTAAACCCTTTATTCAAGTAACGGGAATGCATATTGCACGGAAAAATTCTCATTCGTGCTAAAGTGAATGAACAACTAATTACCTGCAACTCATGAACAATGAAAGGTTCTTCATTTATGATATTGAATTGCAGCTTTGAGACAGCGGCACCAGGTATAATCACACTTGTATCTACCAAATAATAATGAGTCATTTGCATCACCTGAAAATGTTAAAGAAGATATTATACAATTGTTCTGAACATCAAAGAACCAGTGATGATTTTCCACTTTTTACTCATAAAAAATGCAGGAGATTTCCAATACCATAAGTTTATTACCAGACACAGGCAAACATGTATGTACACGACCATCATATATTCATATGTAATATAGTGGGAAAAGGTAGAACTGAATTTGGACCTCAAAATCGCGCTTTTCAACATAAATTGGGATAGTTGGCTGCACGTTGTTTGTCCAATCACGTAGATCATCAAGACCTGGGGAAGCATTAATATAAAATTTATGTTAGACAATGCGGGTTTCTGCATAAAATAAAAAGGGGGAAAAGGCAAAAACTTAATACATCATCATAGAAAGATTTATCTATTTAGCTAGTAACATTAGAAAGTGTTTATGTCAGAGACCTCCAATTGCATCAGCATGAGAATGAGTAATTATAACCGCATCAATTGTTCTTATCCTGACAGAAATGCAACTAGTTACAACTGGGAAAATACATGAAAGTCGACATATATACCGTAAGATAATCAAAAAATCATTTCCTCCACTGCTATTTGATGCTTAATGACCTTGAAGAATTGATAATAAACTGAGAAATGAACATTCTTACTAATGTTTACACTTAAGGAAGCATCAAAACGAGCTCCAAAATGAGTGAATGCTTAAGTTATTCACAAAATCATATGTTCAGTACACTTTGTTTTAAAATGCCTAATGCTAGTTAAGGCATAAATAAAACATCTTCTACATTTATGTCTATAGCCAACAATAAATTGACCAGTATTTTGACTGTATTCCTGGAATGTAAAATGCAAACACAGTCTGATGAGAACACAGAAAAATCAAACTAGCTGGTTCATCTTGCCTACTGTATATTGTGGCACATTATAATATCACAGGACTCCCAAATCAACAATTCAAAATACAATTACTGAGAAGATACTAAAGAAAGGATTCAAAAGTTGTATTTACTGCCAATAAGGTGTATGGGACAACAAAGGGGAAGGGTAAATTAACAAAAATAAAAAATATCAAGCCATATGCATTATTAGTATTCTCTAGATGCATTGAACGCAGCCACAGAATGCCATTGATGATCATAATAAAAATCTCCATGCAAATACCAACTCCATCAGGGTGGGAAAAAGGCCAAGACACAAGAACTATTCCCATGTTAGAACAGCCATTAGAGCAGGAAAATAATAAGATAAAACACATTTAGATCATATTTCCAAAACTAAAAATGTAATAGCATCTAAGAACACCACAAAGGCTAGAACTTCACTCAACAATGAACAGACTCTAGTGTTAATAGATTGAATACCATAGACCATCTAATATCTTAAGAGTTAGATATAATAACTCAAAATGTTAGGAAAGATAAACACTAAAAACTAACCCAAATTCTGGAAACCATCGAAGAGCGCTGTGGGAGAAAAACCTACAAAACAGAGTCATGTGAGAAATTAGACCAGACAATTCTATATTTCTTTCTAGGGATTGAAGAAGCTAGCAACAATTTCAGCAGCCATTAAGCATTAGGCAGTTTCTAGCGATTACCAGGAACAATTTTAGCACTAATGAGCAAGAATCTTTATTGCTTTTGTTCTCTATTTAAGGCTAAAACAAAGTACATGCACCAAACTTTGAAAAGGTTATACCCCAATTTAGGCATAGGCATACTCAAGCTATAATGCTTTTCACATGAAAGTTTCAACTGACCTTTCTTTTGGCTAAAAGAAAACAATCAATTGGCTTATTGAGTCAGTTTAAAAGAACTTTATTTTTGAAAATTTCCCTTTAAATGTTTTAAATCTGTAACAATTTTGAAGTAGTAACAGTCAAATGCCAGCATTTAAAAAATTGTAAGAACAAGAACAATCCGGAACCAAAAGGAATCTGTTTAGATCACAAATTCCGCAGCATTGATAAAATTTTCAATAATAGCTTCTACAACTTAACTTCTAAAATAACACTTAATTTCATTAAAGTAACCTTCACTTACTTGCCAGCATCTATTAGAATGTTGCATCTTCCAGAAGGATTACAATAACGAACAAGTAAGCTTGTATTTAGTCTCTGGTTTTTGTTACCAGGCTCTGCTGCTTTGGTGCAAACCTGTGAAAACCAGAAATCATTGACTGTCTACAAACAATCAAAGAAGTTTCAAGGAAATACAAAGAAAGCAAGGGAAAGTTGCTTATGATTAAGAGATCAGTTCAAATGGCAAGTATACCAGACACTTTTTACAGGGTCAGTTAGGCAGCTAACACGAGGAATGCCTTCACTAGTTCTTGTCCCTATAAAAATGATCTCCGATTGCTCAAGGGTGAATTTTTGCTAATTACCCCGGTAGTAGAACCTGTATTAAGGCACTATAACTAAGAAGAACTAATCTATTAGGTGCCAAGCAACAGCAAAGTAAATCATTATAGCCTCATCAGCACCATCACTAAGAATAATTTATCTTTTTATCCAAGATTAGGTTGAGTAATCAATATTCGATCCACCATGCTTCCCCATTGTCACTCTTCACAAACTAAACAAGATCATAATACCACATTCAAGGGATAGCCTACGAATGACCAACTGTCCAAAAGATCTTAAATTTGTACCTAAATTCAAAGGGAAACCAAGATAGCTTATTCACTATGAATAACATTAATCTTAAGAGGAAAAAAAAAAACAATTCCCATCTTATTATCATTTACAAAACAAAACAAAATTCAATGAAAATAACTAATACCCAGAAAATATAACCATACATTTAATTGCATACAAATCCCATAAACTTAAAAAATATAAGAATAACAATGAACAATAAAAAAGTACATACTAGATTGAAGGAAGCTTGAAGAAACCTACTGAATGGGAAAAACCCTTTCCTTGGAAATGAAAATGAAGAGCTTTTTATTGATATTTGGCGCTTGTAAGGTGCCAAACTAGTTAAAGAAGGAGTGGATCGAACCGTACCCAAAAAATGGAATCATTGACAAAGCTACCATTTCTTTTTTAATTTATATTTGCAACTTCTTTTTCCCTTTTCTCGTAAAGTTTTGAAAGTAGAAAATCAAAAGAATGTGCTTTTCAAAATGAAAAAGGTGAATACTGAAATTGTTTTGGTTTTTTTTAGAGTTTTCGTTTGGACAGCATTGGCTCCCTGAACGGGACAAAGGAAAATATATGGAAAAACTATTTTGGAGGTCACTTTTGTTTCATTTCCTTCTGATTTTAGCCCACTCAACTTTCAATTGTTATGTTTTGTTAGCTTATATTATCAATTATTAGTTACATTTTAGTCACTGAGACTTTAGAAAAAAAAAAGGCATTATTTCTAATTTGATCCATAAACTTTAGCTGAAGAAAATATCAATTTAACTAAATTTTGTTTCATTCATTTTCACCTTCTTAAAAAATCACAAAAGCCTTTCTTTTACCCACACGCAACCTCCTATTCAGCGTCTATAATCAAGCAACATGTTCAACTCACATTCTTTCAAGATTAGTGTTGTTCTGCCTTTTTTCTCTAAAATTTGTCAATTTGAACTTGTCAAAAAATGTTCAAACCCCCTCAAATTCTAAAAAAAAAATAAATTTTAATTTTTTTAATTTGTCACTACCAATCGTCAGATCAACTTGAAATCAAATTATATTACTATCTTGAATTTGGGTTGCACATTCAAGTCAAGATTCATCGGTTACTACAACAATCATCAATAACTCACTGAAGCAGAACTAGGGGTCTTTTTTTTTTTCTTGTTTTTCATTGTTTATTGTGTATTTGATTTATATTTTTTTTTTTATTTGGTTGGTGTCTCAAGGTACGTGATGGATAGTTTCAGGTTAAAGTTTATTGTGGCAGTACAATGGTGGGTGCATGGTTGTGGTGGCAATGAAGGTAGGATCGATAGTTTTGGTCATGTGGTGTCTTTGGTTTGGTTTCGTGTCTCGACGATGGCGAAGATTAGTTAGTTAGAATAGAAAATGGTGAGCGATGGTGGAGAAAGATGAAGATTTGAGAAAGGATTGTGGTTGTGTCAGGTGCTTAGGGTTTTGGTTTATAGATCAAAGAAAGTTAACATTTAAATTAAAAACTAACCATTTTTGTTAAATGTGTCACATCATTAATATAATGGAGTAAATGTCTCAGTGATCAAATTGTAACTAATCGATTATATAAGTGACCAAAATATAATAATTGAAAGTTGGGTGGATAAAATCAAAAGAAAATGAAACAAAAGTAACCTCTACTATTATTTATCCAAAATATATCTTGTCTTTATTAGTCCATATATTTAACCATATGTTTGATTAATGTTCAAATTTTGTTATTAGTCCTTGTATTATAAGTAAGTTATGAATATAATCATTATAATCTAATTTGATCAATTTTAGCCTTTGTAACTTTTGAATTTAGTATTTCAGTCCTAGTTCAAATAATTCAAGAAAAATATGATTAAATTAAAAGAATTTAAATTATCCCATTAGACTTATACATAATGCATAGAACAATGTAGGATTTGTTGAAAATTAAGAGGTCATTTCTTGTTGCATATTTAAACTATTTAATTGTGTATTGTTTTTATTTTATTATGACTCGTTTATGATCAAAAAAAAACCATTTAGTAATTTACCAATTTATATTTTTAAAAAAAAAAAACTAATCAGTAAAAAAAGAAATAAACTGCTATAATTTTATATTTTATTATCTAAAATTCTTTTAGTAATAGTTTTTATTTATAATAAAATTTTAGTTTTTATATTAAAATTCTCAAAAAATTATTATATTAAACAATATAATTTTTTAACATATAAGTATATTTAAAAACTAAAATTAAGGGTATAATAAGCCCCTAAATTTTTTTAAATAATTAAAATTGAACAAAAGGTTATATTTTTAATTACAAAAGCTATTTGAAAAAAAATCACAATGGAATCTATAATTTTTTAAAATTTAAATCCCAAACTCTAGCACCCTAAAACCTAAACGTTAAACCATAAACCCTAAATTTTTTGAAAAATATTTTTATAAATTTTATAATTCTTTTAGAACTTTTAAAGAATTATTTAAATAAAATAAAAAAAAATATGAAAATATCAAATTAAAAAGGATTGAGTTCACACAAAATTGTGTATCAAAGTATTTTCCATCAAATTTAATGGTAAAAAAAAGTTTAATTGATTAAATTTATTGGTTTAAAGATTAATTGGAATTATTTTAATAAAAACTTTTTTAATTTTTTTATATTTGAAGCATGCATATTTTACACCTTTAAGAAGTAAATCGTCTTTATTTTTTCGTTGTTTTAAATAATCAAAATTATACTAAAATAGAGTTAAAACCACGAAGCTGATCCGTGAAAAACTAATGACCACGTGGAATCATTTTAATAATCAGTTTTTAAGCCATTGAGTTTTATATTTGTATTATATATTTGTGATTTAAAAATATTTCAATATTTAAATCTTATTATAACATAAAATATTATAAATACAACAAATGATTTTTCTTTAAATAAAAAAATTTATTATTTTTGATATAACTATTAGTATCCGTTTTATCAATTAACTAATTCATATAAGATCAAATATTATATCATAAACTAATTAACTAGTTATTTAATTTAATTCATTCATAACATTAAAATTCAAACCCTAAATGGGACATAATATAAAATGTTGCAATAGAATTACAAGCTCCATAAACACCTCACCATGTATTAAATTTTTTTGAAAAATATTAAATATAATCTTAATTCACTAAACTTTAAGACACAATTATTCAAATTAAGATTTAAAATTTTATAATGTTTAGAATATTTTATATCTATATATTTAAGGATAAATATTTGATACACGAGGAGCAAATACATTTAGCCGGTTGGTCAAATTGTTAATCTTTTTCACCATGTAATTAAAGAGCTATCTATAATAAATATATACGAATTTCATTAAGAAAAATATTTTGATACACAAGCTCAAGTCTTTTAATTTTAGGGTTTAAAGATTTATGTTGTGGTTTAAGATTTATGGATTTAGGTTAAAAGGTGTAGAATTGAAGGTTTATGTTTAGAATTTAAAGTTTAGGGCTTAGGTTTTAGATTTTATAGTTTAAATGTGAAAGGTTGTGTAACTTTTTACACATCTTGCATATCAAAATATAACCATTTTTATTAAAATTTAAGACACAATTATTCAAATTATGATTTAAATTTTTAAAAAAAATTATGATTTAAAATTTTATAATGTTTAGAATATTTTATTTCTATATATTTAAGGATAAATATTTGAACACACGTATCGAAGAAACTTTTAATTTTAAAAAGTCGAACTTTATTTAGGCTTAGTTTAGAGATTCAGTTTAGGGTGTAGAGTTTATGTTTCGTAGCTTCTATTTTAGTGATTATGAATAAAATTTAGGGTTTATATCTTAAAATCTAAATCTCAACATATTACCCTAAATTCTATTAAATTAAATTCTAAAAAATTATTTAATTTAACCACTACCCATAAATTTAAATTACACTAAAATTAAACCTATTAAACTAAGCCCTAAACTATAAAACTAAAGTGCTTATGGAAACTAAAAAATTTCCACCGCTAGTGTATTGAATATAAATTTTATATTTATATTAATTTTGTACAAATTAAAAATAATTATAAAAACTTTATATACATATAAAATATAAAAAAATTAGTATTAAAAAAATTAACTTTTGTTCTTAGCTGATTTGTCACTTTTTTTCTAAAAACATAAAATAATATTTGTCCCCCCTCCCTTTAAAGCTTATTAATATAATATTAATAATGTTGAACAAATGTTATTAAAATTAATTAAAACAAGCTTAATAACTATTTCCGCTATACTTCAGTTTAGATTATTTTTCTTAATTTATTCTTGTATTATCCTTCTGTTTCTTGTTTTTACTGTCGTCATTGTTAAAAAGAATAGCGTGATCCAATTAGAATGTCATATATAATGAAAAGTTTAAATATAAAAAATAAAAAAAATAAAAAAAAATCTTTAAAAACCCAAAATCTTTTTTAAAAAATCATTTTAAAGATTTTTTATTTTTTATTATGTCAATCTTTATTTTTTAAAATAAACTAAGCATTATTTCAAATTTGAAGAAAAATTTAGAATTTAAAATTATAGATTTTCAAGATTTATTTGATATTTTGAGGGTTTTTTTTGTTTTTTTTAAGTTTGTTTTATTTTTATATGTTTTTTAATTTTTATTTTAATTATTTTTTACATGTTTTGATTGGTAAGTAAAAATTGTTTTTTTAATTTTGACAACGAAATAACAAATTGTTTTTTTTTAAAAAAAAAACAAATTGTTAGATATAAATAAGAGAAATTTTCATGTATGGATAAAAAAAAAATTTCTTTAAATATTTTTAAGATTTAGTGGTTTTTTTATAATTTAGGGATAAATATTTTGATCTAAAATTTTTTAATAATTTTTTGAATTTTAAATTTAAATTTTTTATGATTTTAATTTAAATTTTTATAATTTAAAATGAAATTATGTAGGCTTTTTGGAGTGACACTATCTATATGAAATACTAATTAAAATAAGGGTAAACTACATAAATAGTCACCAAACTTTTATGGCAGATTCATTTTGGTCACCATACTTTTAAAATATTCTATAAGATTACCCAATTTTAATTTAAATTTTGAGGGTCTAGTTGATTATAATTTAAATTAATAGATTTAGTTTTTGGATAAAAAAAATGGGTAAAGGACACCAATTGATTTAAGTTTTTTCACACCCATTATGGTCACTAGAGTTTAACAATTTTCAATTTAATAATTTAACTTTCAAATTGTTGAACAAGTGTTCTCAAATGACATGGTTATACAAATAGAAAAAAACGATTTCCTTAAAAACAGTTTAATGATTTTTTTACTTTGCTTATTAAATTTACCAATTATTTTTTTAATTTTAATTCAAAGTAAAAAAATATTCCGAATCAAATTTTTGTTTTTATTGTCGTCATTGTTTAAAAACAATATAAGATCGAGAATTGAATAATTTGAATTTAGCAATTAACCAAAATAATTTTCAAATTAAATAAATAAGAATATAAAAAAACTCTTTAAAATCTGAAATTTCTTTTAAAAATTATTTATAAAGAAAATTTTAAATTTTTAAGTAAAATATTTAATTTTTAAAATCTATTATATACAATATTTCTAAATTTTATGCATTACAATATCTTATAGTCTAGTGATTTTTTACTTTGATTTTTTTAAAAAAATTGGCTATGGGTAGATTAATAGTTGTGAACTTTCAATTTTTGACTTTCTAGTTGTATTTACATTTTATTTTTAATTTTTTAATTTTTTAAATTTACTATATTATCATATTTGATATTTTAATAAACAAAGTAAAAAAATAATTTCAAGAATCAAATAAAAGATAATATTTCATACATTAGCTAATTTAATTTACAATATAAGATCAAATTTAATAAGAGTTACCAATTAAACAAATTAATTTTGTGATTAATCAAAATTTTTAGGATTTAAACATTTAAATTTTACTAAATAAAATTTGAACAATTTAAAGATTTTATTAAATTAAAAAATTTTAAACTCTAGTGACCAAAATAGGAGTGAGAAGAAAGTTGAGTGATGATTGGTGTAGTTTACCTATTTTTTTATTAAGAAAAAACAAAAACTAACGTCAGCTTCTAACAGAAGGTAACGGGAGGAGCCATATTGAAAGCAAACTAAAAGTTCAGCGACTATATTAAAATTAAACTAAAAGTTGAATATATATTTTAAAAGTTTAGTGACTAAAATGAATTTGCCCTAATAATTCGGTGATCATATAGTTTACCCTTAAAATAGTATAATATAATATATATTTAATTATGTTATAGCACGATAAAATATAAATGAGATAATCAACCATATGGTTTAGCCGCCCCCATCCTAAGGGAAACATTTCCAGCCTGTTTTATTTATTAAATTTTAAAAAGCCTGTTTCATTTATTTTTGTAAATCATTTTAAATTTGTTTATTGAAAATCGATATTTTGAAAAATTATGAATTTTTATATGAAAACTACAACTTGAAACAAATACTTTTTTAGTGTAACAACCTGAAGAGATAAATGCTAACAAGTCCAAATATATTATTATTATTTCTACTATTTTATGCAGAAATAATTTTATATAATTCACGAGTGAAATTACAAAATTAAGGCATGTTTATTTTAATTTTAATAGACCTTAATGAGTATTTTTCGTAATTAAGTCTATAGGAGAATTTTGGTAACAGTCACTAATCAAATTTAATTACAAGTGAGGGTCATTCACTTATTTCTAAATTCTCAACAAAACTGACTAAACTTAAAAACCTAATGGTGAGTTTTTTTTTTTTAATTTCATACTCTGATCACATGTTAAAAAGGTAGAAATCGACTCCCTTTTCAGTGTTTTTACTTATGCTCTGTCATTAAAAAAATAGATTAAGAGTTTATGATTAGGGTTTAAGGTTAGAACTTAGAGTTAGGGTATAAAGTATTGGGGATAGTATATATTTTTAGGGTTTTAGATTTAGAACTTAGGGTTAGAGCTTAAGATTTGATTTTTTGTGTTGCGACACTAAAGAAACACCAAAAAGGAACAACAAATTTTTGTCTTGTTAAAAACACTAATAAAAACAAAATGAGCTGGTGGATTCGGTACAAATTTTTGTCTTGTTAAAAACACTAATAAAAATGAAATGAGCTGTGTATCAAAGTTTTACCCTTTAAAAATATGTAGGTATAAATTACAAGTACTTTGAATTTAACAATATTCGACTCGATGCAATTCATCCGTTAAATTAAACTTGAATAACTAACATTAAATGAAACAAACAAAAAAATTATCCAAATCAAAATTGATTTGATCCAAAACTGAATCCACCAGCTCATTTCGTTTTTATTAGTGTTTTTAACAAGACAAAAATTTGTTGTTCCTTTTTTGTGTTTCTTGTGTGTTAACACTAAAAAATCAAATCTTAAGTTCTAACCCTAAGTTTTAAAGTGTAAAACTTTGATACACAGTCTGTGTAATTTACACTATAAAAACCTAAATCCTAAATTCCTAACCCTAACCCTAAAAAACTAAACCCGCACTTTAAACCCTAAACCCTAAATTCTAAACACTAACATTAAATTTTAAACCCTACAACCTAAACCCCTAAATCTTAAACACTAAACTAAAACTCTAACCCCTAAAACTAAAAGGCTAAACTAAAAGGCACGTGTATCAAAGTTTTTTCCATTTTCAAACTCAGAATTTTCTCTAGAAAATATTTTATTCTTTTCTACTAGTACCGCTGTCTCTAATTTTTTGTTTCCCACACCTTTAAAATCAAGTGTCCGCCTGTTTGATGTTTTATTTATTGTTAGCATTAGATTCTTTTAATCAAACTCATAATCGTTATAATTATAAGAGTCAACCTGTAAAACAATGAGTTATAAACAAAGAGAAACAAACCAATGAGAATACCATTGGAAGGAAACAAGATCTGCACATAAAATAATGTTGTAATAGAATTGACCTCTCACTTAGAGTAATATACAGGAAACCTCAACATTTTCTTTGTTATTTCTCCTTCAAGCTTTCTAGTTTACAGCTATGAATTTTTCAATTTTCTATAGATATTTCACTTCATTTTCATCCATATCCTGCCAAAAGCTTCCATTTTTTTCTCCTATAAATACTTTTATCCATCCCAATCCCAGCAAAAAACATGACTAACTCTAATGTTGCCTTCTTTTTGTTCTTGGTTCTCTTTGTTGGACATGGAGTTGTGGAGCTTCAAGCTTCACACCATGTTTTCAGTCGCCTTCAAACTGTTAAATCTTCTGTTTCTGCAAAACAACCTTACAGAACTGGCTATCATTTTCAGCCTCCCAAGAACTGGATCAATGGTATAATACATATGTGTTGTGTGTTTTTCTCACATAACACCTTGCCTTTTGTTATATCTAAGTTCTAACTAGTTTTTTCCTGTTTGATTGTTATTTGATCTGGTTTGACTTCGGGATTCGACAAATGATTTACAGATCCTAATGGTTAGTACTTGTTTTTACTGTTTATTGTCCTTTGCTTCATGGTTTTCTTTCTTCTTTTTTTTGAATAGTCATGGTTTTCTATTTGATTCTAAAGTAAACTACTGATATAATTTGCAGGTGTTATGGTTTACAAGGGAGTTTACCATTTGTTCTACCAATACAATCCAAAAGGTGCTGTGTGGGGCAACATTGTCTGGGCTCATTCAACATCAAAAGATCTTGTGAATTGGACCCCTCATGAGCCAGCCATCTATCCATCCCAGCCATCTGATATCAATGGTTGCTGGTCTGGTTCAGCCACTATCCTCCCTGGTGGAAGACCGGCAATTCTCTACACCGGAATCGACCCCCTAAACAGACAAGTCCAGAATCTAGCCATCCCCAAGAATTTGTCTGACCCTTACCTTAGAGAATGGATCAAATCAGCTAAAAACCCTCTGATGCAACCTACTGCTCAGAATCATATAAATTCGAGTTCGTTCAGAGATCCAACAACTGCTTGGTTAGGCCCCGATAAGAAATGGAGAGTCGTTATTGGAAGCAAAGTGAACAACCAAGGCTTAGCCATCCTTTACAAAAGCAAAGATTTTGTTAACTGGGTTCAATCCAAAACCCCATTGCATTCTGCTAACAACACTGGGATGTGGGAATGCCCTGATTTCTACCCTGTTCCGGTTAAAGGCCAAAATGGCGTTGACACCTCGCTTAACAGCCCTTATGTCAAGCATGTTCTTAAGACCAGCTTAGATGAAACTAAGCATGACTTGTATACCATTGGCTCCTATGACAATGTTAAAGATGTATATACACCTGACGAGGGATCTGTTGAGGGCAATTCGGGGTTGAGATATGATTACGGAAAGTATTACGCTTCCAAGACCTTCTTTGACAATGTCAAGAACCGGAGAATCTTGACGGGTTGGATTAATGAATCATCAAGTGTGGCTGATGATATTAAGAAAGGATGGTCTGGTGTCCATGTAAGTTTTGGTTTAGTTATTGATTGTTTATTAAGTAACTTAAGTTGAAAGTTCCCTTGTTTCATTAAGACACAAACGGCTCATATCTACATTATGATATCTAATTTTGCAGGCAATTCCTAGGAAGATTTGGCTGGCCAGATCTGCAAAACAATTGGTGCAATGGCCAGTAGCTGAAATAAAGAAGCTACGTGGGAACCACGTTAGCTTGGCTAACAAAACGCTCAAGGGAGGATCTGTTATTGAAGTTTCCGGCATCACTGCAGCACAGGCAGATGTTGATGTTTCATTCGAGATTGCTGACTTAGAGAAAGCTGAAATGCTAAAACCAAGCTGGACCAACCCACAGCTCCTATGCAGCCAAAAGGGTGCATCGGTTAAAGGGAGACTCGGTCCTTTTGGTTTGCTAGTTTTGGCTTCAGATGGCCTGAAAGAGAAAACTGCAGTGTTCTTCAGGATATTCAAACGCCATAAGAAATATGCGGTGTTAATGTGCAGCGATCAATCCAGGTCCTCCATTTGAAAACTTGAAAAAAAAAATTCAAATCCCCAAACTTGCACAAAATTCATGATCCATTTGCTTTGTTCTTGTGTCTGGCAGATCTTCCCTCAATCAAGACAATGACAAGACAACATATGGAGCTTTCTTGGATGTGGACATTCGACATGGAAAGTTGTCATTGAGGAGCTTGGTAAGTTATAGTTGGTTTAAGATAAGTTTTTACATTTTGAGTCTGCATTCAAGATATAAGTAAAGGGGTTGCAGATACGGGGTTCGAGCCCTAGATTAAGGTATATACACGAAAGAACTAAGCTTTTCGAGATTTCATCAATTTTTGGTTATTGTTTTTGAACAGATAGATCATTCCATAGTAGAGAGCTTTGGTGGAGGTGGCAAAGTCTGCATAACATCAAGAGTTTATCCAACACTGGCAATTAACAAGGCTGCCCACCTGTATGCTTTCAACAATGGAACTCAATCCATAAAGATTGCAGAGTTGAATGCTTGGAGCATGAACACAGCTAAAATCAACTGAAAATATATTTAGTTCCGAAAATTTCATCAGAGGATGGCATTTTGATGGATTAATTTATGGTTGTAATAAAAAGAGATGAATAGAGGGAAACACATTTGATGTTTTCCAAACCATTTCTACCTTTGAATTCACTTGTAACTTTTACTATTATTATCCTCACAGCAGATGTTCATCTCTTAGTGTAATGAAATAAAACTAACAATGTATTTGAATTGAGACATTGGTTAATTGTTTACTTACATCCATGTAAACATTAAAATTTTACACTTTTTTGAACCTTTAGATCAAAATATATATACTTAAAGTTAGCTTAGATTTGACTGAAACATTTGAGTAAGCCAAGGATATCACGTTCTGGCATGTGGGAGAAAACAATGGTGAAGCTTGTACTGTTTTAGACTTCCTAGATTCCCTTTTTTTCTATGTCAACGATTTAAGGTTTTCTAGTTTGGTTACTTTATATTCATATACATTTAATTACATTTAAAATATAACTGTTCTTATTGCATAAATAGTTCTTTATTAGATTGATGTTTTAGGTTGAATTCTTTTTACTGTTGCTTGGGTCCAATGCTTCACCAGTTGAGCCAATTTCTTAATCTACTACTCTTAACTAAGTTCATTACTTGATTTACTTTAATCTAAGTCAACATTCGAACATTAACCGAATTTTGGGTCGTTACAAAAGTCTTTTTAGCTTGAATACAAAATGTCAACTGTTCTTTTCGAAGATCTCATCCATCTCTGAATGAAAATAGAAGGTAGAGATTAGAGATGATCTTCATTTTGTAAAATGTCAAATGTTCTTTTGGAAGATCTCATCCATCTTTGAATACAAAAATGTCTAAGCAATCATGCTGATTTAATCATGACCCTACGTCATCTTTTCATATGCCACATCTTGGGTTCGAATCATGAGGAATTGATCGATAGTTCTCTCTATTTTATTCGTGTATATATACGTAGAAGTATATGATACAATGAGCTTTTGAGATGAAAAGTATTTTTCAAACCAGCTTTACGATCTAAATGTGAAAGTTAAAATGCTTTTGACTTTTGAAAAAGTACTTTTTAGAGAGAAAACTTTTACTCCATGGTCAACATAAAGTTGTTCCACCGGATCAAGCAGGGATGGAGTCGCCTTCCAAAATAATTTGGTATAATAATATTTATGTACTTTTTAGTTTAAATATTAATAAATTTTTATTCTGACCGATGTTTAATCTTAGTTACGTCTCTGTAGTCAAGCAATAGAGTTGGCAAACTGGTTTGCATCCTTTTGGATCCGAAGCAAACATGGATCAATTTGGTATGGTCTTTCTCTTTTGCCCCAACATCTTCTAGTTGAGCCAGAGAGTTATCGGTGCGGTTTTCTGAACGTTGACAATCTCTAGGTAATGCCGCCAACATTTTAGGTCGGAGTTCCCGCAGCACTGTAGATTCTGTTCCCATGGAATCAACTTGTGTCGTAAGAGCTGCAATTCATTGTAAAATATTGTTTGTCAATGCTTAGCATTTCTGCAAAAATGATAAGCCATCGACTTACCTCGATGAAGCCAAGGAAAGAATCCCAGGTTGAGGCAATGTATATGGTTTTGGGTCGACAAACCCAGAAGCAGCAATCTAGAAAAGCTTCATAATCAAATGATTTCAGATACAATGCCACACTAAGACATGCTACATCTACCGGTTGATCAGCTGAATTCTGTCGTAGGTTTGCCAGGATCGAATCCTTGTTTGTCTTTCAAAGACCAATAAACAAGAAATTTGGGTTAATTCACAATATCTGGTCTCTAAAGTTTTAGTTGCTTTCATTTTGGTCGTCAGACTTTTAAAACATGCAATACAAGTATTGAACTTTTTAATTAATTTTTATTACATCGTTATCGACATGATACATGTTAAAGTAATCTCAGAAAACACCTGATTTAGGCCGGGGTTTTTTATGAACATAGCGATCCTTGGTCAATCCTTAGGACGGGAAGCCTCCGTTTGTCCGGAAGATTAACATATTTGGGTTTTAAGTTGTTCTTATGATTAACAGTGTTGAATCAAAAGTTCTAAGCTTTTAATTTCGATTAGACCATCACCATCATTCTTGCCATCGTTGTTATTCAGTAATTTCAGTGATCGCAAAGATGAGAACTCCTCCTCTTTTTCTTTTCCTTGGTTTAGATTCGTTAGAAAACCTTCCAATCTTCTCAAACCTTAAACGAAACTAAAAGCTAAAAACTTTTTGATTCGTTATTGTCAACCATCATATCAATTCGAAAACAAACTATATTCATCTTCTGGTCAAACGAAACATTTCCACCGTTGGGAGTAACATATGACTGCTCTAACATAATTAAGCAGAAGCTAACAAAAGTGACCATAATGAGAACAAATTAAAAGTTCATTGGTTGTAATATAAGTTTTAACTTTTAACAATTCTATGATTAAGGTGAATGCGTCCTAAAAATTGGAATTTGACCTATTATTTATTAACAGTATACAAAAGAAATCTAGAAACGTACCATATCACACTTCACATGTATCTCCAAGAAATTGTATTGGAATGATTCAAGTCAGTTCTTCAAGTCAATAAAGCACTGAGTGGCCAAATTAACTAATTAAGCCTCTTCGTTACACCAAGTCTAGTTCTTAGGGGACCTGCGGTGTTGATGAAAACTGGGGATACAGTTGCTTCTGCAGTACAGCCATCGCATACGAAATCATAGGATTTAAGGTTTGGAGCATCGATCTCGACCTCATTCGGACAACCTCCAGGAGAATTGCAAAACATGAAATGCCGAAGCTGTGGACTAGAAATTTTGAGTCTTTGGAAGCGAAGGCGGGGTGCTAATTTTAAGTGCCGAAGGTGTGGTAACTTGGCAACCAAGTCTTGAATATATTCTGCTGTGAAATTGGAGCATAACGATAACTCCTCTAGATTACTGCAATAAACTAAATGCAGCTCCAATGGTTTATCAGCCGTGTATAACAATTGAAGGGTTTTGATGTTTTTGGCTTTGATCCAAATCACACCAACTCCTTTAAATGAAACCTTCTCGAGTTTTGGATGATCATTTAGTTTAACTCGCTCCAATTCACAAAAGTGTAGAGAAATTTCCTCCAGCAAAGGGCAGTTGGCTAGTAGGTTTTCCACCATTTGATCCATTCTTGATAGTTTAACTTCGAATAAAGACAGCTTTGTTAGGCAAGGGAATCTGGGTTCAAGCTTCAATGATTCTGGTGTTAACACACAAGATTTTAAGTCAACAACTCTGAACGAATTGGTGGAAACAAAGGTAGCCCAAGGAAGACTAGGCTTCTTCGGATGAGAAACTAGTCCGTGAAGCACTAATTCCTCGACTTGGTTTCTGTTTGCCAATTCTATGAACTGGTTAAACCGTGAAGCGTGTCTTTCATGGCTCTCGAACAAGTCTAATTGAAATCTTTCAATCCGTACCTTATGGTGTCGAAGTCTTTCCAAAGACTGTTCAATTAAATCCATGTACTCGTCAGTTTCGGAATCGGAAGAAGCATCTTGTTTGAGCAAATTTGGTTTTTGAGACGATGCATTGGAGCTGAAACTAAAGACTGGGAGCGAATCCAATGCATGCAGCCACGTCTTGGACAGGATACTCGAACAAGTTGCGTCCTTGGCAGGCAAGAAAAAGAGAATTCGGCGAATGATATCTTCAGGCAACTTGGAAATTCTGTCTGCTGTTCCGATGGACGAAGTAGGATTGTCTGGTATGGTATCTTCCATGACCGCTCCTGAAATCTAAACAATTTTGCTGCTTAAGTTTTGGGTTATGACGTAGGTTTAGGTTATCATATAGTAATGGCTTAAATGAAAAATTAGCCTTTTTTTTTTTTGGTTTGTTTTTAGCCCTTAAACTATTTTTAGTCAAAACAAGCTCCTAAATTATGATGTTTTATCATTTTAAGTCTAATAGTTATGTAAGTCAAAAAAATATTTCGGCCAATAAGATGTTGACACGGCATAAAAATTTTGACCAAAAGATAGTTTAGGGACTAAAAGCAAAAAAATAGTAGTATAGTTTAGGTACTTATTTTGACAAAAAATAATTTAGGTACTTAAAATGACTAAAAATAATAGTTTAGATATTTATTTTGACCAAAAAGTATTTTTTATCAAAAATCAAAAAATAATTTAAGGGCTAAAAGTAAAAAAAAAAGAAGTTAATTTTTAATTTAAGCCTATAGTAATTGGATAATATTGGATTTGGAAAATATATAATTGGGTTAGGGTATTAACTAAACTAAATTTTGGGTTGCTTATATGGGTAATGGATATATATTTTGTTGGACATGAGAATTGGGCTAGGTTTGGTTTATTCGATTTGACTATCTAAAATTAATAATTGACTGAATAAATCGATTTAAGTCAAATAAAATATTCAAATAAACATAAAATCGAATGAATAATTTTTGGTTACAAAGAAATTGAGGGAGGCCAATAAAACGCGTCATCAAGGCGCACAAATATACTGAGAAATTGAGGGAGGCCAGGGGGAGATAAGGGTTTAATGTTTGGTTACAAAGAAGGCTTATGTTCCTTCCTAGAACAACTTCGAAACATAAACAGCAAGAAGTATTTCTATATATAGATAGATATAAATAATAGAGATAGGAAATTATTATTATTATTATTATTATTATTAGGCTTAATTGTTAAATAGGTGCCCAAATTATACTATTTTTTTGAGTTAAGTGCTTAAATTATTTTTGGGCCAAATAAATGCCTAACGTTTTATTTTGTGACATATTTAATTTTTTTCATTAACTATCACCATTAAAAGACACATGTCATCTACTATAAATTGTAAAATTATATTAAAAATAAATAAAATTACTTATTTTTTAGAAAATCTCTAATTTTTTTAGATTTCATAGAATAACCCCCAAATTCCAAAATTTCTAACTTCCCAAAACCTAAATTTTGATTTGGGCTGATTTGATCGTCGATTGCCACGTCGTCGCCCACCACATCTTTAGTCGGACCTTCGCGATCATTTTTCCTATCAGTCTATCGTCGAAAATCGATCGACGTCGTGCGAAACGTTAAAATTATCTAATGGTTCTTTCGAACGATTAGAGACGAACGATGGTACGAAGGACGACGAACGGAGTGTAGATTATTCGACGAGAAGATGGCGCTTTATTTCGTCGCTGGCAACGCGGCCAACACCGACAGAAGTGGTCAGATTTGAGAGTTTAGGGATTTTGGGACTATTTTGGGAATATTTGAAAATTTTAGGATATATTTTATTCTTATTTTGTTTTATTAATTTTATTTATTTATAATATAATTTTAGAATTTTCAGGAGATGAGACGTGTCTTTTAACGGTGAGAATTACGAATAACCTTAAATGGGTCACGAAATGAAACGTTATGTACTTATTTGGCCTTAAAAATAGTTTGGGCACTTAACTGGAAAAAGGGCATAGATTGGGCAACTATTTGCCTATTAAGCCTTATTATTATCAGAATTAATTATTAAAAATATAATTTCAAATATATTCATAATTAATTTAAAATTTATAGTTATTGGAATACGGAAAAATTCACGAGCTACTCGAAAATATAATATATTAAATTTTTTAAATTTAAAGTAAACTAAAATGTATATTGTTGTATAATAATATTTACCAGTACCAAGAATATGGTTGTAAATGAAACGAGACACATCGCGAGCTACTCGAGTCTAATTTGGTCAAAACTCGATCAACACTCGATTTGAGCTCGAACTCGACTTGAGTTCTTAGTGAACTAACTCGAGCTTAGTACTACTCGGGCTCCGCTCAACTCATTTACACCCCTTGATAGAGTGTAATTATTCAATACACAAGCAGTGGAAAAGATTTCTACAATTGTGTTAATTTTAGAGGTTATAGATTTAATTAAGGGATTTACATTTACGAAATTAAAATTTAGTGTTAGAATTTATGATTTAGGGTTTACAATCTAAATCTTTAACTCTAAATCCTAAAATCTAAATTATAAACATAAATTTTAAATTCTAAACCCTAAAACTAAGTTCTTAAACTATAAACTCTAAACTAAATTCTCGGTGCCTAAAATTAACCAACTTGTAAATTTTTTTTCTGCCGATAAAGAATTTCCATAGATAAACCACAACATAGATATAATATAAAATTTTAATTAAAACAGTTTTAAATTTTTATAAAAAAAATATTTTTCTAGAAATCGGGCCCTTTTTATATTTATTATTTGCATGAGTTGATATCATGTGAGGGTGTTGGATACATTAATTAAAGTTGACAACTCAAGCGGTAGATTATAAAAGAAAGGGTAAACTACACCGGTAGTCATTGAAGTATGATTTTTACTTATTTTGATCATCGAACTACTTTTTGGGTAAAAACATCACTAACGTTATGTTTTTTTTTTCACCGACCGTTAAAAACTTAACGGTTTTGCTGACGTGCAATTTTATTTTATTTTTTTAATTTTCCATGTCCTTTCTTCTCTCTCCTCGTAAGTAATATATGCTATTTTATAATATTTTTATTCAAACTAATAGGATGGTGACACGTGTCACTGCCTATTAGTGGAATAAAAGAAATGAAAAATCAAGCTCTTTATGCAGCTAAAGAGATTCAAACCAAAGACCCCTTTAATAAGGGTATAACACTTAACCACTAAGATAGATTGGAAGTTTGTTAAATTCTAACCAAAATTATATTTATGTCATGTTTGAAAACTACTCCACTCATCTCCACCGTTTCTCTCCTCGGCTAGATCGCTATTGTAGCAACCTCTAATGGACCAGATACAACATTTTCGAAAAAAGAAACATGACATAAATATAATTTTCCCCAGCGTTATACCCCTAGAATGTTACATTCTAACCAAAATTATTGAAACAATTTTTTCCATTACTTTAAAGTCAAATTTTCTGAATTTAGAATTGTCACCATCATCCATATCATATTAGGTTAAATTTTCTATAATTACATCGGAAAACGGATACCACGAGACTCACAAGTCATAAATAGTCAATGCATCGATATGCTGCCTTTGTCGATCTGAAGAAGTCCTCTGATTTCATTCGTTAAGTTCATTCATTTGAATCTCGATTGCAGTGGGCTGATATATTGGACTGCACACTCGGAATAGCAGATAGCTCCAATCTAATCCGGCCGGAACTCAAAAGTGAGGCAATGATATGTGCGTGTGTGCCGTCTGTAAGTATTCATTTGGGATTGAGCTGAATAGAAAATCGTTTCACTTTCATAAATCTTGAGCTGCTCATGAAAGTACGATTCATGGTCTGCTCATTTGAATACTTGTGTGATGGTGTTTCAACCAAATGTGCTTTGCCAATAACATTGGTTCGATTTCGATCAAATATTGTAACCTGCATTGTTGTTTCAATAATTTTCCCCAGCGTTATACCTCTAGAATGTTACATTCAAACCAAAATTATATTTGTCATATTTTTTTCTCCAAAAAATGTTGCACCTGGTCCATTAGAGGTTGCTACAATAGCGATCCAGCTCGGGAGAGAAACTATGGAGATGAGTGGAGTAATTTTCGAACATGACATAAATATAATTATAGTTAGAATTTAACAAACTTCCAACCTAGCTTGGTGGTTAAGCGTTATACCCTTATTAAAGGGGTATTTGGTTCGAATCTCTCTAGATAAGGGACCTGATGTAGTTTACGCAAAAAGAAAATAGCTAATTCTTCATGTTAATAACAACAACAATAATAGGGTTATTATTCCATGCACGGAGCTCTTGTAGAAACTTTATTTATACAAACATTTGTACGAGTTATAAATTTAGAGGGTGTGGTTTAACTTAGGGTTTAGGGTTGAATTTAAGATTTATAGTTTAAAACCTAAATCTCTAACCATATTACCCTAAAAACTAAACCTTAACCTCTAAACTTTAAATTATAACCATTAACCTTAAATTATAACCACCACCAACGCATGAAATATTTTCCCATAATAATAATCCATTTTAATAAGTTTCAAAATTTGTTAGAAGAAATGTAGACATTAATAGTTCTTAGATTCTCTTCACTAAGAACATGATTTAATACCATAAGATTTGCTTCACATGGTAACTGTAATAACCCCAAATCTTCAACTCAATGATAATATATACATAAATACATATATAATCACATCAGAGATCATGAAAGGCATGATTTTATTATCTTCTCAAGCTGTTCTTGCAAGAACAAAGCAATGAAAAGATTGCTTCCCATTAAGTTCAAATATAGATTACAACAGTAGACTTTTACTAGTAGAAACCAGAGGTTTTCTTGTTATCCTAAATGATGGAACACCTTGCACATGGACTCGGTATATTATCGTCTCGATGTGCAACTTCTATGGAACTTCCATCACTTCTTCGGTATGTTATGCAGGAACAAACATATGTTGTACATATACATAGAGCTTATTCTCAATCATTTCACAATCTAATGAGCTTTTTGCCAAGGGACTGTGTTGTGTATTTGTACAACTTGACCCCGGGAAAAAGCCGAAAACAAAATGGTTGCAATCTTGGAGTGTTTATTTTGGTATATCGGATGTGTTCAGTCAGCTGCAAACAACCTCTACAGAGAGTTTCTTCATGATACTAGGACACGGATCTCCTCCGAACATCTCAGGTGCTACAGTTATGGCGCAGAAGTTCTGCCCGACACATAGCTGATAGCACAAAGACAGAACAATGTTCATGGAGCAATGGTTTATTATTTGTTATTTCAACTAAAAAACAAGATGAAACAATGTAAGAAAGTATCATACCCTATTAAATGCATCGTAAGAGTGGTGTGCATGACAGCTTCCTTCGCGGTAACTTCCGCAGACCCCTTCCGGAGTTCCGAAGCTGGCAAACTTTACTGCAGATATTTTCTGCCCGGCATCGCACTCTAAATGCACTTTTGGCCTTAGGGGTTTGTTGACTTTACCAGAGGCTTGCATCAGATAATTCATTAAGTTCGGTTGCCATTCGTAGATATCAGCACATACACTGTCAGTCTCTCGGCGGACCAAAGAAATTCCATTCGGGTCTCCACCCCATTCCTCAAACACAACCAACAAATTCCCTGTTGGGTTGAGCCATGAACGAGGAACATGATACCTATATTAAATGAGCAACCACAAGTCAGTCTATCGAAAACTCCATGATTGTCGTAGAAACTGTAAAGCGGATTAGTTTGTTCTAATTACCATCTTTGCGAGGCCTCTCCACAATTAGTTCCACATTTCTTCTCATGAAATGTTCCGGCATAACTACAGACACCACAATTTCCAGAAGCTTTATATGCAGGCCAGTGGCGCCCAATGCTCTTTCCATTTATCCAAATCTGGCCTTTCCCCATACTACTCATATCTAAAGCCAACGGAGAATTTCCGGCTGGAGCATTGAAAGTCGTCTGCAAAATTGAAGAGTATCAACAAAAGCAGACTAAAGGAGGCATTCGGATGCATTTTAAGTTCTACATTTTTTTATACAAACGATATTGCACTAAAGATAACCGTTTTTATTAACATATGGGTCGGTTTTATTTTGAGATACATACTTTGTACCACGTAAGTGGCTGCCTTCGTGTGACGAATGACCTCTGTGCCCACTCCACTGATGAACTACCACTTACTGAATGAAGATTCAAGGCCTCTCCCTTAAGGCCAATCTGCAAGGGGATAAATAACCAATCAACTATCTAGCACATCGGATAACCAGAGAATAAAAACTAATATGACAAGGAAAAGACCTTGTAAGACCACTTCTGCCACGAGAGATCCCTCCTTCCCTCGTTAAGACCATTCAGTGTAACCGGGCCAAGAATACCAGCATTCCATGTCTCAAAATGTGGACCGACATTCTGCATTGAAACCACAAAATAAGTTACAAACAATATCCACCAGCATGAAGCTGTCAGCTGAAAGTGGGAGAACGTACCGGGAGACCAACAGCAATGCTTAGAAGCGAAATTTTATTGATACCAGCTCTCAAATTAACGCCTTGGCTGAATGTTAGTTTCGGGAATTCTAAACTTCCATAGGAACTTCCTGAAAAATCGAATAAGATAAAAGCAAAATATCAGGGGACAACATACTAAATATACTTAAACAAGTACTATTGACCTATATTAAGTAGTCTAAAAGATAAACCGAAGACAGCTATATGTATATGGTCTTTGTCGACTTAGTGCACCATTCTTCAAGAGTGGTCTAAAAGCAACGATAACCCCACCTGATAGTTGACCATTGACAAAGACGTGCAAAGCATGGCCAGCTGATAAGACAGTAAGAACAGGAGATTTTCCATTCCTCAAGAATCCTTCATTCGAGCCAATCTTAACACTGGGGAGGGAGACAAGAAGTAAAGAACATTAGAAAGTCAAATTACCGGCAATTAAGAAAAGAGCTAAATAGAGTCTTTATAATGCTTTGAAACTGAATTTAATAAAGACATGTTATGTAAATCGAGATGAGGTATTTGATATTCACTACTTACTCTGTTGTGTACCACAAATAGTCAGTTGCATCTCTAGTTGCATTTATCTGCTCCAACAACCCGACCATCGTGAATGAACTATCAGCATCATATGCGGTCCCTTCCGAGTATGCCTGCCAAGAGAATCCCCCATGCATGGGAACGGGAACCATTTTCTTCCGTGCAAATTGGGCTCCAACCTATGAGGAAAGATTCTCATAAATGTTAAAATCAGAATAAAACTGATTTCAAGTTCATCAAATCTTTTATCCTCACCCTTGCAGTGTTATACACAGTGTTCTTGCAGTCAGGAAGAATGCTGATAGACCAAGGAGGCAGGTTGTAGTGCTTGTTTTGAAAGGCAACTGTTGCATAAGCTCTCGGGTTGTAATTTGCAACGAAGGCAGCACAACCTCCAGCCTTATATTTGAATACATGAGCCTGTATGTTTAGAATGGTATTTATAGTAAGTTCTACGTACAAACCGATTCAGAATAGGATTAAGGTTCTTAGAAATAGGAGTCCTATTTAACCTCCTGAAAATTTCCGAGTCGCATCACAGTCGGATCTCCATTTACTAAAGCTGGTTCACAAAGCTTTATAGCTTTATGCAAATCTTTCAAATGGCCCCACTTGGGTTGCCTCTTTAATCCTGCATGAAAATAAATGTTTCTCCTTCAAAACAATCTCAAGGAGCATAGCCAACTTCGAAAATGCACCGTTGACACTTTTGCATACCGTATTCATCAAGAGGAGCGTCATAATCATAGCTAGTAGCAATGAAAGGACCCCCAGCAGTTCGGCCGAAATTTGTTCCTCCGTGATACTGATAACACATAAAACTATAAGACTCATTCTTCCGGTGATTGAACTTCGTAAATGGAAAAAAATGATTACCATATAATAATTAATGTACGATCCTCCTTTTTGTATAAACCTTGCAACTGAAAATGCCAAGTCCTCGGCAGGTCTGTAAGGAACTGCCCCTCCAAACTCAGTATACCTACACCGTAAAATAAAAAGAACAATCAGCTAGAAGACATTTTTAACATGAACTTGCATGGAAGAGCCACGGAAGATAATCTCTCGGAAAGGCAAATTTGAGCTTACCAGCCTGTCCAGGCTTCAGTCCACATCTTTGGTTTGTAAGCCTTGTTAGGAGAAAAGTAGTCACAGTAGAAACCATTGCAGGTATTAATCTGTTGGAAGGGAACAAAAGTTGAAATGAAAAATTCAAGTGAACACCTCAATCAAATATATATCCCACGTGCTTCAACGAAATCGGATATCAACTTAGAAATACTCTACTGTTTTGACATCTCAAAACATTGAAAAAGTAGACTATTTTCACCAACACCACAAACCATGTAAGCTCAAGTGGGCACAATAACAATTGATGAAAGGAACGCGGTCATCAACATAAGACTACGAAAACTGAAAGTCCAAAAAGAATAAAATAAAGACAGTTTAACAGACAGGAATATGAAAGTGAAAACCTTAGCCATGTGCAATGAGAAATAATAATACATTTCAACCATGACTAGTAAACCCCACTAAAGAAGAATGAACATAGTATGATGTCCATCAAGACTGAATACGGAACATGACAAAAAAAGGTTAAAAAGATCAAATGTACAGCATACGTACAATAGGGTCCGGCGCATCATCTTGCTTGCACATGACCCAGGGGACACCAGTGCCTAGTCCCAAAGCCATTTTAGCTGCCCAATAACTATAAGCTTTACCAGGTGCACCGAGTTTGTATTCCATGGGCCCGTATTCATTCTCAATCTGTTGTGAGCAAACGTTATAAAGGGCAATATTTCTTAGTTCATCTTTGTATTCCAGTGAATTGAATCAAAAAAAAAAAAAAATCTCCCCATTTGCCTACCTGAGATAGAATAATAGGACCCCCTTGAGACTCAAACAACCTTTCAGCTTTCATCATATCCACAATCTTTTTTGTAAATCTTTGCATTTGAGCCTTCAATATTGTGAATTAGTTAGTAAAATACAAGATTGAACTATAAATTAATACATTGAAACTTCAGATGGACGGACGGAAATCGGCTAACCTTAAAGGGACCATTGGTCGTTCTGAAACTGATACCAGGAACATACTTCAGCCAAACAGGAAAACCCCTGAAAAAATTACATAAAATAGATTGCTTGAACTGCACTTTATCTTGAATTTCTTTATATTTATTAAAAATATATTTTTAGCATTACCCAAAGTTCCACTCAGCACAGACATAAGGACCAATCCTCAGATGAACATAGAGACCTGCTTGCTTCACCAGCTTAATAAATTTGACCAAATCATAGTTGCCTCCAAAGTAATACTACAATAGCCAAAATTAGAAAGAAAGTTCAGATTTTTTATGCCATTACCAAAAACACAAGCTCTGTAACATATAAAAAAGTGTTTTTTTTCATTACTTTGCCAGGTGCAGGCTCATGGCCATTCCAAAAAACATATGTCTGAATCACATCTAGTCCTCCTTCTTTAGCCTTCTGTATAAGATCCGGCCACATCTGCCAAAGAAAAAAAACCCAGATTTAGGAAAAAGATAGATCATTTGAACATAACATAATAGATTAACAGAACGATACACAGTCATGCAAATATGCATACAAAGAGGAGAAAACTTTTAAGGCACCCACCCAGACAAGGAAATGCACAGGGAAAAAGCTATAAGACTTGTGCTTTGGGGGGAAACAAAATACCCCCAAGAACTGCATTTTGGAGAAAATGAAAAGGAAAAGGAGTTTACCTCAGGGGAGCTTCTTGGGTAGTGAATGGATCCAGAAAGGAGGATCCTTCTTTGGCCATTAATGGTGATAGCTTTATGATCATAGGAAACAGAAGCAGAAACTGAACAAACCCAGGAAGCTAACAAAACAACCAACAAAGCATTCAACATTACGTGAAGCTTGGAGTACTTGGAATCCATGGCCAACAAGAAGAAAACTTTAGAGAAATGAACAAATGGCACTCTTGTTTACACACAAAAGCAATGCCTTTTTCAGGACTCGAGAAAAACCAAACAGTTAGCTGCTTATGTGCTCCATTGTCAAATTGAGTTCTCCATTTCTTTCAAACCTTAAATATACGGAAAATGAGCTAAAAAGCCTAACACATTACAAATGTGTTCCTACTAACTTTATCTTTTACTTTTGGCAGATGAAAATGAAAAAGGTTTGAATTTTAGGAAAGAGTGAAGGTTGTTTGCAGCCGCGTTTAAACAGTGAAGAACTGGGGGGACCCTTTCTGATAGGCCTTTTGGCGCCTCTCTTAGTGGCTTCGCTTTCTTGTAAACTTGACGCCGGAAGCTTCATTTTCAATTTATTGAAATATACTGGTTTTTAAAACTAATTATTACTTCTAAGTTTAATTCTTGAAATGATATGTTTTTAACATACGTGACAAATATAATTTTATTTTACATGATAGTAAATTAAAAAAATAATTTATATGAAATATGTGATTCGATAGTCGTACTTTTGAATAAAAAATTACATACCGTACATTTGTGACAATTTTTTACACCATACATAAGGACCTAATTTGAAATAAAATTAAAATTACATGAACAAAAATAAAAAATTTCATCATGCAGTAAAATTATATGTATCAAAATTTTATAAATAATGATATATTTTGGTAAAAAATTAAATTTTAAGTCCGATAAGTAAAAAAAACAAAATCAAAACTTAAAATTCATTGATAAAACTAAAAAACAAATAAAATTGAAAGTTAAAACTAAATTTTTCGGACAAAATTAAGTTTTTAATAAATAAACGCATTTATTGAAAAGCACGCATTATCAAATTTATATTTTAAAAATACATGATTGATAAAATGTACATTTATTTTATATGTCAACAAAATATCATTTTAAGAATTAATAAAAATATTTATTATTTTAATAATCAATTTTTAAAAATTATATATATTTTGATAGCAATCGCATCAATTGTTTTTTCTTTATTTAAAATATATATTCTTTAAGATCTACTAATCGATTAAATAATAAAAATACATATATTATTTTATTTTATATAAATTTGAATTTTAACTTATAGCTTAAAAATATAAAATTTCTCTATTTAATAAAAAACACATAATCATTATTACATAATCCCAATGAGAGTCGGTTCCTAATCGATGGAACTATGGAAGCTTATCTATTGGCTTTTAACCTCGCTTCCCCTCGCTATCATCGCGCGTGAAAATTAAGGTGTGTGAAATACAGGGGCTGGCAATACTAATCCGTAGGGTTAAACATTGATTTAAGTTAAAAAAAATTAAATTATTTAAGTTTATAAGTTTTATTTTAAAATTTAAACTTTTTTTTTAATAAAGTTGAGTTTATAAAATTCGAGTCAAGTCAAATAGAGTTGAGTTTTCGAGTTTCTGTATAAATCTAATTGTAATTATTTATAATGATATAATACTTATTAATTCCAATTTAAATGACTTTCTATATCTATATACGATATACATATATATTTCCTCATACTTTCACATGTGATATACATAATATATCAGACAGGTCACTGAATTGACAAACTTGACTCGGCCTTTAAAATTATCAACCAATTAGTAGAAATTTCGAGTTATTTGAATTTCTATTTTATAACTCAAACTTTATTTAAAAAATTTCGAGTTGAGTCAAAACGAGTCAATTTTTTTGCATCGAGTCAAGTCGAATAATTCAGATTTTTTGGAGTCAAGTTTTGTCTACCACTACTATTTAAGAATGAGCAAAACTTTCTTCGATTAGTTTTTAAATTAAATTGATTTAATTAATTTTAGCTTTAGAAACTCGAACTAATAAATAACTAAATAAGCAACAAAATTGATCCTATAATTGAAAAACCTAACCAAATCAACTAAATTGAGATCAAATAAGACTAAGTTTATCGTTGTGGGCAAAAACCTCTTGACTGCAACAGTTATTTAGACAAAAGTTAAAAAATTTAGCTTTGAGAAAACGAGCGTTCATACATTAATTCAGTTGGAGAAACGGGCGTTCAAGCCAAACCTCATGGCTGTTTGACAAATAAATCACGACTACAACAAAAAAACGAAACCTAAATTGAATAAATTAGTTCAAATCGAGTTTTCAGTTTAAATCGAAAAATAAACACCCCTGCTAGTGGTAAAAACATGTGTATGAAAATATCAAATATTTTTAGTTTTTTTGGTAAAACAAAGAGATAGTTAAAAATATATAAATAGACGTTATAGTAATTTAGAAGTTATACTATTTATTCCGAATTCAATGGTGACTAAATCCAAACACGACCTAACTTTATTCTTCGTAAAATCAATGGTAAAATACTCAAATGATCACTAAAATATCCGTAAAAATATAAAATGGTCACTAAATTTTTAAAAATTACATAATAGTCATTAAACTTTATTTTTTTATTACAAAATAGTCACTGGTCCGTTAACTGAGAGACGTGACAGTTACGAAAATTTGTATAATAATATATTTAATCCTCAATGTTTCTACATTCAGTCAATTTAGACATTAATAATAAGGATTAAATTAAGAATAAATTGATTAAATATGTCAATATGGAGGATTAAATATTATATTATTCAAATTTTTATAATTGTCACGTCATCAATTAACGATAGTTAACGGTTCAGTGAATATTTTGTAACAAAAACTAAAATTTAATGCACATTATATAATAATTGAAAATTTAATGACCATTTTATATTTTTAAAGATAATTTAGTGACAATTTGTGTTCTTTACCCAAAAATCAAACTAAACACGATTTTAAAAATATTAATATATAATTATAAAATATTTTAAAGATGTAGTGATATACATATGTTATGATATAAATTATTTTAATAGAATAAAATATTGGAATTCGAGTAGTCACTATTCATGTCCTGTTAAGTCTGCCATCGAGCCTTTTAAGGGTCATTAATTATTTTAGTTGGCAACTTGGGCACACGTTATAATAAAAAATTGGATAAACAACAACATTAGTAACTATATTTTAGATGTTATCTTGTTTTGGTCATTGAATTGTACTTTTTTAGTCAGTGGGCTGTTAATTTTTTAATGTCATTATTTTATTCCTTGTTTTAGAAAACCTTAATCTCACTTCAGTCTTGTCCTCTTGTTGTCGGTGCAACAAAATCAATACTAAAATATTTACATTTTTCTCATCTTTCTTCTCGATTTAGTTTTTCTCGAAATCCACTTAAAATCAACTAAAAATCATCTAATATTTTTAACTTTTTAATGCTATGATCTTCTCCGACGACCACCTAATGAGGCTAATTTTGAGATATGTTATTCGCTTTCTAGAATAATATTTCTCACCACTCGAATTTTGAATAGACTCTCTAATCAGAAAAAATCCCCAAACCCGCAAAAAATTGTCACAAAAGACACATAAGAATGTGGTTTTCGGTGGTAGCTGAAGATGGAAAAAAAATCATAATGTCCGGTGAAAAAGGAGAAGGGGGAAATTCCACGTCAGGAAAAAGAAATAGAAAACTTTGACTTCCATGTCAATGCACATAAAAAAAAATTCAAATAATGAATTGAATATCGATGGTTATTATATAAAAAACAATTCAAAAAATTTAGTGTTATAATCGAAAACATTTTATAATACAATGATGAAAAGAAACAACGTCTAAAGTTAAGTTACTATTGGCGTAGTTGATCCAAAATAATATTTGACAGTTGAATGCACGTGCACCATATGCGCGTGCAATAACACCTAAAGTTAAGTTAAGGACATCATTTGATCTTTGGTATTTGCAATAAATGATCTGGTTGGGAAACCAAACAAAAGTGTGGATGTTAATATTTGTCACGCTAAATATTTAATTAACAATAATAATCTATTTATTCAACATTTTTTTAATTTGGTTCTTTGGATTGAAGTTTTTATTTTATTATTTAATATATATTTAGAATATTTTTTATGGTTATATTTAAATTAAATATTTTTTGTTAAATAATCATTTTTCAGAGAGAAATAGTAATCTGATTCGATTAATAGTACAATTATTTTCAAAATAATATCAAATAAATTTACACTTGAAGTATCAATATTCATTATTATTCTTTTTTCTTTAAAATATTATTTATTGGCTTTATACTTTGGTCCTGTACTATACGTACATTTTCAGTGTAGCTATGGACGGACGCAAGATTTTATGTTAAGGAGGAGGCAAACCTATAAAATTATAAGGGAACGGATTTATAAAATTATAAGAAAGACGAAAATAGATTTTTAATAAAAATACATAAAAAAATTTAAAAAAATTCTAAATCATATATAAATTTTAAACCTGGTCCATCCCTGAGTTTAGCCGCCTCTCAAGAATATTTTTTGTCACTTTCTTTCCTTACTTTCATTTCATCTAACATGGAAAAATATATTATGGGTCATTCTTGCCATGTTATTTATTGGACCAACCAATAAAAATCACTCATCTTATTATTTTTTCCATGTCATATTTTTTACCAAGTGAATCTTCACTCATATTTAATGTAAATCAATTTTAAAAACAGTTTTTACCAAGTGAAGATTCACTTGGTAAAAATATGACATAGAAAAATAATAAGATGGATAATTTTTATTGGTTGATCCCATGGATGACATGGCGAAAATTACCCATAATATAATTTCTCATATAACATGTTAACCATCCTCAATTCTCTGTTTAAAAAATGCCACGTGGTCCAATAAAGCGCCGCCATTTGTAAAATCATAAAAACTTCAAAATTTTCAAAAACAATCTTTAAAAATTGTAAAATTAATGAGTTTTATCTCTATTTGTCAACAATGAATGATAAACGTCATCCGCACTAATATAAAAATCATATAACAACGACTTCACATTGACAAATTGACTTATCACAACTCAACAGTAATTTATCTTTAGTGATTCCAATCGTCCATCAATATAAGTGAACCAGTCCGAGGATCCAAAATAAGAATAAATCAACAAGACAACTAAATAAACATTAACCGAAAAATACTACGTTAAATCCAACCCTAGTAAATTTAATGCCAAAAATATTCAACGAAATTATCGAAAATCTCTTTAGGGATTTTATTAGGAGGACAACCTAATTACCTAAACCAACCTAACCTTCATAATAATAATAATAATAATAATAATAATAATAATAATAAAAGAAAAAGGACGATTTTGTCGTGTAAATCAGGTCTAGTATAGAAATGGAACCAACTTGCCAACAAAATTAAAGTATAATTAACTTCATTTTTTATTTGCATGAGCAAACCACTTCGAAAACGAACGATTTTTTTCACTTTAAAAACAAACATTTTATCTACATTCAATTGTCTGAAAAAGTTGTGAAATTTGGGAATTTAGTCTTAGTTTAGTTTAGTGTATAATATAATGAGAGGAATATATAATCAAAAATAAATAATTCAACAAATCAAAACCTATTTTTTAATATATAATTATGTACCATTCTCTACGAATTTGTATGAAATTTCTCAATGGGTCCAAACTTTGGTGCAAAAGTCAATAGAATAATTGATTTGGGAAATAAAAAAAGCACCTAATTTTATTAGGTGTCTAACTAATTTTATATCGTGATATCGCAGTGGAAAACGATAAACTTGAGGCCTTTGAAATTTTATGATATTTTCATATTCTAATCTTATTTTACGAGTTTATATTTTATTATAGATTAAGTTTTATTATGTGTGTGGAGTCTTTTCAAAATTTATTCCGCTGTAGGCCCAATTATATTCTGATTATTAATTTTATTTATGGATTATATTGATAAATTTTTATAGCTATTTAGATGTTGAATTACAATTGTTATTGTGATTGTATTTGTAACATAAAACAAAAGAATAACCAATTTTCTAATGTTAGGTTGGAAGGCACATTTTTTCGTACTAAATAGGAAGGTGTTACATCTTTATGTAAAGATTCGAATTTATACAAGATCGGATAATACGAATATTCTTAACTATTAGGTCAATCATTGTATTTCATAAATCACATTTTTTAAATCAGACATTTTAATATTTTAATATTACATGACATGGAAATTATTTTAAAAATAAATTTAGAAATATAAAAAGGTCTAATTACAATTTTACCCTTAAACTTTTTTAAAAAATAATTTAGCCAATGAATCTTTTGTTTTATATATTTTGGTTACTAAACTTCTAATTTTAGTCAAATTGAAACAATTGATGGAAAAAAAGTGTAACGGACACTACTTTATATTGTTGTCAGTGTCGACGTCAATTATTTTATTCTTTTGCACACAAAAAACTTTAAAAATATATAAAAAAGTGTATGTTCATTGTTAGAATTTTTTCTAAATATTATTAAAATTTTATTGTTTTTCCGTCAAATAATTTAATTTAATAAAAAAGTTAAAAGTTCGAGAGTAAAAGAAAGTGAAAACCCTTCGAGATCTAAAAATGTCATTATGCCTAGAAATTTAGTTGTTATTATTTTGTTTCTTTCATTTTTCTTTGCCAAACTTATTTGGACTTTTAATTTCTCGGCATCCAAACAAAGCCGAAAGTTTAAACCCCACCTATTGTATCAACCACTCCATTTCCAGCACAGCTTGCTTCAAAATTCGTCACTAATAAGGCTAATTGCTTAAACTTTATAATGTTATTTACTCATTTTTAGAAGGAATGAAAAGTAAAGTTTGATAGATTGTTTCAACATTTCAAACAAAAAATCTCTGGGTATTCTTCAATAGGTGAGATTTTAGTAGAAAATTTAAGATTTATTCGATTCATTCTTATAATTATCTTTCTAATGAGATATTAAATCTTTTTAAATAAAGTCAGACTTAAATCTTAATGTTGTAAATGGAACAATTTAAATTAAGAAGGTCGACATCGTAATAAATTTCTACACTATCCGATAACCATAGAAATTTATATTTAATTGTTACTATCATGATTAATGTGCTTTATATATGCTATTATGATCATAATAGCACAATTGGCCCCTTTAATTATAATAACACAATTAATATTGGTAGCTATACAAAATAAGAGAGAATTTTGGTATCCATAAAAAATTTAAACGTTTATATCTAAAAAAAAAAAGATGAGTATGCCACATGCACACATTTTTGGCTAACCACTGAAGTCTACATCTTTTGTAGCCATTGGGGGATTTTGGTGGGTCACTTTCAGTTCATTTAACCCATTGATATGATCTTTGTGTGGGCCAATAAAATTTATATTTTTTTGGTTTCTCTCTCAACTTTTCAGGGTTTTGTCCTAATAATTTTGACTAATTTATATTGTATACTTAATTTTTTTTTGTTTCTCTCTCATCGAGATCTATTTAAGCGATACAGTTTAAAATTTTATATTTTAATTGTGTTATTATAATCGAGGGACCAATTGTGCTTATTATGATCATAATAACACATATAAAGCACATTAAACATGATAACAGTGGTAAAAATATAATACAATTAGGTTTAACTTATATGGAAAAGTTTTTAAAGTTAAAATTATTGTATGAACTTTGATTAAAAAACTAAATTACGAGACTCCAATTATTATTTTTCTTTTACAATGAGAAAGATAAGAAATTATTTTTCGTCCTAATATCTAATGTTAATCAAGATTAAAATGATACCATTTACCATTACACCAACTATAATTACATTGGTATCGTGTGAGATTTTTTTTGGGATAAAGGATCTATTGAGGCTAATCAAATTCAAAACCTATAATATTAACTAAGTTTTCATTTTCATAGAACCCAACAAGTGATCCCAGTAGAAAAGTAGGGGATGTTCGTCATAAAAGATTCGAGTTCAATCGCTTTGTCTGCAAGGTGTGTGTACGTTGTCAAAGGGTTAAGAATATGTATAAATAGATACTACCTTATAATCACCTTTAGATTATTCAAAAAACTTTTCATTTCCATAAAAATCTTTGAGTCACTAACACATACTCTAGGCCCCTTAAACAACATCTAAATTTCGAATTCTAGTGTTATGAATGAAGCAAATTGGGTTAGAGAGTCGCTCTTTTAATGAATTTTTTACAATTCGAATTCTAGGTCCCTTAAACAACGTCTAGATTTCAAATTCTAGTCTGAATTGATCGACCAATGAATAAAAACATATAGTTATACAAAAATAATAATTGATTGATAACTTCAATCCCCCTCTTTTAATCATCTATAGACATCAAAACCTTCAAGTCACAACAACTTTTAATTATCTATAGACGTGAAAAGTCTTAATCTCATAGTAATGACATCCCACCAAAAAATCAATCATCTTTGTTTAATGCAAATATAAGTTTGATCCAATCATATTATAAATTAGTGGAATTGGGTACCCAATTCTTATGATTTATTTTACTATAAGGGGTCCATTTAAATTCCAATTAAAAGCAATACATAGAACAATGCTTTTTATCCAAGTACCCACCAATTTGTTTCGGTTCTTTCCCCAACAAATCACATTTTCTATAAACACCAATAGATTAATTTAAATCGAATATTATGAAAAAAATACGATAAGAGACTTCTTTCACTCTAATATATAGATTAAAAGAAAAATGAACAAATTCTATTACATGCACGAACTTAAATATGAGAATGTATCCCGAAAATTTGAACTTTAGGTTGCCAAATTTACCTCTACTTATGTTGATTGTGAATAAGTGATGTGAACAAATCAAATCCATGTGCATTGGCGTTAATGTCATAATCGTTAAGGCCAAGGACTTTAACCATCCAAAAACCCCACATGGAATATATACTTTTAAAAGTGTTTTTAGGGTCAAAAGTATTTTTGAGACCAAAAACAATACATAACAAGTAGTTTTTCAGGCAAAAAATATTTTTTAGTTTGGTTTGAAAAGTATTTTTTAAAAACGGAAATTTGTAGTTAAAACATTTTTGAATTAATTTCTCAATTATCCTCGTTTATATCAACAAAGTTATATATATTTTTAAAATAATATCTAAAATAAATATTCTTATACGTAAAAAAAACTTTTTGACAACAATATCAAATGCTCATATTTTAAACCAAACAATCAAAAAGTAATTTTCGAAAGCACTTCTCAAGAACACTTTTCCAACGCACTTCTCAAAAAGATAAATCTTTGATATACAGACAGTGTAACACAAGCCTTTTAGTTTTAGGGGGTTAGAGTTTTAGTTTACTGTTTAAAATTTAGGGATCTAGGTTATAGGGTTTAGAATTTACGGTTTAGGATTTAGTTTTTAGGGGTTAGGGTTAGAAAATTTAACAAAATTTTAACAAAAAAATCAGACTCGATTGGGTCAAAACTATATTTAATAGAGTAAAATGCACATTTCCAATTAGAATGTAAATAAATCTGTCCTGATTTGGCCGGATGAAATACCCATCCTAATTAGAACGTAAAAAAAAGGCTCAATACCCTCCCCTTTTACGCCATGAACCCCCCAACCAAAGGGGTCCATTCCCCCACGTTTGGTAATAAACCTAATGTACCTATCAAGCTCGAAAGAGGCGTGAGGCTGAGGTAATGAGATTCCAATCCAATTGCTTTCATTGTCATAGCCAGATGGTTCCCTTGATATTCACTTAAAAAAAACAAGTGATTTATTGAAAGATTGAAAACAAGTTGAGGTAATTGCTACATACTATGAAGAGCAGGTTGGATTTAAGATGATGAGAATGACACCTCAAATATCTTATCCATTGTAAACAGCTATCCCACAAATCCAATTGCCTTACCTCTTACATTTTTGGTACTTGTTTTTGTTTGTGCTAAGGTTGTCTGGGGAAGCAAATGAGCGAGTCTAACGTGCGGCTAAAAGATGTTAATTTTTGAAATTTGTCTTTGAACTGAAAATGTTAGACTTTTTGATAATATTTTCGGTTGATTTTTTGAGTTCTTTTTTGCAAGTATCGATTGTTTATTTTGTAAGTTTCGATGCTTTGTCTCAAACTGAAAATTTATAATAAAAAAATTAAGTATTGATACTTGCAAAAAAACCCCTGAAAATATTATCAAAAAGTCTAACATTTTCAGTTCGATGACAAATTTCGAAACTTGTTATCTTTTAGCCGCGCTCTAAACATTCCGTACTCTAGACTTACTCGAAACAAATGGTGGATCACATTAGAGCAGCTGCCAACCAGAAATCTCCACATTAACATATCCCTACTCTTATCTCTCTTTCTCTCCCTTTTTTATATGGTACACAAAATTTATGGTGTTATTTGTTTGGTGAATAATTAAATTTGCGAGGGATACAGACTAAGTCGTCCAACTCAGAAATAGTGTCCGTACACCATATAATTTATGCGATAAATATTAAGTAAAAGTAGCAAACATTAATAAAAAGGTTTCTTATTATTCAAGTTTCGTTTGAAAGAGTTTAGTCTTTAGGGGTGAAGTTAGTTCATAATTTTATGTATTTTTTTACATTTATTTCATCCGTCTAGGAGTTTGGAACGAGTTCGATAATTGAATTTTTGCATTCTAATGGCCCATATAAGGGTAGTTATTGTCCACAAATTTTAAAGATGTTTCATGCCTAAAGCAAGAATCAAACCCTCAAATACCAATTAAATTAAGAGAGACGCTTGCCATATCACTTAAATCTTGTGGTTTAGTTTGATCTAACTTGTTTGACTATATATATAGTATTAAAAATATTTTTATATTCATTCTTTTAAAATGTTATAATTTGAATAGAAAAATAGGAAAAAAAATTGATACACATGCCATATAAACTTTAGTTTACATGTGCCTTTTAGTTTAGGGGTTTATGTTGTAGGGTTTAGGATTTAAGGTTAGTGTTTAGAATTTAGGGTATAGGGTTTAGTTTTTTAGGGTTTAATAGTAAGATCTTAAGATTTTGATTTTATAGTGTAAATATACAGGCTTGTGTAAAATTATTTTTACACATCATGCGTATTAAAAATTTACTCATAAAAATATGTATTATTATTATTTAATTACTGGGCAGCAAGACCCATGGATATCTGCAGCACATAACACATCCTCTGGTTTTCAAAGGCTTGATTGGCGGCCTAAAGAAAATGAGATGGTTGGCCCAACACTCATTTGTTTTATTGAATGGATTAACAAAATTAAGAACAAAACAAAATGCATTTTAATTAATATATAGATTTTTAGTTACAATTACAATAGGGTTAACATTATATTTCCCTTTGAAATTGGTTTTAGTCACCTAGTTCGTATCTATGCATTTTTAGCTCATTTGGTAGTTGAATTCAACCTTAGATATCTAATTGGTTTTTTAAAGGAAAAGTGTGTCGTTAAAACTCCCCTTCGTATCAAACATTATATCAAAGTACAATATCAGAACACGAGAAGAGGAAAAGAGTGTACAATTTTTATTAATTAACGTTGAATTACTACGACGAGTTCACCAGATTTGGTATCTAGACTTTTTATTAAACATATTTGATGTCGAATTATTATTTTTATTTGAACAATGATATCGAAATAGTTTATCATATCAAGCATCGCCTTTAAAATAACCAAGCAAACTACCATAGAGAGAAATATAAAACCTTGAAATCTAAACACCTATTTCTTTTCATAAAAAGTAAATTTTCTAGAAACAATTAAAGAGTCCAACATTACAACTGTATATGCATGTGTTTACTCTTGATAGTCGTCAATGATTTCAAACCATATATAGAATTTTTGTCGCCTAATAATTAAGAATATTTGTTGTCTAAAATCACATCATACAAATAATTTCACATATCATTAGTTAATAATGTCATGATTAAAGAATAGAAGAAGTAAAATCGTCTAATTTTTAAATTAATAGATATCTAATACGTATTTAAGTCTAAACTTTGAGAGTAACGATACTTATTTCGACAAATATTTAACCTAGCAGAAACTAAGATTGTTATTAGACAACAAATTTAAAGACATGGTCCCTCCCATGCTCTTAACCTTGTCTCTATTGATCATCTGAACAAAAATTATCTATCCCTTTTCGGTGTCTCTTCTTATGTCCAACACTAAAAGTTAAATTTTAAACATTAATCCTAAATTATAAATCATAAACTCTACACCCTAAACACTAACAAAAAACACCCTACCCCAAATTTCCTAAACCTAATTTTTAATGTAGGGGCATAAATAAGGGTGCCGAAAAGGGTAAGATTTCTATTTTGATCATCTATATATACACATTGGGTGAGTAAAATATAAATATCTAATCTCAAACATTCAATAATTGTATATCAAAGTATCCTAAACCTAATTTTTAATGTAGATGGTCTATTGAAATGAGACATTTCTTTTGAACAATATCATATATTTAAATCCTAACATTATGAATGGATTAATCAGATAATGAGTTAAATATTGATGATTATAAATAATATTAAAATCTAGATCAAAATTGATGAAGTAACACCTTTTTTTTTCAAATACAATCCATAATTTTTATTTATCCCCACACATATATATTATACTCATTAACTTGATTTATTCATGGGTATAGCTTGGTTTCACAAAGGTTTAAGCATTAACGAAAGGGTAAATTTCATATCTAAAGTTACAACTTCCACCAACGACTCTACCACCTTCCTTCCCATCACAGCAACTCGGAAGCTCACCGATTATCCCATCAAGACACTTTTTACAGTCACTGCTAGAAAGGTCCCTCGTGCACTGAGTCAACCCGTAAAGTTTCTCCGACCCGTTCAGCTCCGTCTCTCCGACGGCATACATTTTCGGATTCCCATAAGCTTCGTTAGCCAACTGACTCAGCAACTCCCTAGTTTTCTGATTGAACGCCTGGGGTTCACTCACGTTATTCAGGTTCCACATGTAGAACCTATTTCCATTATCAATCCGGCCAAAGAACTCAATGTTTGAATACTTGAAAAGACAGTTATCGTACCAAATGATCCCACCTTTGTTGTAGGGGCAGCGTTTTCGTATCTCGCTGCCCGCTTCGACGACACAGGTTTTACAGTCTTGGCTCGACACATCGCCTCTGCAGAGTGCGAGGCCATACGCTTGGTTCGGCCTTTGTCCTGTCGAACCGAGGCCGAACCCTGAGGGCGGAGCTTGGATGGAGAGGTAGGCGGTGAGGTCCTTTAAGCTGGCTTCATAAGGATCGTTGGCCGAGAATTTCCCGGAGTCTGAACAGAAATGGAAGAGAGGGTCGGCTCCGAAAGCTGTTTGGAGAAGCAAAGCAAGGCTTAGCAGATAGACAAAGGAGACAAATCTTGAACAAGACATTGTGGTTTGTAATGTTTTAGATTGTTTGTTTGAAGGTTTGGACCATGAAAGCTGTGATTTATAGGGAAAATTTCGCAGGTTTGACGGAGGAGATGGATAGGTTTAATTCATTAAGAGACTGACATTTTCAGTTTTTTAGTGATGAAATTGATTAAAGGTGACGAGAAATTTTCAAACGTGGGCGGCGACGACCGCGCTAAGATAATGCTGTAAATTAATGGGGTAAGCCAACAACGCACTTATTCATAACCTATAATGCACTAGTAGTGGAATTAACGTGGGAATTACAATATATATATATATATATATGAGTGTTTTGCATTAAATTTTTTAGTATATAATGTGTTTTTATGGTAGTAGTTGTTATTTTTTAACATTTTGATAATATATATATATATATTACAGATAAATTGTTCGAATTTAATCTTTTAAGAATAACAGTATTTTATTTTTTACTAAAATCACTCAGAGGGGTCGTGTTTGGTTAGAAAGTCATGCAAATGGTAACGAAGATTAATTAATAATTTGTATAATGATGAGTGATTGGTTAAACATGTATGATGTGAGACAAAAATCTCCTCCCTCTTTCTATGCCTAACACTAAAAAATTAAATTTTAAACTCTAACCCTATATTCTAAATCATAAACCATAAATTCTAAAAAATACATTATACCCCTATTTTCCTAAATCACAGCCTAAACCCATAACTCTAAACCTTAATCTTAAACCCTAAACGTAATATTTTAGTGTGATGACATAAATAGGGCACTAAAGAGGGACACATGATAAATATTCATATGATGAGTGAATAATTATGGAGCTTTGAGTACGTAAATTTATAGTAATGTAATTAAATTCCAATGGTATCTATATAACATGGGATATTACTATTAAATTGAATGATGTTTTGTTTGAAATGGTTTTGAAGTTTATAAATTCAATTCCGTGAGATTAATTTTTATCTATATTTATGTATAATTGAATTAATATTACGTGTTAATTCAACTGAAAAAATAAGAAAAATAATATTTTTAAAAAAACTATTATTAATGTTATTATAATGTTTTTATATATTTTTTAAATAAAAAATAAGGGTGCGTTTGGTTTTGAAGGACGGAGTCTGTTTACTTTTTTTTTTTTTTTGAAAATAGCGTTAAACCCAAAATTTTGACGTTCTATCCGGGATCTTCTTCAAGTTATAGAAACTCATCTCACGTGCTTGTTCTTGTGTTGTATTAATCAAACGTTCTTAGTATAAAAAAGAAGTTTCTTAACAGCAACTCGTTAGTAGCGGAATGAGGGTACAGATTTTTTAAGTAAAGTCAGAGATTTACATTTTGATATTGTGAATGAAGAAAATTAAATTCAAAAATTCATTTGTGTATATGTAAAATCTAATTTAGATTAATCGAGTAATGAATCTGATATCAATTGTGATAATTTTTTTTCTTCTTCATTTTGTTTTAATTCCTAAAAATCTAGAACTTAATTGAGCAGATATATATGATCATTTCAGAAGGAAGAATCAAAGGTTTGACCAATCTAGACAGAGTTGACTCAGTATCAACATCTCGTTCTGTTTGTATAATTGTTGACTTTTAAATCTCAGAAAGTCAACGTTTTGATACAAAACAAAGAGCAAACAATTGTTGATTTATGCCTTGTCATATTAGAAGCCTCATCTAGAATTCCTTGGGCAGGCCGAAACCGACGAGGAAATAATTTGAATACCATCTATTACGGAGATTGAGCTAGAAATTAAACTTAAAGAAATAAAATATAAATAATCATAAATAATGGTGGAATTTGACATTTGATTTTGAGAAAAATGTCAGTTAGAGATTTTTTTAATAAATTTTATATATAATATAAAAATTCGCTGCTAAGTTTTTTTTCATTGTGTTTCTTTAATATATAAATATATAGTATTAATTAATTTTAAAGAAATAATAAAAAAATATTCAATATTTTGAAATGGCTAACGAGATTTTTAATATTTTCAAAGCGTTAAATGATGAACTTTCAAAATTGAGGGCATTCAAATATTTAAAGGTCCTAATTATAGTTTTAAAAAATTAAAAAGTCAAATAATGAATTTTTAAAATTTTAGGGGCCGTGGCCCCACATGTCCCATATAGTTGTGCCCCTGGTCATAAACATGAGGATAAAGTCTAAATAAATTAAAATTTGAAAGTTAAATAGATAAACATCCTTATAACTTTAATAAAAAAATTTAAAGAAAAACAACTGCCATGAACTTAGGGGCGCTCAAGCTTCGATTTTAACCGAATTAACCTACCGAACCGATTTTTTTCAGTTAATTTTATGTTTGGTCGGTTAACGATTAATAATTTTTTCAAACTTTAATTATCTGTTAATTCGGTTCGAAATTAGTTAATTAACTAAATTTTTTATATATTATAATATTACATAATTTTATATCATGGATGTGAATATTTAGATGGTTATATTAAAAATTTAGGAGTGTGAAATTATAAAATTATAAGGGCATGAAATTAGATTATCAATAAAAAAGACAAAAAAAAACATAAACTATATAAAAAATTTAATAATCCAGAAGTGCGACCGCACCCCTAACACTCTGTCAGTTCATCTTACTTGTGGAAGGTTGTAAGTGTAAAGTATTAAATAGAGTAAAGTTTTTGTTCAAAGGAACTGGAAGCTTACATGTTATATTTCGAATAGAAATCATTTATCCATTTTCAGTATTCCTATATACGCCTCACTAATGATTTTTGTCAAGTGCATTATCAATAAAACAAAAATAATTAATAAAACAGTAAAAAATAACTATTAATACACGTAACATAAAATTATCGGTGATAAATATTTTCTTTCTTTGAACTCTATAATATCAAATAGCATGTGTCTCAGTCACTAATCGTATTGTTGGCCATTTTTGGTTAATGCAAGTCCCTTTGTTTATGAGCGGTTAATGATTTTAAGTGTATATCTTGTTTTTAGGAGATTTGAATTGTTTCTGTTTATGAAATGTTGTTAGGTGATTATTGATTTCAGATTTTGTTTTACTCGATTGACTTGTGATTTACTTGAATGACATGTCCTATTGTAAAGTACCTCGATGGAGGTTTTATGTTTAAGAAAATTAACTTTTCTTTAAAAATAAAGAGTCAAATTACAATTTTTTTAAAAAAAAATATATGTATTTTTTGAATTAAATTCATATAGTATAATTTTAAAGTTAAAAGGTCTAAAATGTCTTTCCCAAAAAGGTTAAAAAAATAAAAAGTGCACCTAATTGAGCATGATCCACAACATACTCAATTGGTTAATGGAAGGGGCTAATTGAGCCCATATAATTGGTGTCTTAGAAACTCAACTACTTGTATATAATTACACGCTTGGTTTATATTACTTATATATTATATTAATTTAATTATAGTTATAATTTAATTTAATTTAATAAATTTGATTTAATTAAATTAAAATTATTGATACACAGTATACACCTATATAAAGATTACAAAGATTATAAAGATTTCTCACTAAATATTTAACGTTATTGTATTTCTAATATCTTGAACATAAAACAATCTCGCATCAATTGATCTAAATATTTTTAATATAAATTATTACAAAATCAAAATAATATAAACAATATGTTTAATGAATGAGTAATTTACAAAAGTAAGATCCCAGATCCAATGGCCAAGAATCCAGCAAGAGTCCAACGTGAAGCCGAGTAAGGTATTCCACCGCCACTAGTATCCCTGTCCTCCGTAGTGGTGGTTGGCGTGGAACCATTATAGTTAGGATTGCCACCGTACAACGACTGAATCCCTTGTATATCATCATCTCCCAGCTCCACTTTCCTCGTTCTCGACGTGATCGTCGGGTACATAATCGCATCTTCCACCGACGAATGCCCCAGCCCCAACAAATGCCAGATCTCGTGCACCGCCACCGTCTCCAAATCCACAGCCGAAGGCAGCGCCGACCTCGTCACGTCGCCGGAAACGACCTAGTTCTCGTCTGCGTCCAAATGGAACCTCCCGCTCGGTGGAGAAAACACGTGAGCCAACGTCCCTAGAACCCTATCGAACGGCTCTTCGTCCCCGTGGTCTCCGCTGTAAAAACCGATCGTCAGATCGGCAGTTGAGTACTAATCCGTTTCCGTGAAGGTCAACGGCGTAACAGCGGCCCATTTCTGGAAAGCGCTGGCGAACACAGCCTTCACCTCGTCTGTCAATTCGTTTCCGGGTAAGAAAGCGTACTTTAAGTCCCGCCTGTTAACAGGCCAACGCGGCGTTCCGGGGAAGAAAGTATAATGACCCGTCCTGTGCAGCAAGTGTCCAACGGTTTGAAAAGACGACGGTTTACCGGAGTTCATGGAAGAACTTCCATTGACAATATCCGCTGGTATGTTTTCAAAGCCTTTTCTAGCTCCTCATCGAAATCGTCACTAAAATTTGACGACGAAGAGTCGGGGATGTAACCGAAGTTGCTAAAGTAGCGTTTGAGCTTAGACAAACCATCTCGTGTCTCCCCCGAGTGGCAGCCGGAGAAGTTGGTGAAGGCATCCCATGGGGCGGAAGAGGTGGCGTTGGGGTGCTGTTGCCACGGCGGAATAGCTGTTATGTTGGAGAAGAAGAAAGTAGCCGAGACTGAAGCAGAAGAGAGTGAAATCAACAGGGTAAGCACACAAAACTTGATCTTTCATCTTCTTGAATGTCTTTAGTTTCTGGGTTTGTGTGGTTGACAAAAGAATGTAAATGAAGCAAATTTAATGGCGGTAGAAATAGATAATAGAGACGAAGTCGAAGTCTTGTTTCTGGAACGGAAAGGCTGAGTTGAATGTCAAAAAGGAGTTAAATAAGAGCCACGTCTCGTTTCATTTCTTCTTCCCTACACTTTTCCACCACGACCCTAAGTACTTGGCTATTAATTAATCTAGGTATTCAATTTATTACTCAACTAATTTATATAGCTATGAAGATGATCTTCTTAACTCAATTTTCCCAATTCTCGATATTAGTATTTGAGCCACTGAACTTGCTCGAGGGACTCAACAGTAGCGTCTGGCAAGGGAGAACAACATAAGCGCCCACTCAGGTCCTACATTTTACCTTCATAACTTCACAAATTTTTTAAGTGGCAATCTAATAAGTTTGTAGTTATGCCTTATTGTTTTAGTTGCATTTACGATGTTTTTTAACAAAACAATAAAAATAATGTGTTTGATAAATTTTAATCATGTTTTTATTATTTGTTAATGAAATATTAAATTACTTTTTTTAAAATAATAAAACATATTTTCGTTTTATAGGGTCTATTTTTTAGATTTCGCTTAGAGTTCCAAAAATGTCTAAGACGACTCTTGAACCTAGCATTTTATCTTGCTAGTTGTTGGTATAAAATTTTTAAAGCTTTAGAGTTTTATAATTACGGTTTAGGATTTAATCTCTAAATAAGATACACGACAATATTAAAAATACGTTACGATTTTTTTCCTATATTAACCCATGTATGGAATAATCACCTTAATTAAACAATCCAGCTAACATTTTTTTTCTAATCTTTTAGTTAAATATGTTTTAAATTTTTATACTCTTCGTAAATTTAGAATTTAGTTTTTTTTTTTACTTTTTGAATTAAAAATCTAAATTCAATTATTAACTCTGTTGAAATTAAATTGTTAAAATTATGTTTATTACACAACAGTAGTTTTAACAATATTAACAATTGAACTTAATCTTTTAAATCTAAAACGTAAATAAATAAAATATTTGAAAATAAAAATAGAACGACTAAATTCCAAATGTATTAACCACTCACTTTCTCTTTCTCTAGGAAAAGTTTAACAATTTATCAGCTAAAAACTGCAATAAATTTCATTTAAAAAAGTCAAAAACTTAATTGTATTATAACCATTTTTAATAAAAGAAAGTACAATATGTATAATTGGGCATGGTACGGCATACCAAAATCATGCATGCGTTGGTGGGTCAACCGCATAATTTATATAAGTTGTTAACCTATAATGTACCTAGGGGGTGTGGTCTAATATCCTTGTCAATTAAGTTGGTCCACTCATCCAAAATTCAGATGTTAACACTTTTAGAAATTGATTCTTATTTCACAATGCCACAAGAATAATCGTTTTATTTCATTTTCATGAAACAAAAATTCCAAATACAAACCTCATCAAATTGATTTTTTTTTAATAAAGAAATGGACCAACTTCTATGCATGGTTTGTGTTCTGTTTAATGGCTCGGGTTTCATCTTTCTAGAATACCCCTTTTAAAATTGCAGAATCAAACTATACATTATTTTAATTATTTTTTGATAAATTACGAGATTTAAATCATAATATGTAACACTAAAATATCATTTACCTAATAAGATGTTGGTGTGTAATGAAAGATTGAAATTTTAAACAGGCTTAAAAAAAAAACCTTTAAGCTATGTATTTTTTTTGTTTTTGGCCCTTAAACTATGATTTGACAAAATAGGCCCTTAAACTATTATTTTGGTCACTTTAAGCTCCTAAACTACGATTTGGGCAAAATAAGCCCTTAAACTATCATTTTCGGTCACTTTAAGTCTATGGTTACAAAAATATTATTTTATAGGCTTTTCTAACATATATAAATATTTATGTTCTTTTTAAATTTTAAAATATCATATATCAAAATAAGCTCCTAAACTATCATTTATGGTCATTTTAAGTCTTATAGTTATTTAAGTCAAAAGAAAATTATTTCAACTAATAAGATGTTGACACATCACAAAGATTTTTTGACCAATTAATAGTTTTGGGTAGGGGTGTTCAAAAATACCTGACCCTACTGACCCGACCCGATTACCCAAACATAAATAACCGGGTATTTACCCAGATTTTTTTTACCCGGGTCGGGTATCCGACCCGTCACTTCTCGGGTCGGGCCCGAGTCACAAAATTAAGAATTTTCGAGTACCGGTTACAATCAAGTACCCAGATATATTTAAAATTAATATTTTTTATATTCAATATACATATTTTTATATTAAACTAATAAAAAATGTAAGATTTTTTATATTTTTATATTTAATAAATACATATTTTTATATTTTTATATTAAACTAATAAAATATTTTATATTTAAAAATATATTTTTCTACTACCCGAAGATCTGGGTACCCGGTACTTCAGGTACCCGAATACCCGGGTACCCAGATTTGAACACCCCTAATTTTGGGGACTAAAAGAAGAAGAATGATATAGTTTAGGTACTTATTTTGACCAAAAAATAGTTTAGGGACTTAAAGTGACCAAAGATGATAGTTTAAGGGTCTATTTTGCCCAAAAATTAAAGTTTAAGGGCCTATTTTGCCCAAATCATAATTTAAGGGCCAAAAGCAGAAAAATGACATAGTTTGAGGCTTGTTTTTTTGTTTAAGCCTTTTAAATATAATAATGTGCCTTGTCTGATTGGTTGAATAATTTATTTTATATTAAGGTTTAAATTGATTATGAAATTATAATTTACGTGCATGATTCAATCGATAATTTAAGTTTTCAGCTTGAAAAATATAATTCGAAAGTTTATCATTCGTTTGAGTTTTTTTTTATATCGTTTTGATTTAACTAATCGGAAAAAAATCAAAGAAATTATTAGTATCACGCCAACTATAATCTCGTCTAATTATATAGTTCTCTTAAGATTATATTTACATGACATGTTTTATTTGTGCAATGATGATCACAATTAGGGACGGAACTATGATCTAACATTAAGAGGAACAAAAGTCTATTAAGCCTTTAAATCTAAAAATTAGGAGAGACAAAAACTTTATTTAACTACTATTTAAACTAAAAAAGAGCTTGAATGCTATTATACCAAAATTTTATGGCTATACATGGCTCTGTTCTTGATCAAAACGCACATCTATGATTAGAAAAGCGTTTAAATCTAAAACCTACAAGATTGAGGCCCTATTTTATGCTATTATGGGCAAACCAAGGTTTGGAGGCTAAAATGGTGGGCAGGCTAAGGTTTGGAGACCAAACTTTTGAGTATTTTTTTTATTGTTTGAAATTTTTGGGTGGAAATACTGGTTTGGCTCTCCAAACACAACCAAAAACAAGGTTTGATTTTGTTGATTATTTCTTCTACACCAATACTTAAGCGAATAGTTAGATAAAAATAAAAGGAAATTATTTGTTAAATTTCATTTCTATAGAAGGTGGACATAGCAATATGAGGTGTACACAAACTTCTCGAGAAAAAAACGAAGAGCCGGAACAACATGATCTTTGGTTCCATGAACACTCATGCCCATTGCAATCTTTAAAATTCTGAAATTTCTGATTTCAACATTTTCAGTTGCCGTCAAGCTGTTCTATAACTAGTAAACTTAGAACAACTGAAAAGAAAAGAACTGTTCTAGTTGTTCGATTAGTGGTTAGAGAAGATGGATTTGTTGGTGTAGATAAGGGTGAGCAAAACTCGACTTGACTCGAAAAATTAAAATTTTCGACTCGATTCATCTTGATTCGACTCAAAATTTTATAAACTCGACTTGAATAATTTAAAATTTTTTAACTCACTTGACTCGGTCAAACTCTTACCCCTAGATGTAGACATCAAATGTCTTCGGCCTAAAAAGAGATAAAAGCTTGATCAGTTATCTACTCAGAACCTACATGAGCTTTATCACATTGAGAGGTAGATTGATTCCCAGACGGTGTTCATCTACTAACATGGCGGTTTAAAGGGTAATTTTACTTATGTAATAATCTAAAATCAGCAATGTTTTTTTTTAATTTTTTTAATTTAATTTTTGAACTTGCGAATTGTATCAATTTTGTCCTTTGATTGTCATTGACTGACAAAATTGTTAAATTGTGTGCATATTGTCGCTATCTGCTTCCACATCAGTCGTTATCGTCACATGTTTTGCCATGTCTATGATGACGAGTAAGTTTTGATGACGTGATTGTACGAATAAGAGTTTTAGAATTAATTATTTATTTTAAAATTATAGATTTTTTTAAAAACAACACATGTCAATTTTATTGTCACGTTATCATCTTATTGGAGAACATCAATTTATTAACGAAAATGACATATGAACATACTAACTTATAAACTATTATTAATTATTTAACGACAGAGTGGTCACATTATTGATTTAAGATTACTACATGGACAATATTAACCCTTAAGCCTAACATGTCCTCTTATGAATACAAAATTTGCAAGCAAATCTACCTCAGACGAGGTGGGTTTTCTAAAACTAATGGTATAGGGCTAGGCATTTGCAAATTGCAATGCCTCCTAAACATTCTTATGCTATTGAATTCCCTTTTTTGAAACAAGGGATTAGCGGATAGTGTTTTCAGTGAACAATTGGTGATCTTGGATTGCTAAGCAGCACTTTGGGTCTACTTCTGACTCTAATCTATTATTATACAGGTTCGTTTGTTAATTTGTATAGTAGTTTTCGACAGAGGGTGACTTCGCTGTATATCAAGTTGGGAGATTTTGACAACACATGATCACCAGATTTGGCATTGTACTTGGTATCGTGTCTTGAACATACATTTGATAATTCGGATCAAGTTGATTCCATTCAAATTATTATTTAATATTTTTAAAATACATTTTTATTTAAATATACTTTTTAATTAATAAATAAATAGTGATTCCAGTTTGACTAGTGCCGTTTATGAACAAATTCTATTTGGCGTTAGAAGAGAACAAAAGAAGACAATGTGTGGTGTGGAGAAACATCTGTGATACTTGGTCAACTCCTTGCATATGATTGGTACATTTATCATATATACTGGTCAAACCCTTGATTCTCGAAGCTGAATTAATCATATATAGCTCCTTAAGATCTAGATTTTATGTTAGCTGCTTAAAAAATTACGTTTAAAATTTATAATTAAGATTTAGGGCTAAAATAAGATTTAGAATTAGGAGTAAAACTTAGAATTTAATTATTTCTTTTGTGTCAGGGCATGGAAAGGGTACCAAGAAGAGTATATGATTTTTGTTCTCTACTGCATGGAATAGCTTATGAATTTTAACACCCAATAGATACGTGTGTACAAAGACGGATATAAGACTTTATGTTAGAAATACAAACTTTTATATTTAGTAAAACTATATGAAAAAATTTTAAATGATGTAAACTTAGATTATTAATATAAAAAACTTTTAAATTATATAATAATTTTAAAAAAATTCCCTTGTACACGCATATGCTGCTATGCATGTTGGAACAATCACTAGCAACGGCTCCTTCTGCATGAGAATTTATGAATAAATGCGTTTATAGCAGCTCACCCCATTAATTTACAGCCGCCCCGGAGCCCGCGTTTGAAAATTTCCCTTTATTAATTCATCACCAAAACCTGAAAATGTCAGCCCTATCAATCTCCTCATTCAAACCTGGAAATCAAAGTTTCTCTATAAATATCACCTTTCACAGTCCCAACTTAAAAAAAAACCACCTAAACTACAACAAATCACAATGTCTTCTTTAAGAATCGCCGCCTTTGTTTATCTCTTTGCCGCCATTGCTTTCCTTCTCCAAACAGCTTCCGGAGCCGACCCTCTCTTCCATATTTGCTCAGACTCCGGGAATTTCTCTGCCTACAATCCTTATGAAGCCAACTTAAGGCTCCTCACTGGCCATCTCTCCATTCAAGCTCCTCCCTCGGGGTTCGGCCTCGGTTCCATCGGACAAAACCCGAACCGAGTGCATGGCCTCGCACTTTGCAGAGGCGATGTGTCGAGCCAAGATTGTAAAACCTGTGTCGTGGAAGCAGGCAGCGAGATACGGAAACGATGCCCCCACGACAAAGGTGCGATCATCTGGTACGATGATTGTCTTTTTAAGTACTCGAACGTGGAGTTCTTCGGCCGGATTGATGACCGGAACAGATTCTACATGTACAACTTGAATAACGTGAGTGAACCCGGGGTGTTCAACGATAAAACCAGGGAACTATTGAGTGAGTTGGCTAATGAAGCTTATAGGAATCCCAAAATGTATGCCGCCGGAGAGATGGAGTTGTATGGATCGGAGAAGCTTTACGGGTTGACTCAGTGCACAAGGGACCTTTCTAACGACGAGTGCAAGAAATGTCTTGACGGCATAATCGGCGAGCTTCCGAGTTGCTGTGATGGAAAACAAGGTGGTAGAGTCGTTGGTGGAAGTTGCAACTTTAGATATGAAATTTACCCCTTTGTTAAAGCTTAGTTCGTGTAACGTGTGCGTATACATATATAGATTGTTTCTTATGGCCGTGTCGAGTAAAAAAATTAATTTTATTTGAAATTAAAAAAATAAAAGAATTACGTTTTTTATATCCGAATATTTAATTTATTAATTGAATAATTTAAATTAAATATCGTATAGATTAATTATAGGGCGATTATTCTAATTCAATTTGCTATATTCGTAATATTAAGATTCAAAATTTTAATTTTATTCAATAAATCTAGTGCGTTGTTAATTCATCAGTTTTGTCTAAAATTCTTTTAATTCACACTATAAAAAAAAATCCCTTCTTAACGGTGTTTTTGACACATATACTACATTCAATAAAGTATATGAGAATTTATCTTATTCAACATATTTAAGATACTAATAATATAAAGAATAAATATTTGATGTAATATCAATGTAAATTTTTATACACAAGTATATTTATTTAAATTTTACGATATTTTTTTGCCCGGCAAAAATTTACGATATAAAATTTGAATTTCAAAATTTACAATTATCCTATAGTCCAAAAATTAAATTAAATCTTTTATTTTTTATATTGTGTAGGTGAATCCTAACGCTTTTTTGTTTGACACTAATTTAGGACTATTGGATGAGTGTAAATTAATAGGTGAGATTAAAAGTTAGAAATATTAAAATTTTTAAGGAAAAAAAAGATAAGAATTCAATTTTGACTTTGAATTTACACCCATCTAGTGATCTTAAATTAGTGTAAAATTTTGTGAGTTTTACATAGTGAAAGTGAAAGTGGTTCTAACCCCTCTCTATATAAATCTATATATAAATATACTTTTTAATGAATAAAAAAGATTTATATTCAATACACAAAGGTGGAAACAAAAAAGTTTTCACATGTGCCTTAGTTTTAGGGTTTAGGATTAGAATTTATGGTTTATAAGTTAGGGGTATATGTTTATGGGTTGTGGTTAAAATTTAGGGTTTAGGGTTAGAATGTATAGTCTAGAGGTTATGGTTTAGAGTTTATGGTAATATGGTTATAGATTTAGGTTTTAATCTATAAATCTTAAATTTTAAAACCAAACCCTAAATTCTAACTACAATCCATCGATTCTAAACTGTTATACATAAACTTCTAACATCTAAACCCTAAAATCTTACACTAAACTTTAAAATTAAAGAATTTGTGAAAACTTTTTGTTTTCGGCACTTTATATAAAAAAAATACCCATAAAAAATAGTGATTCCAGTTTGACTAGTGCGGTTTATGAACAATTCTATTTGGCATAAGAAGAGAACAAAAGAAGACAATGTGTGGTGTGGAGAAACATCGATGAAAGATTAAGATTGATTAATGATAGTTAGTCAACTCCTCGCATGATTGGTACATTTATCATATATTGGTCAAACCATTGATTCTGGAAGCTGAATTAATCACATATAGCTGCTTAATCTAGATTTTATGTTAGGTCGGATAAGTTATGAATTTTAACACCAATAAATACTGAGCAAGTATATTTGGCCGGTTGGCTAAGCTGCTCATTATTGTTTTTCATATTCATTTAAGTTATAGGTTTTAGACTCATTATGAGTGATCCTCCTTCATTCTTATAGTCTTTCCTTCCCCTCTCCTATAGGTAGGATTAAGATTATAATTAGAATTTGTCAAAAAAATATCCAATAGATATCAATGCATCATGCATGTTGAACTTAGGAATGAGCATGAATCGGGTTTTTGGCCAACACAAACTTGACTTAAAAATATAAAATTTTATCCAATCCGACCCAAATTCGACCTAAATTTTAATATTAAAACATGTCTCTAACCAGAAATAAATAAAAATATTTTTTTATTTCTATTAAAAATAAATGGATAATAAAAAAAATATAAAGAGTAGTATTTATAATAATGATATCTATTCCTTCCTTTTTTATTCAATAAACTTAATGATGTAATTGAAATATATATATATATATATATATATATATTTATAGGGACGAACACAAGACTTTATGTTAGGGGGCGAACCTATAAAATTATAGGGGAGGCGAACTTATAAAATTTTAGGGGCTGGGCGAAAATAAATTCTCAATAGGAAATATATAATAAATTTTTAAAAAAAAATCTAAATCATATAGAAATTTCAATTTTTTAGGGAGAGACCACCCCTCTAAATCCATCCCTATATATAAAAAGAGAGACATTATGTAATTGTCTATAAATACATAAAAAATATATAAACATTTTTAATTGGATCAAATATTTTTTACTCTAAACTCAAATTCGAAATTTTATTAACTTTCTACTTGAACCAATTACCGATTGTTATAATTATATATATTGTAGTGAGCCAGTGACTCCTTCTGCATGATCTTACTCCATTAATTTACAGCCGCCCCATATCCCGCGTTTGAAAATTTCCCGTCACGCCACCTTTGTTAATTCATCACCAAAACCTGAAAATGTCAGCCCTATCAATCTCCTCATTCAAACCTGGAAATCAAAATTTCTCTATAAATATCACCTTTCACAGTCCCAATTATGTTAAAAAAAAACCACCTAAACTACAACAAATCACAATGTCTTCTTTAAGAATCGCCGCCTTTGTTTATCTCTTTGCCGCCATTGCTTTCCTTCTCCAAACAGCTTCCGGAGCCGACCTTCTCTTCCATATTTGCTCAGACTCCGGGAATTTCTCTGCCTACGATCCTTATGAAGCCAACTTAAGGCTCCTCACCGGCCATCTCTCCATTCAAGCTCCTCCCTCGGGGTTCGGCCTCGGTTCCATCGGACAAAACCCGAACCGAGCGCATGGCCTCGCACTTTGCAGAGGCGATGTGTCGAGCCAAGATTGTAAAACCTGTGTCGTGGAAGCAGGCAGCGAGATACGGAAACGATGTTCCCACGACAAAGGTGCGATCATCTGGTACGATGATTGTCTTTTCAAGTATTCGAACGTGGAGTTCTTCGGCCGGATTGATGACCAGAACAGAATCTACATGTACAACTTGAATAATGTGAGTGAACCCGGGGTGTTCAACGCGAAGACCAGGGAACTACTGAGTGAGTTGGCTAATGAAGCTTATGGGAATCCCAAAATGTATGCCGCCGGAGAGATGGAGTTGTATGGATCGGAGAAGCTTTACGGGTTGACTCAGTGCACCAGGGACCTTTCTAACGACGAGTGCAAGAAATGTCTTGACGGCATAATCGGCGAGCTTCCGAGTTGCTGTGATGGAAAACAAGGTGGTAGAGTCGTTGGTGGCAGTTGCAACTTTAGATATGAAATTTACCCCTTTGTTAAAGCTTAGTTCATGTAACGTGTGTGTACATATTATTTCTTATGGTCGGGTTGAATAATAAAAAATTATTTTATTTGAAATTAAATAAAAGAACTATGTTTTTATATTATCGATTTTTAATTTATTGACCAATTAATTCGGATCAATTACTGTACTTGCCTATTTTACTTTGCTCCATTCACATCGTTATAGTTCAAACCATTTTACTGACTTTGCTTAATGTCTCATCTCACCATGTTATTTGTTCCTCAATTTTGTCTAAAATTTTTCTATTAATATTAAGAAATCCCTTTTTTACTTTGTTTCAACACATATACTACATTTAATAAAATGAATAAACAGTCGAATTAAGTTGGAAACAATCATCACAAAACTCTCAATTATATAAAAAATCGATGTTATCTTATTCAACATATTCGAGATATTAATAATATATGCTAACATGAGTTGATTTAGTTGATTGAGTATTCATTAACACATTAATAAAAACCAAAGTTCAAAACTCATTAATGATATACCCTAACCCAAAATATAAAAAGTAAGTATTTAATACAATGTTAGTGTAAAAATATTATATCCGAATCCGAAATCTATTTTTCAACTTAATATTATACCTATACAAACATTTCAATGAGACTACTTGGACAGGTAGTCTCTTACTCATGCTTTAATATGATGTCACCCGTACGATGTCGTTTTACACATACAAGACAACAATGCCTCAATAAGGAAATAAATTCTGTTCCCAAAGTTCAAAACTCATTGATAATCTCTACTTTTCCAAACAATTGAAGAAAAGAAAGCTAAACAGAAAATGAGTCGATATGATAGCCGCTCCGGCGATCCCACCTCCTACCGTGATCCGTAGAAGGTAACTACTAAGACTTTTGCATTTACCCCTCAAATTTTTAATGCAATTTTCACTTTTTTATATGTTTAATGTCATGTATTATTCTGGGTATTGTTTTTTATATCTGGATTCATTCATTCGTTGCACTTTTTGTGTTCCGGAATTAGTGAATTAGAACTGAATAATTTTGTTTATTTTCAGTTTTAGCTGTGATTTTTCATATGGGTTTTGCTTTTCTTTAGTTTAGATTGGCTTGAGACTGACTTATAGATTCTTTATTGAGTTTGTCCCTGTTAAATATTTTAATGAAATTTATGTTGTTTTAGCTACCAAATGCTGTAATAAACGATTGAATTTAATTTCAAAAATAGTTTCATTTCATTAATTTTAGCACAATGACTTTGGGTCATCTGCAAATCTTCTAGGTTTGTAATACTTGAAGTTTCTGGTCTCCTGTCTTAAGATTGTAGTTGCTTCAAAGCTTCTCTGTTTTTTTTTCTGTGTGATGGTGCAGTGACTCAGGATTTGGTGGGGCTTCAGCATATGGCGGTTCAGTGCGGTCCTTGTCAAGCAGAAGGGACTATGATGCCGCTGAACCAACTAGGAAGTTGGATTTGGATGGGTTGACTCCTTTCGAAAAGAATTTTTATGTTGAATCCCCTTCGGTGGCAGCAATGTCAGAGACGGATGTGGAGGAGTATAGGCAGCGGAGGGAAATTACGGTTGAAGGTCGTGATGTTCCAAAGCCTGTGAAGAGTTTCACAGATGTGGGATTTCCAGGTAATTTTTGTTGGTTCTGTTAATAAGTTAAGCTTTTAACCCATTTAAATTCTCCGTTTCTATTTCTTTTATTGGCCAAGTTTACTGAATCTCTGGATAGCCTTTTTCCCCCTCTCTTTCCTTTGTAGAACGGGGATGAAACTAGAATACTAGGTGTACCATCTTATAACCTTAACATTGGCCAAGTTCCATTGAATGGTGAACATAATCGACGACTCCTGTTTAATGTTTAACCTTTTTGTCATTTACTTGTCTAGTTACCTGTGTTCTTACATTTTGGATTTTTCTGTAATTTACTAAGCAATTAATGACTAGAGGACAAGCCCACTATTACTTAATTAATTGAAGATTCTCAAATATGTATTTGCTCACAGAAAAGACATTGACATGCTTCATGACTGGATTAGACAGCCGTAGTTTTGACAATATTTTCTGATATGCTCATCTTAAACTTAGCAATTAGAGTCATCTTAAGCCTTCATTTCCCTTTATCTTTTTGATATGCTCTTGTTGCTTCTAGATGTTAAATCATTGGTATTTTACTGCTGCCACATAATGAATTGTTGATTAGTTAGTCTAGGAGTGTTTTTCTGATGTGCAAAAGTTGTTGCATATACAATTCATATCAGAGAAAAGAATATCATTTTGATGGTTGGGTTGATTGTTAGCTTTACAGTTTTTTGGGTATTTCTTAGTTATAGAGAATTTTACAATAGCATTTGAAAATTATTTTGTTTGTAGGTGTTTTGGATATTTCCTACTCTATTTATAGATTCTTCTGTTGTTATAATTGATATTATTTTTCTTATTCCAGACTATGTACTGCAAGAAATTACAAAAGCAGGGTTTGTTGAACCAACAGCCATCCAAGCTCAAGGTTGGCCAATGGCTTTGAAGGGTCGTGATCTCATTGGCATTGCTGAAACTGGATCAGGGAAGACTCTTGCCTATTTATTGCCTGCAATTGTTCATGTAAACGCACAACCAATTTTAGGTAAAAATTCACTTATTGTGATTTTATTTTATCAGCTTGTTTTTAGTAATTGGGAGGGAATAACTCTTGGCCTCTTTCTATATGTTTTCAGCTCCTGGAGATGGTCCAATTGTATTAGTATTAGCCCCAACACGTGAACTTGCGGTTCAGATACAACAAGAGGCTGCTAAGTTTGGTGCATCATCAAGGATCAAGAATACATGCATATATGGTGGGGTTCCAAAGGGACCTCAAGTGCGTGATCTCCAGAAAGGTATGTTGTAACATGCATGGGTTGATTGTTCTACTGTATTTGTTGTTCCAGAACTATTTGTGCTCTTGTATACACAGGTTTCAATTTAAGATGCTTACTGACATGTTTATTGTTAGTTTAAATAATCAATTATCTTTTAGTTTGTAATTGCTTGAACCTGTTGGCAGTAAAGGTGTTAATATTGTTTGTTGGATCAGGTGTTGAGATTGTTATTGCTACACCAGGAAGGCTAATAGATATGTTGGACTCACATCACACAAATTTGCGAAGGGTTACTTATTTAGTCTTGGATGAAGCAGATCGGATGTTAGATATGGGGTTTGAGCCTCAGATACGAAAAATTGTTGCTCAGGTCTTTGTTCTTACCTTTCTCTTTTTTGGTCAACCCCTCCATTTTGCCTATGACCCTCCATTTTGCTTGTGTATGAGAATAGTTCATTTTTAGCATAATGGTTTGACATTTACATTTTTTTAACTCAATTTGAGAATCATACTGATGAGTTATCCAAGTGATATGGTGGAAGTCACTCTTTAGGATGATAAGAATGCTGACTTCAGAAGCTAAGCTAGAGCTATCAGAGTTCATGAAAAAAATTAGATTCTTTGTTTTAGTTTACAGTACAATGCAGCTGTGCAACTCTCTGAAGAAAAATGATTTAAAAATGGCAAAATTATAGGTGTTATTAGCAAAGAATAAGTGATTGTGTAGAACCTCTATTTTTTATATAAGCAATCTAACTAATTGGCAACCTCACCCTCTTATCTCACCCCCTCTTTCTCTGAGTGGTACTTATATTTTATGCAGATCCGTCCTGATCGTCAAACTTTATACTGGAGTGCAACATGGCCGAAGGAGGTTGAACAATTGGCAAGACAGTTTCTTTATAATCCATACAAAGTAAGACGCTTCATAATTTTGGCAGTTTTTACTAATTAGCTTCTCTTGTGAGGAAATGTTATCTATTTACCTTTTGTTTTAAAATTTGACTTTCTATCTATTTCTGTGATCTCCACATATTCTATCATTTACTTTCTCTATGTTTTTTATAACTTGAAGATTTTTCGTCTTTCCAAATATAGTTCTTGGCTTCTCAAATGTGGTGTAATCTGATTTTTAGACAAGAGTAGGATTTTGGCATTTGATTTGTTGTTTGTAATGTTCTATTATTTACTTAAATTTATTGTTCCATTGGTCTTTTGTGCAGGTGATAATTGGATCTGCAGATTTAAAAGCTAACCATGCAATTCGCCAACATGTTGACATTGTTTCGGAGAGTCAGAAATATAACAAGTAGAGAACAGTTTACTTTGTTTGTATGGGTTTTAATTCTTTTACCATTTAGTATTATTGAGGATGGTTATTGATCTGTGTTGGTGTTTCAGATTAGTGAAGCTGCTGGAGGATATCATGGATGGCAGCAGAATTTTGATTTTCATGGATACCAAGAAAGGTTGTGACCAGATCACTAGGCAACTTCGCATGGATGGTTGGCCTGCTCTCTCAATTCATGGAGACAAAAGTCAAGCTGAAAGGGATTGGGTCCTTTCAGAGTTTAAAGCTGGCAAGAGCCCTATAATGACTGCAACAGATGTTGCGGCTCGTGGCTTAGGTATGTATATAATAGCATGGGGCACACATTTCTAACTTGTGTCTGGCCTCATCATCTGGATTATTTATCAAATTTGGTTGGTGGCAGATGTGAAAGATGTGAAATACGTAATCAATTATGACTTCCCGGGATCTCTTGAGGATTATGTCCATCGCATTGGTCGAACTGGAAGGGGGGGCAAAAGGAACTGCCTACACTTTCTTCACAGCTGCAAATGCCAGATTTGCAAAAGACCTTATTGCCATACTTAAGGAAGCTGGACAAAAGGTAAGTCCTGAATTGGCAGCGATGGGACGTGGTGCGCCTCCTCCTCCGTCAGGTTAGTTTATTGTTCTTTTGGAACATGCAGGCGCAAGCAAATTCATGGAAATCGAATAATTTTAGTTGGTTCTAGTAGCATTTGCATGTTTAGATACTTGATTTTACAGAAAACACTAGCACATTGCCACACACTACAAGATTATTTCTCTGGTTCTCTTCAATAGAAGAAATTAACTGAGTTACATTTTTGCCATGATTGGTTCTTCACTTCAACTTTCAAATGGGTCTGCTGAACCTAATGACAATTTTTGTCTTAAATGACATGTCACTTTGTCTTTTTGCATAAATAACAATGTCCTAAATGTTTAAACACATAAGCTTAATACATTGTTACTAATTTTGTTCATCTGGTGAAGCAGGTCATGGTGGTTTCCGAGACCGAGGTAAGGGTTACAGTGGCGGCCGCCCTTGGAACTGATCGACGGAAAGAGACCTCCATAAAGGGGTCTAAATTGTGTAGACATACATACTTTTGCTACCTCTGATTTTTCTGGGCTCAATTGTCATTGGCTGTAAGACTAGCGGGAAGAACAAGCATAGATGTAAACTTGTAAATCAATTGTCTTTAATTTCTGATAATCCATTTCCCCCCAGTATATTTTGACTTGCCTTTGTTTCCACTTTTATCCTACCCAAATTAAATCGAATATTGCTTTGTAAATATTATGATTTGCATTTTAAACTTGTTATAAATCCTCTTTTTTCTCAAGATAATTGTATGAACAAGTGATATTAACAAACGTGAAAAAAACTATTCTTTTATATTTAATTTTATTGTAGTATCAACTCTTATGAAAGATAAAATTAAAAAGTGTTACATTCCTGTTAAAATAATGTTACGTTGCCAACAGTTTGAAGAGTAAGTGATATGGATTTAGGGTTTATGTCTCAATCTCCTCTCCTCTTCAATTTGTAAATAGAAATATTATTTTATATTAAAATAAAAAAATACAACAGAATTTTGGGTACCAACAACAGGTCAGCCTCCGAGGGAGTCGTTTGCTAGGCGTTACAAGTTCCTTTGTCCCCTTCTTTTGGCTGTCAACTTTACTGTCGGAGGTGATTTCCTTTATGTTTTTTAGTTGTTGAATGATCAATACTTTAAATGGGTTCTTTTTAATTCGGCTTCCTTGTGCTTTTTGACTGTAGTTCTTGATTCTGCTTGTGATGGGTAGTTGTTGAGATCTATATGATTGTTTCACCCCAACTGGCCGAATTAGAATGTTTTTCAACCATTTAAATGTTTAGTTGAGCTCATGGGGAAAAAAATTAGCTGATTATTCTGGTATTCACCCAAAAGAGGAGTTTTGGTTATATAGATACATGTGAATGAGTAACCCCTAACTTTAGGTACATTCACAATCTAAAAGTGTATCCAACTGATGGCGTTGAATATTTTTAGTAAACCGGATTCATTTGAGGGTCAGAAAATATACTTACATCTGAACACCATAACAGGGTGTTCTCTTAAATTCATAGTTACTAAACCGGGCACCGAGCTGTGATTATCTCCATATCCATTGGGGCATAACGATAATGATGAGCGGCTTGATTCCCGATTTGTCTCCATCTTACCGTTTGAAAGCTGTTGATTGATTTTTTTATCCGCATCGACATTTCAATGATAAGTTGCAAACTGTGTTAAAACTAATGGGAGATGACGGAGGAGCAAATCTTTAAATAATAGCTATTGCATTCATGTAGCCATTACCTTCGGATCAAAGTTAGATGCGCAGTCCTCAAATCAGTGAAAGTTTCTGTTTTCGTGTTGGTTTCGATTTTCTTTCTAGTGTTTTTTTATCTGATAATGACTGATAGAGAACCCGAATCAAGTTTAATCAAAGTATGATGAGTAGTTGCTCATCGGTTAGAAAATGTTTTGATGTATTGTATGGACTTTTAACAATTTCAGGTTCTGATAATTAATTGTAGGTGAGAAGAGAGAAGTAGTTGTTGTCCAACTTGAGGAGCACATCTTGATCGATTTTATTTGTCGGGCTGTAGTAATTAACATGAGGCGTCTCTCTTCCACAATCGTTGTATTTGATTTTATTAACCATTCATATATATTCACCTTGTAAACATAACGATTTGAACTCGTATATTTTAAAATGAACATCATTCGCTTTTTTACTGAGATACTTGTTGGATTCCTTATTAGTTATTTCTTATCAATATTTTGGCATGAATTTTTTTATATAATAACTAGACTATCATGATTTCTAAATCCCTTACTCTTAAATCGAAAGATTATATATATATTATATGGACAACAATATCAATCGAATTAACTCAAATAAATATTTATTTTTATGGTTATATTTATAATGGCTTCATAATATATTTTTATTAATTGTTCATTTTAGAAGACTCGGGTTTAATCGCTTTGTCTATAAAGTGTGTGTTCATTGTCAAAAGGGTTAAATATATATTTGAACAAATACTATTTTATAATCGCATTTAGACTATTCAAAAATATTACAATAGTATTATGTAATTTATCGTTAATGTATTTTAGGGTAAATGTAACTTCAAACATTGTATCGTTCATACCATTAAACTTTTAATTTGTTCAATTATTACACTAATTTTTTGTTTCATCTTCAATTATACTACTGAATCGTTACCTCAATAACGATGTGATGGTATGGCAGAATGATATTGTTTGGTGTGACTATCGATTTCTAAAATGACATCATTTTAAGTAATAAATTTTAGGGGTGTATAGATTTTGCCACTAAACTTTAAAATGATTATATTTTTGCCAGTAATATTTCAGCCGCCGTTGTCGGTCAATCCCCACCCCACCCATCGGCGATCACTATTCATGACGATCAAAACAATCGCATTTCACTGTTTTTTCTTATTCTCATATTAGTTTTTCGTGAAATCCACTCAAAATCGATGAAACAAAAAAACACAATTTTTAAAATTTGGGGGCTTCTCGGATTTGAGGGGTTTGGGGTGTTTGTTCGAAAATTCAATTAGTGAAAAGTATTTTTTTAAAAGACAGACAACATACCTCAAAATTAGCCTCGTAGGACATTTTGATAGATTTTCGTCGATTTTGAGTGGATTCCGTAAAAAACTAACTCGAGGAACAAAAATGTGAGTGAAATACGAATATTTTGATACCGATCTTGTCTCGAATGGTTATGATGAAGGCGACGATTGGCAGACAGCAGTAACCAAAATGTGCAGTGGTAAAAATAAAACCGTTTTAAAGTTTAATATCATAATTGATACAGCCCTAAAATTCAGTGCATAAAACAATATCGTTTAAAACATCAATAATTACATCAAAATAATACTGATTTGACTACGTCGTTATTACGCCGTTATCAAGTTAACGATCAAATAATATAATTAAAAATTAAAAATTTAATATTAAAATTAAACAAATTAAAAATTTAACGATATAATACCTAAAGTTGAGTAATATATGGCGTAATTTATCATATATTCTATTCTTAAAGTTTATTCATTATTCTTTTACGGGTCTGGCCGACTCAAAGGCATAGCCAGCTGCTTCGCTTTATTCATCTCAAAGAAATAAAGGTTTTCTATTACTTCAATCAAGTCCTTCTCACAAACCCTAGTCGTTCATATTATTTTCACATGTTTCAATTCACTTCTTCCCTGATTCTTTTTTATTATTCTTTCAGTAACAGATGTTTCCAGAAAACAAAGTTTCTGCTTCTTCTTTCTGTCTTGTTAGCTTTTTCTTAATTCTCTGTTTGGTTGTGCAGGCAAAACGGTTTTGAAGCAAAGAGAAGAAGTGAGATCCCCCCTCCACACGCTCAATTTGCTCAAGTACGACGAAAAAAATGTTTTTTTTTTCACTGTTTTACATTGGGAATTTAGGTTTTTTAGCTATTTTTTAAATTCATGGTTTTGATCTTCAAACTTCTTCCTTGCATCTGTTTGTTTTTAGAAGAGAACTTAATATTGCAATTGTTTTTAGTGTTTTAGAGATGGGTATTTTATGAGAACCAAAGGGATTTCAGTGTTTTTCATTTCTTTTTTTCCCCTGGTATTGGTGGGGCTCAATCAAGATACTCTTGGTGCTTCTGATTTTCAATTGAGCTCTTTTTTTTGGTTATTAGCTATGGAACATCTTTGGATCCAGTTGCCACTTGCTGTGTGGTTAATTTATCTTTTTCCTCTTGGAAGTAGACCACATAAATTTCATGAAGGTTTTGATTAGCACTTTTTTTTGCGTGAGAATGCCGCTAGTATATACTATTTCTTTCATCAGTACCATATTCAAAAAGCTGATTAAAAATTATTTTATTGTGTTCCATTTTCCCAGGATAATTTGAAATGGCTGGTAGAAAACGTATTCATCGTGAGGCCTTCAATGACCGGTGTGGATTTCCTCCTGAAAGATCTTTCCACCGTGGTCCTCCTCTACCACAGAGGCCTCCTCATCCTGCGATATTGGAGGAAGAACTTGAAATGCAGCATGCAGAAATTCGGAGGCTTTTAAGTGATAACAGCAGGCTGGCAGAAGATCGAATGGCTATACAACGAGAGCTTGGTGCTGCGAAAAATGAAATTCATCGTTTGAATCTTGTCATTGGTGAAATACGTGCTGAGCAAGAGCTGCACTCAAGGGGACTTATTGACAAAGGCTTGAAGCTGGAGGCAGATCTCCGAGCAACTGAGCCACTGAAGAAGGAGGCTGTGCAACTCCATGCAGAAGTTCAGAAACTGAATAGTGTTAAGCAGGAACTAACTGGCCAAGTTCAGACTCTCAAGCAAGATATTGCCAGGCTGCAAGCTGATAATCAACAGATATCTGTTCTAAGAGCAGAAATTGATGGCCTGCACCAGGAGATGATGCGTGCAAGGTACATACCCGAATCCTTTTTCACCCTTTTTTATAAAAAAGCCCAAACAAATGAAAGTTTCTGTTGAGCATTTAACTTGCAGTGCTAATCTTTCATATATCCAATTATATATTTAAATGCTAAATTAAAATTTTATTCCATAGGAATGCCATTGATTATGAAAAGAAGGCAAATATCGAGCTGATGGAGCAGAGACAAGCAATGGAGAAGAACGTGGTCTCCATGGCACGTGAAGTTGAAAAGCTACGTGCAGAACTTGCCGTTGTGGATGGTAGACCTTGGGCTGCTGGTATGATCTATCATACTTCTATTATCTGGCTGGTCAAGTTCCACACCTGTGTGTTTCCAAGATTTCTATCCCGTCTGTTAAATTTGTTTAATCTTTCCCTACCAAGACCAGTTGAATAAAAGGGATCTTATCCCCTTCCCCCTCTGTTACGATCTTATGTTCTCGTGTTTCGGATTTATGATTCAGCTTGTCAGAGGGAGACTGAAACCTCTCAGCTCATAAAAGGGAGACTGAAACCTCGGGACTCCTTAAAAGAGAGACCAAGATCATCTAGTGTTTTTTTTTTAATTCTGACTTTTGGTTTATTATTTCATTTGACCTTTTAAATAAGGACTCGCTCATTATGCAAGAGGAAACCTATTCTTAAAAGGAAAATAAATAAACTTAAATAAAAGGCATAATCAAGAAATCTAAGTAAAGAAATAAAATCACAACCTAATCCTTAAATAGAGAATCAAAATTAACTAATGGCCTTTCCTGAAATAGATGTGGTCCAAAACACACTCCTTCCTCTTTTTAAAATTATGATGGTTAGAACTTGGGAGTTGGGACCTTCTTGTGAAAAGTCTGAAGTTCAAATTGTTAGGTGCATCTTTTGGATTCCATTAAACCTGCATTTATTTTTCCTGGGCTTTGCCTTGCTCTTTTGGTCTGCTCAGTTGAATGATATTTTGCTCCCTTCTTGTCTAGAGTTCATAAATAATTATTTAGTTTGTATCATGTATTCACTGTAGAGCATCATTGTTTTATGTTGCTTCTAATCTCAATGTCTTACTAATTGGTGGTTCAAGGTGGATCATATGGTATGAAATTCAACAGTTCAGAGGGGGCTTTTCCTGCATCATATGAAGGATATGGGGTTCATCCGGTATTTATGCTCATATTATTGTTTGCTTTATTTGTTTGACCATAAATCTATGTGTTGAGATTTTTTTTCCCAATTAGCACTTGTTTTTACTTAACAGGCTGCTGCTGATAAGGGTCCTTTTCATGGTCCTCGTTCTGGGACTTGGGAGAAGCCTCGCACTACTCGTCGCTAGGAGAGTTTTTACTTGATGGAAGAAAGGTGAATTTGGTGCTCCATTTTGGAAGTGCAAAATATTGGACAGCATGGAGTTCATCATCTATGTTTGCATGCCAAATCAGTATTTTTTATCTAATACATTGTTAGTCATGTTAAACATCTTATATAAAATTCTGTACTGCTTTCTTTTCATTGGTAGAGGAAGTGGTACCCTTATATATACATGAAATCGTAATATGGTAATTTTAACTTCTGTTGGGGTCCAATTCTTTATCACCAATTTTTATTGTTTGTTTTTATTTTATTAACCGTTTTGCTTGAATATAACTAATGCTACTTTAGGTAGAAATGTTGCCCCCTAAATAAGGTAGTTAATCTTAGGTCCATTTGAAATTTACTGTCCTTGATTGAAGCTGTGGATGGATATGGTTTGACTAGCTTCTAAGAGCTGATTTAAATTTCGAATGCATGCTATTCCTTAAAGGTTGTGCAGTTTTGGTATGTAATTCAGGGTGCTATAAGTTGGAGTTTTGTCAGGAAAAGAATTCTTTCAGAATGGATTCTTCTCTCAAGTGATATAAACATTCAATTGGACAGTGAGAATGGGCGCATGCTCTAGAAGTATATTGTTTAAAGCATTCAGGAGTTGCCTTTTTGCATGCTTTTATTAGCTTTTATTTCTTGATTTCTGCTGTTGTGGCGTATGATGTATGGTTGCTGCAAAAGTAGGGGACGTGCTTTTAGGTATATGGTGCTTTTCTTGCTAACAACTCTTAGAGGAGAATCATTTGTCTTAAATTTACTGGAAGCTGTCTTTCGTATCCGCTTCCATATGGTGGTGTACGCATTTGAAGCTTGGAGGTCAAACGTTTTAGGGAACTATATAAAATGGTATGGTGTGTGACCGAGGACCTATTTAGATATCTTTCTTGGAATGGGGTTTCTTTGTTATTCTAACATTTTGGAGTATAATACTTGGAAAACTGGGGCGAGAGTTTATTTCCACATATTCTTACGGTCTATTGAGAATGTGCTGAAGAGCTAGACCATAATTGGTTGACTTTTAGTCGATTTTGACTTGAGGTATCTTGGATGGAGAAAGTATTAATCTTGACATTGTTTGTAGAAGTTGGTAGAACTACTTATAATTTTCCACGAGGATAGAAGTTTTAAACATAGAATTTCCAGCTAAGAAGAGTGAGCGAAATGTACAGATGTGTCTGCAGTAGCTCTGCTCATCTTGAGTTGTTAACATTTTCTCTCACTCTTACCAGAGTTAAAAGAAAGTTCAACTATAGGGATTGATCGCATTTTCTATGATTTGAGGGAATTCTAGGATTAAGCTTATGCAGCAAGTGACATATGTGATAGAATATGTTGTACACATAGAAAAGGATCTGGATTTTGGAACATTAAGTCAGTTATTGAATCTGCTTGCATAAATGGCCCAGTTATGTGGGTACATCCTTTCAGAATACACATGGCGCTTGAAGACAAAACTCACGGCTACTTGATTGAATGGAGTTTACTCATCCTTTGAAATCTCACATCCATCATCTGCAGTTTTATACCCTGTCCGTAGAATCATCTGCAATTCTGCAGTTCGTTCTGGTGCAAGACGACAGCTCTGCTGTTCTTTTTCTGTGCTGCAAAGTTACTCCGTGGTCCATATATTCCACAGCCACCTACATAATTACAAGTAGTTCCGTTATTCCATGACATGGAAATATATCTGACAGATGATGGGAAGCCATGTGGAAGTCTGACTACTATCAGTACTTACATAGGCAAGTTTTCTGTCTTTTTTATATGTTCCATGGATCTTCAGATTCGTTTTAAGTTGAACTTCCCTGACATGCTATCTTTGCTTTCATTCTCTTAATTTGGCATTTCCTGCTTTATATAGTTACATTAGACCTTTCTGCTAGATGGTTAAATCTAATAACATTTTCTCTATGAAGAATGTCGTGATCTTCATACTTGAATCCTTGCTAAGTTTCTTAGATTTATACCTTGCTCAGGTTTAATTAGGTTTCCGGTTAATCAATTTATAATTATATTAGTGGATATGCATTTGTCATTTACCAAGGATTTATATGAGGATAAGGTCTTGCAAACAAAAATGCAGAGAGTTATCATGCTATCAGGCACCTGTTTGTACCGGTATGTGGTGAAACATTCCATTGGTTGTGCCAGAACTAGTACCCTTGGATTGGAAGTGGAAACATTTAATTCCAAGTGCTCAAGGATGATAGAAGATGTTAGTTCTATTTGGAACATTTGGTTGGATACTTCTAGATTGATACGATTCACACGAAAATGCAAATTTCATACAATTAAGATATTTGTTAAAGTTGATTTAGAATTTATATAGCGTGTAGAAGGCAATACAAATATTATAACTGCTGAGGATGCTGTTTTTCTTCCCTATTTAAGTGAAAAGAAGTTGGCGAAGCAACAATCTACGGAGATATCTAAGAACAACTTGAGTGGCTTCTTTAACTAGATAGAAAAGTCTGTTGGATTGATGAATCACTTTGTACAAGCTATTTTTTTTTCCGGCTCAATGAATTTATTTTGATCCTAGGCTATTAGAAGGGAAAATTTTGTATCTCTGACTGCATATTGGGATACCTTTCTTCTTAATGAGATCAAGGTCTGAATCATTATGTTTCTATAGCTAGAGCACCCTATTTATAGGAGAAAGTAGTTTTATCCTACATATTTAAAAATAGTTTCCTCGTTTGCTGGAATTATGTTTTCCTGCATCAGGCAAACAATGTGAAGAAAATAGATCTATTTGGCTACAAAGATGTGCACTTGAACATGTTTAGTTGGCTGAACATTATTAGAGTCTCTATTTGCTTCTTAAGGCTTTCCTTCGCATGACCAAAGATATATGGTAAACAAGACTAGCAGTTCTAAAGAGTTAACTTGGTGCTGGCTTGAAACCGTTAATTACGAATGCCGTGTTAATAAGGTGTTTACATGCTTGTAGAAGTGGAGGCAGGAGTAGATGTGATTCATGGATTGCTGCATTGCTTGCAAGTTCTTTTACACCACTTAACATATAATTGTAGTTTCCTTGGATCATTTTGGTGGTTAAATAGAATTGTTGCATGTTTTCCCTCCCCTAAAGAAGATTCTTTTTATTTGGCAACTTTCCTTGCCATGAAAATTTATATTTCAATCTCTGGATTCGTCCTAATTTTGTGTTTTAATGTTTGCAGATGAGAACCAGCATGCAACATGCAATAAGGTGAAGAAAGAAGATCATGTATATATCTTGCATGAGATTGAGGAAATATAAATGAACGAGGTAAAGTTGCATATGGTTCTAGACAAAACATGAAAGGAAAAAAGATCCTTCTTTCTGAATGTGTGAGTTCATTGGCATACATCCATGTCAATGTTAAAGGTGATGCATGGAATGTTGTATGATTTTGGGTCTTTGCAGGTGTCACGAGGTCCCTGTGACGAGTGTTATAGGCCGACTTAGCCATTCTAGGAAGCAACTTGCAGCCGAAGTTCATGCGATTTGCTGGGCTAAAGTTTCAGGAATAGCCATTCTCAGGTCTCCTGCATTTTCCAGTAATGGCAGGATTCAATAGCAATTCCTGGTATGATCATTGATCAACCAATTAGGTTCTCATATAATCTCGTTTCGGTTCAGCTCAGGTTTTCATAAAATGTTTTACAGTCTGATTAATCATTAATCAATATCAAAAGGGTTTATACTTTGCATGGATATCCTTATCCGACAAAAATCAGTTTCTTTTTCCTGTTTTCTTTTTCCCTCCTTTTAAATCATTTAAGTTCTCCTACATTATTAACTTGCATGCATGATAGAAAAAGTAGGCCTAAATAATTTGATATTCTATGAAAAGCCAATCCTCTAAATTACAAACAACACACATATAAACATTGTCAAAAACAAGCTGACATACGCAAGTTATATTATTACATCCTCTTGCATTGCTTGTTTATGATCTGCAATATCTTTGCTTCACATGCCGTGGTCTATCGGGCATGCCCATACCTGTGTTTTGAATCCAATCACTATTACTGTCCCTACAACGTCTTGGTGTTGTCTTTTCTCTAACTTATGTCTTTTAATTGGAAGGGTAGTTTGGACTTTAAACATATCGTGCGTGTAGGGCCGGAGCCAAAAATTTATTTAAAGGGTGTACTTTTTTTTAACGATATTTAAGAGGAGTTAATTATTTATAAAATAGTGTCAATTTATTTATAAAGGTGGTCAAATTATATATATTTTAAATTTTTTTTATACAAATTATATAAAAATATAATTTTTCAAAAATTTTAGTACATGTGGCTCCATGCATGCATGTGTATATCTAGTTAAAATATTCTCACTTATGATCATGTAAGATTGCGGTAAAAAAATTTCTCCGTATTTGAACGTTTTAATCGTGTAATATCTTCCAAGATAATTAAATTTGACGTTTGGATTGTTTAATTATTTTGATATGAAAAAAACTTTGATATACAGGCCGCGTAAATTTTAATTTATACGTGCTTTTTAGTTTTAGGGGTTAGAGTTTTAGTTTAGGGTTTAAGGTTGTAGGGTTTAGAATTTAAGGTTAGTGTTTAGAATTTAGAGTTTAGGGTTTAGTGTGTGGGGTTTAGTTTTTTACGGTTAGGGTTAGAAATTTAAGATTTGAGTTTTTATAGTGTAAATACACATGCTTGTGTATTTTACACAACCTGTGTATCAAAGTTTTACCCTTTTGATATTTAGGTGGTTTATAGGTAGCTTGGGAAATATATAACAATATGGGTAAAATTTTGATACACTATAAAAACCCAAATCTCAAATTCTTAATCCTAACCTTAAAAAATTAAACCTTTAAACTTTAAACCCTAAACTAAAACCCTAACCCTAAAACTAAAAGGTACATGTAAACTAAAGTTTACACGGCCTGTGTATCAAAGTTTTTTTCTAACAATATATATATATATATATATATATATATATATATATATGAAGAAATAAAACTTTTAAGGCTAAGATGAAAAATAATAAATTAAGTTTTTCAATTTTTGTTTCGTTTAATTAAGTTTTTGAACAAATTAAATCTCTTGATTAACATCGACTTTTTTTGAATTAATTGGTGCATTGTATTATATTACAGTGTTGTCACAAAATATTTTTGAAAATTTTAATTTAATTTTTAATTTTTTTAAAAGTACTGTAAATTATGAAAAACTTATAAAAGTTAAAAAAGTTATAAACATCGTGTGATGGCATCTTGTAGCATAATACTAAAGAAAAATTGTTAAGATTTAATGGTCAATATTAATTAAAGGATAAATTTATTTTTTTTAAAAAGTCGAAGGGCTATATTAAAAAGAATAATTAGTAACTGAAATACATATCCTCTTATAAATTTAATTTTTTTAAAAAAGTTGAAGGCCTATATTAAAAAGAATAATTATTAACTGAAATACATATCATCTTTAATGACATCGTCCCGCTCCCTTCATAAATACTTTACTGCCTAACCCCTACTCTACTCTCTTGATTTCCTTTCACAACCTTCCAAACTCATTTCTCTTCTCTTTTTACTTCCCCGGAAACTGTTTTGACCATGACAACCTATGGTACGATCCCTACTTCCTCATTGCCGTCGGCAAACGTCGAATACCTGTCTCGAGCCAAAGACCGTATCAAAGAAGGCCTCGGAGCTCGACGACCATGGAAACTTATGTTCAACATCCACTCCATCAACTTCCCTCGAGCTCTCTCCGAAGCCGTTTCCAGGTTCAGAACTAACGTATGCTACTTCCGCATGAATTACTCCATAATCGTGCTTATCATCCTTTTCCTCAGCCTACTATGGCACCCCATCTCCCTCATTGTCCTTGTTATCATGATGGCCCTTTGGTTGTTCTTATACTTCCTAAGGGACGAACCCTTGGTTGTTTTCAACCGTGAGGTCAACGATCGCGTGGTGCTCGTTGTTTTAGGGGTTTCGACCTTTGTGTTCTTGCTGTTGACCGATGCCACCGGCAATATTTTGGTTTCGGTTTTGATCGGTGCGGTTGTCGTCTCGTTGCACGCTTCGTTGAGGAAGATTGATGATCTGTATGATGAAGAAAATACTGGCTTAGTTTCTGGACCTTCGTCATCTTCATAATTCCGGGTTTCCGTTTCTCTTTCCATCCATGTGGGATCTAAGTTGAGTTTACATATTGGTATTCTGTATGATCATAACTTGTTTTGGTTCATTTAATTGTTTGTTTCCAAGTGTTGTTCAATTTAACATCGTTAAGTGCGAAATCGGAAATGTTCCGATATGATCCATTGAATAGGAGTTGTTTAAGTGAACAGGTGATGATAATTGGCTGAGTAAACTGTATGTTGAAACAGTCAGGTTATGGTTCTTGTTCTTGACGATTGATTTGTACTTTTCTCCTAGTTTGGCTTGCATATTATTGTTTTCGGACATTCGTGTTCGGTACGAGTATCGGTCTCGTTACAGTCATATTGCTGTCTGAATAAACGTTGAATATAAATGTCGAATACGCGTATGTGGTATAGATCTGATACTAAATAATTGAAGTGGCAAAAGGGGTGTAATTGATAGAACTCGTATGGGGCTATATAGCTTTATAACAAAAAGAAAAGGTTAAACAAGCAGGCAAAGAGAAGGGCATTGTGGCACGTGATTTGAAGTTTGAAGCCACTACAAATGCAAGAGCCGAACCTTGTTTTGTCATTAAATGTTTGGTTGGGTTAATCTGATCTTAATGTCTGCATTGGCTGTTCAATCATGTCTTTTGCTATGATTCACGTGTTTTGATTTCTTTGGTTGTCCTTTGAGTTCGCACACTTAGTGTTGGCGGGTAAGTCTTCCAACAAAGATTTTCTGTATATAAGACCTTGAACTCAAGATTTGCTTAAACGATATCAAGCTACTTACCACTTGGACTAATCTCGTTATTCATATGTTTGGGTTTTTGACATTCAAACATGATATATTTTTTCCTTCAAAATTCATTTAACTAAATTAATGAGATTATCCGAATTGATTAGCAATAGAAAATAATGGAATGTACACCAAAAAAACTAGCTTGACCGATACGATTTCTTAACGTTTCTTTCGCATTTATTGTATGAAACAAGATGAGCTTTTGAATTTTTAAGCCAAATTGGGATAACGATGTTCATGTACTTGAAAGACTTATTTAAGGGTTTTGTTATTCGAAAAAATTATTAGATGAACCCGATCACCACGTCATTTGTAGTTTCAGCTAATAAAATTCAGTCATTTTATTTTTTAAGGTAAATCTTCACATATTTCTTATATGTAAATAAGGAGTGAATAGTTACTTTGAGATTGATAGATCTTATTGGCTAGACCAAAGATGACGTGATGAGCCAAGTTCATCTAATAATTTATCGTTATTCGCAAGTTTTAATATTTTTCAAAATTTAAGAGTTTAGGCTACACATTAAGTCAGCTGGAATATATATATATATATATATATATATGCGAGGTCGAATTTTAGTATTCAAAATTTGAGTTTGATTTAACCCAACTTATTTTTAACATATTTTATTTTATTTGCAAAAAATCAAGTAATATATTATATAAAAATTAAATATATATTTAAATATAATACTATAATATAAGCATAAAAAATATTATCCGGAAAATGTTGACACAAGAATCAATAGTGGGTGTGCCGGAATGCTTATTAGGCTTTGCTCGCTAAAGTTTGAATCTTGATCCTCATGCTTTTCATAAATATTGAAAATATAACTAATATCATAAACAGAACAAAAATTTGTATAATATAGCAATATTATAAACAAAAAATTTATGGATATGATTATGATATAGACTTAAATTAGATTTATTGAGTCCGAGATATTTTTTAGTGAAACAAACACTAAATTCGCATTCAGGAGGAAGAAATAAAAGACTAAATTTTTTTTGTCCTAGCGGTCGTCGACAATGGTGGCCACTGGCAACATGCGATACCTGACAGCAGTGGGAGACTTTGATCGAATTAAGAGATTAAATTGATATTTTATTTAAAATTTAGAGGTCAACTTAATATTTTATCTAAAGTTTAAGAATCAAATTGAAAATTAACTCATTTTATGAACGTGTCATGCCATCAAACTAACATGAAGTAACGATCCAATAACCTAAATATAACTAATCGATAACATAACTGACTAAAATATAACAAATTGATAATATAAGTGACAAATATATAATAAATTGAGAACATAAGTGATTTAAATATATTTTTTAGAAAATTTAATTACAAAATTAAATACTTATGAAAACAAAGGTGACTACTTTTAAAACATTATTCATTATGTTTTAACTTGTACAAATTTTTATTTCTATGAACCAACAAGGGATCTAGTGTAAAAACGGATGATGTTCATTCTAGGAGAACCGGGTTCAGTCGTTCTATTGTGTGTACTGTCAAAGTGTCAAAAATGTGTATGAACAAATACTAACTTCTAATAATCTTTAAACTATTAAAAAATCTTTTTTATTTTTTAAAAATTTGGGTAAACTACACCAGCAATCACTGAACTATCATTTCTTTCCTATTTTGGTCACCGAACTATTTTTTTGGCATAAACGTCACTGACGATATGTTTTCTTCCTATTTTAGTCACCGACCGTTAAAAATTTAACGGCTATGCTGACATGGATTTTTATTTTATTTTCTCTCTCTCCTTGAAGCAATATATGTGTTATTTTATTCAAGCAAATATGATGGTGACACATGTCACCGCCTATTGGTGAAATAAAAGGAAGAAAAAATTCAATCCACCTTGCAGGCTACATGAATTGATCCCATGACTCCTTGGATAAGGGTTCAACGCTTAAATACCGAGCTAAGCTTGAAAAAGTGTTGGAGTTTAACTAAAAATATATTTATGTCATGGTTTTGGAAATTGCAATTTTTGGACAAAGGACGAAGAAAAAAACAAATATTGTTTGTCAAAAAAAAGAAATCTACAATTTTTTTATTCCCAAGACAATACTTCTTTCCTTTGGTTCTATATTACTACCCTGAAATAATGAATTGAGTTTTTATAGGCATTTTGAACGCCGCTATTGAAATATCCTTTCTAGCTATATTTTTGGTTATTCCGCTCATTTCATGAAGTATTCTCCTTAGTTTTAACGACAGCTACCCAATACTCGGGAGATCTTTTCCCCGAACCCATACGTGTTTCTGTAGGTCTTGTCGTAACTGATTTATCTGAAAATATACGTACCCATATTTTTCTACCACGGCGTACATTTCGCAGCAACAATCATCTCCACCGTTACCATCCCTAGCTGGATCACTATTGTGCAACCTCTAATAGTGCAACAACAGCTAACCCATGCTCATTTCATCCGTCAATGCCTGTACCGATCCAACCAAATCATTTCCCATTTGTCTCTATTTGTTGCCACCTCAACAAAATGGACTACGCCAGCCTTGTCTTCTTGCAGACCCACAATTCCAACGTCTTGCTTTTTAACTCCATGATCAAAGGCTACTTCCTTAATGGCCCCTTTGAAGAAGCCGTTACCCTATTTTCTTTAATGAAAACTGTGATACCCAAAATTTACTAAGTTGATTAAGAGTCATTTAGTACTAAGATAATAGCTTAAAAGCTAACTTAGTGACTAAAATGACAAAAATGCAAAAGTTGGGATTTCTCTAATTATGGGTTTTGAAAAGGAAATTTCTATGGTTTAAAGGTCTCATGGTAGATAGTGAATTGAATAAGGTATTATTAAAGTTTGGTTGAATTACAAGGAAAATTGGAATAGGAATTGAAGTTTAAAATGTTAGTGACCAAAATGTAAATTTTGAAAATTTTATGGCTAAAGTATAAACTTTGGAAAAGTTTGGGGACTAAAGTTGTAATTCCTTAAAAGTTAAGGGTTTATTTCATAAATAAATAGGAATGTGAAGATTTTGGTTGGATCCGATGTTTCTATTATTGGGAAATTACAGTCAAAGTTTAAATGGAATTTGGATATCCGAATTAAATTGAATAATTATGAAATTTCATCATAAGATAGAGGAAGGTTATAAAAGTCCATTATAAGTGCTGGGAATATTTTTAGTTCGATTCAAGATGAATCCTACAGTTTAATCTTGAGTAAAGAGGTTAATTATCGATATATCGGATCGAATGGAAAAATCGAGAGACTGGTCCAAAAGCTATGATAAAGTCATAAAATGTTATTTTATTAATATTTTTATTATGGTTGGTTGAATTCTAACTAGATTTAGTTAGATTTTAATGGAATGACAATTTGGAAACAAACTAGTAAATAAAGACTAGTTGGAGGACAAATTGGTCATTTGGAAATGATGGCAATTTTGAAATATTTGAAAGTTATAAAGGGCAATTTTGGAACAAGGAAATTGAAGATTTAATCTTGGCCCTTGATTGATGATAAAATCAATCTCAACTATTGGGTAAAAGGGCAATTTGGTAATTTCTCTGTTTGAATGAATTTTTAATTCATTTTTAATGACACAAGTGTCTTAAATACATGAAATATGATGGAATTATCAGCAAAATACTCTCCAAAACCGTGGGTGAAGAAAGAAAGAACGAGAAAATATTTCCAAGTTCGATTCAAGCCTCGAACTCGATTTTTAGGTAATCTTTTCAACTACAAAATTGTTCTACTCTTCAAACTCTATCTTTTGATGTAAATATTTCATGGAATACATGCTTAATTGATGAGACTTTTCATGAGGAAGAAATTAGGGTTTATGAACCAAATTGGGGGTTTTGAAATTTTATGATTTTATGATTTAATTCAAGTTGGAATCAAGCTTTTGTGATGTTAAAAATCATGCAATTGAGTTGGAATTTAAACCTACATATTTTAGTTTATATGGAGAAGATTAGGGTTTATGATACAAGTTTAAATTAGGGTTGTGATAATGAATTAATGATCTAGTAAGCTTGAATTGTTGTTTGGAAGCAAAACCCTAAGTTAAATTGTGTAGGGACCATTTTGGAAAATTGAAAAGTTGAAGGACCAAATCTAAATTTTTAAATTTGGAGTGTATTTATGTTATTAATGATGTTAAAGACAAGAAAATGAAGTTAGAATGCTAAATTGATGTTGAATGAATTAGTGACCATTTTGATAAATTGTCAAAGTTAAGTGACCAAATCGAAATTGAAGTTTTGTATGGGGGCTAAATCTGATTTTTAGTTGTAATGATAGAATTAAGGTAGTAATGTTGAATTGAGTACTAATTTACAAAGTTACGAAGCTTGAACCCTTATCTTTGCATTTTAGTGACTATTTCGGTATAGAAGGAAAACTAAGGAGAATTATTGTGAATAATTATTTGATGAAGAAGGTCATAAGATGGTGGTTTAAAGCAAGTAATTGGACTAAATTGAAAAGTAGAGAAGTAAGGAGAAGTTAGTATAAAAGTTGAAGTTGTTTATGAAAGCTGTGTAGAAAAACTAGTTTATGGCAGTAACTTTGAAAATTCACCATAAATTCTATAAAAATGGTTAGATGGTGAATTTTATACCGATGTAAATATTTGTTTGTCTAATTTCGTTTCCAACAAACGGAAACTGATTTCGAGTTCCGAGTCAAAAGATATGAATTTTTAAGTGACGAAAGGTCAGAAAACAGAACACCAGCCTGTTCCGAATTTCAGCACTATAACCGACTTTGAAAATTCGCCATAAATCGTACAATATGAATTTGGAATATTAATTTATATGGGTGAAAAGCTTATCAAATCTAGTTTATTTTAGAACAAATGGAGTCGAATTCTGAGTTGTAGATTATTTTATATAATTATTTCTTTGAAGGTACTGCAAACTGCCAAAAAATGAGAATTGATACACTTTGTATCTAAGGTTGATTAGTAAGCTTGAAAGGGGTTAATGGAAGTTCAAATTGGTCACTAAGGACCATAATGAGTTTTTGAAAAATACAAGAAAGAAAGGAAAACGTTTTGAAATTTTTATATTCGAATGATTATATTGAACAATATGTCTAAGATATTGTTAGATTGAGATCTAACAAATATTTCATTTATTTGATTTATAAAGTTCAAGTTCGAATCAAGAGAGGTTCGAGGTGTAATGAAGAAAAAGATTAAAGAGGACTTAGTGAGGCATACAAATAAATGACTCAGGTGAGTGCAATTGCATGCATATCATAATACATTGATCATTTGATTACTTACATTGATGAAATTGAAATGTTATTTCGGGTATGAACTGTCCAATGTTGATATATATATTGATATATGTTGCCATTGATGAAATAGATTGATGATATAAAGCCCAATGTATGATATAGAGATTCAATGGTATAGTTGGATATCCATATAGTCATAAACAGCTGTATAAATATTCTAAGCACTTCAGGTAAAGTGCAAATTTATTCTAAGCACTTCAGGTAAAGTGCAAATTTCATTAATGGTATACTCCGGTAAGTATACCGAAGCACTTCGGTGCTAAGCACTCCCGGTAGAGTGCAATAATACACTATACTCAAGTAAGTATAGGGGGTGACTCGTGTACATAGAATCTCTTAATTCGATACCTTGGGCTAAGTAAATTGAAATGAATCAAAGAAACAGAATGATAAGCTCGAAAGTTTGCAGATAGAAATGAAAAAGGTATTGGTAAGCATTGAAAGCTTACGGATGGAAATGGCAACGGTAATTGGTAAGATCTAATCTTATCACTTTGATATTCATATATGATGTTACATATTTATTTATGTTAACGAGCATGACATGGTACAATGATCATATGCATTATTATTTATTTACATTGATATTTATGTCAAATTGCATTTGACTATAAATTATTGCCTCACTAAGTAATTACTTAGCGTGTGACTGTTTCACACATAGGAAAGAAGAAATGGTTAGAGTAAAGAGCATAAACGGACATCATCAATCAATAACAGGTACATCAATATCAGTAATATGTCTTTTGACACTATTTGATATTTACTAGTTGGAATGTATATTAAAATGCTATGCTTGCTCTGATAGAATTTGTAATTTATTTGGAATCTGGATGAACAGTTTTTAGGCAGTTTCACTAATTTTATAAGGTCGAATTAAATTGATAAGTTGATGCCTGAAATTAAACCTGATTTGAAGACGAAAATATAAATTTTAAACTTTATGCGATTAATTAGATTTGTAAGTAAATACTAAATTGTAATATTTTTTAAGAAACAAATTTTTACCGAATTATAAATATAGATGGCTTTACAAATGTTTTGTGACATCTCTGTCTCGTATTCAATGATGGATATAGGAAAGGGGTGTTACAAAAACACACTAAATTTCCCCTGATGCAGGCAATTCTTGAAGGGTGTATCGATACGCCTTAGGAGGATATCGATACCCCTTGTTCTACAATAATTTCAGTAGCCAAAATGGGTATCGGTATGCTTAAGAGCGTATCGAAACCGATGCGCGTAACAGTACACATTCTTATGTATCGTTACGGGGTAGCTGGCTAGCTCATGCGTGTGCATAGCTTGGTATCGATACGCCTTGTTGGGTATCGGTACCCTGAAGGGGGTATCGATACCCTATGAGTATCGATACGCTCTGGGAAATCTGCCCGAAAAATACATTTTTAGTTCAAATGACCTATAATTTGATGACTAAAGCCCAATAGGCCTCTAATGTGGTAAAATGAATAGTAAAATTGAGAAATCGATAATCTAACCTCTTATACGTACAAAATGAGTAATAACTTAATTAAAACTTGGTGGTTTGATTGTATTGAGCAATAAGAATCCTTGGTGGATCGAATAAATATTGTGTGACACATAAGGGCACCGTATAGTTGAGTACCTTGTTTGGTGGGATCTGGATACTCAAAGAGAGTGTTGCAACACCATGGTTATATGTTTTCCCGAATGTACGTTCCTGAAGCTGTGTGGCACCAGGCCTCATTCGAAGATCTCGACGAGAGATTCTGAGCATGGGTGTACGTTCTCGAAGCTGTGTGGCACCGAGCCTCACCCAAGAGTGTACGTTCCCGAAGGTGTGTGGTACCGAGCCTCACTCCAGGTTTGTTGGCATGGCATACCGTGTGCTATGTGTATGGTTAATATCTCCTATTGTCTTGCTATGTGTTTAGGCGGCTAGAGATAACGCCAATGTTGTTATTTTATGCCATGATGTCTTTCCTTAGCTACTTGCTCATATTTATGATTTGCATGAAAGTGTATCCACCGAGCTTTGTTAGCCCAGTGCTCGAAATTCTTGTTTTCGTTCGCATTTTAGTAGGTTGACGTGCATCGTCGAAGCACCATCGAAGTAGGACTTCAGCGTCGACTTCTGTCCGAGTATAGTGCTTAGATATTTGGGCTATGTATTCGTAGGACCCTATGAGTTGTATTGTAACTCTTATTTTGGATTTTAACTTATGTGTTGAATGCTTTTAAATTATGCATTTAAAATGAAGCTCCTCTGTAACGTTTTAATTGGTTTTCCAACTTGAAATATTCAGACTTAATGGACTTTTATAAAATGAATATGTTGGGCTAAATCTAGTTACACAATTTTATGATTTTTGAACTAGGCTTGATGCTCAATTTGTGACATCAGGGTCGGAAGTATTACAGATCCAGCTAGGGAGGGTAACTGTGGAGATGATTGCTACTGCAATAGTTTTCAAAACCACGACATAAATACATTTTTAGTTAGACACTAAAATACTTTGAAGCTTAGCTTGGCGGTTAAGTGTTGAACCCTTATCCAAGGGGTCCTGAGAACAATTCCTTGCAAGGCGGATTGAATTTTTTCTTCCTTTTATTTCACCAATAGGACGGTGATTGCTTACGATGAGAGAGAAAAAATAAAATAAAAATTCATGTCAGTATAGCTGTTAAGATTTTAACGGTCGGTGACTAAAATAAGAACAAAATATAACGTTAGTGACGTTTTTTTTTAAATAATTTGATGACCAAAATAGGAAAGAAAATAGTTCGGTGACTGTTGTTGTAGTTTACCCTAAATTTTTTAATCAAAACTACTATTATAACTTATTAAACCAAACGGAGCCTAAGCTTCCGTTCGTCACTCTCCTCTGTAAAACCCCTGAAACTCTCCAGGCCTAATCGTCTCCACCGCACTATCTGAAATCACAGCCGTGAGAGGTTTCCACAATTAGAATCCGATGTCGCGGCCACCGCACGAATACGATCCCTATTACCTTCAGCCTGACCAAGACCGTAACTTGATCAACACGCGCTTCGTTTCGGGACTTCCGGACGACGTCAAGGTGCGTGAGATTCACAAACTGTTCCGACGACGTGCTGGATTCGATTATTGTCAGCTCAAGTACACTGGCCGTGGCAACCAGGTAAATTAACATTTCTAATTTCCGCACTCCTTTTACTTTCTGTTTGGTTTCCGGGAAGTTTATTCATTCATAACAGCACATTGCAATAAGAGCCTGGAGCTTAGAGTGCTCTTCTTATTTATTATCTCAAGGAATTATGAAGAGATTTGCACATAGAAATATTTAAATTTTAGAGTTAATTTGGTAAAGATTTTATAGGAAATGTGAAGTTTAAGTCTTGTATTTCTAGCTATTTTTGCTACTTGCTTTTTTACCGTTTTTATTTCGGAAAATCTTACTTTTTATAAGGGACTGTTCTGTTTGAATTTCTTACATCTGAACTATTTGTTCCATCTTTTTAGAAAGAAAAAGCGACATTTTTATTGTTATTTAAGATGGAATTGGCCAATATTGATATACCTATGAACTCAACATTTGTTTTATGATCACATCATTGTTCAATATTTCTTCCTTGGTTCTTTGTTGAAAGACCACTTCTTGAAAGCATAAATACTAAGGGGAATATTAATGTTGCTGTCCCTTTTATGGACTTTTTTTTTTTGTAAAAGCTTGGATAATTTGGGATAGGAGAAGGGTTACGGATGATGGGATTCTAATCTCGGACTTGTTGGAGGCCACCTCTTAAGGATGGCCGCATAAACCGACTGGGCTAGTCCCTGAGTTCCTCTCTTGTATGATCATTGACACTTGTGTGTTATTCAGCAGACGCTTATTGTTCTTTGCATTTTTAAGAGATAATATTTCGAAAAGTAAAATAATGAGAGACTGCATCTTATGATCGCAGGTTGTTGCATTTGCTACCTTTCTCAATCATCAATCTGCAATTGCAGCATTGCAACCATTAAATGCGAGTATAATTGCATAACAATAATTGTTGAAGCTTTTGGAGATTTCTATAACCTTATATTATGTTGATTCTTTTGATTGACCATATATAGGGTGTAAAGTTTGATCCTCAAGCGGGATCTGTTTTGCATATTGAACTAGCCAGATCAAACTCAACGAGAAAACGAAAACCAGGTAGATAATGTCTTAAGTTGTTCAAGTGGTTGAAACTTCAATGGTATTCATCTCCAAAACTATTAAGGATGCTTGACTTCCTTGCTCAGGTAGTGGTCCGTATGTTGTTATTGATAATAGAACCAAGGCCTCAACCAATGATACCCGGGAAGCATCAAGTGATGATGGTAAGCTCATACAATCCTCTCTACCTTTGTCCTATTTATTGTGTTAGAAAAAGAAACAAATAAGTGCATATATATGACTCTACATGTGGTAGCCTCTGCACCCTCACCATTGTCATTTATCACCTACTCATGTTAGCATGATTTTCCATCTTCAGGAGACAGTGACCCTGAAGAACCATCTGGGGCGGACAATGCTGATTCTTCAAACAATGATGAATTGCAAACTCTAAAGAGGTTGAGAACTCTATGGAGATACATTATTGTTTTCAATTAAAAGTCTAATATTTTAAGCTTCCTCAATGTCTAGCACAACCAGTGTGGAAAGCTTCATCTTACTAGTAATAATGAAGAAGCTTGTTTTTAATTAGCCGTGTTAAATGTTTGTTGCATTTGTAAGTTTAGCTTCTTGTATGGTAATGTGCAGTGATACGGTACTGGATCCAGAACACTCTGTGCCAGCTGCAAATGTAAGTAAAATCTAAAAACCACTTAAATATGGGTTCCATCATTAATCATCAGATAAGCATCTGAAGCTGTTTTACTTAAAGCGTGCATGAACTAGCCAAGAAAAAATGAGTTGAAGTCTAGGTTTAGTTTATCTTGAATTTTATCATGTAGGATTAAGTTTGGAAAGAGATCACGGTCTTTAAGAAAAAAATCAAGTTAATTTGATTGCTACTGCAGGAGCAGTTGGAAAGGAATATCAATGAAGGTGCTCAACCATGCTCCACTTTATTCATAGCAAATCTAGGTCCAAATTGCACTGACTATGAACTCAAGGAAATTATATCTAAGTAAGCGTTCTAATCATCAGATGCTACTAATATATTTTGTTGAAAATGTTCTCCGTCAGAACCAAATTCTGGATTTTATAATTTTTTCCCTCTAAGCATATCCTTACCATTGTGCAAGAGTAATTGACTTAATTTTCTTTTTCCCGACCCAGGTACCCTGGATTCAGTATGCTCAAGATTCGGGCTAAAGGAGGAATGCCGGTTGCATTTGCTGATTTTGAGCTATCTGAACTTAATGCTGTAATTTGTAGACCTTGATTCACAGTATAACGCTTTCATTATCCATGAATCACCGATCACGTTTAACTCATTGTTTTTTCATATTGTGTGTATTTTGGACCATAAGGTTTTTCAAAAAATATACACTGCAAGATTGGTTCATTATGTAAAAAAGAGTGTTTAAAACTTCAAATAGAAAAGAAGAAAGCAAAATAGGTGATAAACGCACACGCTTGTATCATGTGATAATTCTTTTACATGCATCTTTAGTGGTTTGATCACTTATGGCAATTTGTTGGTTCCATGATCACCATTTGAACAATTTACAGAATAATATGTTCTATTTTAATGCACTATTGCATCACAGGAAATAGAACAAGCCACGAAAGTGATGACGGATCTTCAGAGCAGCCTGTTGCCTTCATCAGACCGAGGCGGCATGCACATAGAGTATACATAACTGCCTTTACTAATTTTAAATACGATTCTGGTAGACTTATTTGATTACCTCTAATGACACGTCTTACTGGATTTGCAGATATGCAAGGTCTAAGATGAGGAAGCACTAGGAAAAAGGGAATGGTGCTGGCAAATCCCCAAAGAACAAAGGGTAGTGTCCCGGTTGTATTATATAAGCACAGTCTCGTGTCCCTATTTAAAGTGCTGACTTAAATTTCTAACATTGTATAGGCTAACTTATTATGTCACGCTCATTTCTGATGTCTCATAAAACTTCAAAATTTAATCTTATTCTCATAAATCATGTGAACCCTACGGCAGATTTCAGTGCATTTATGAAATGGATTATTCACCAGGTAAACTGTTCACTTTTTGCATGGATATCCACTTTCTGCTTCTGCTGCTCCGGACCAAGCCGGTTTATTCAACCGTTGAATCGAGAATCAATCGGTCCAATGATTGAGATATGCTAATACCATGGCTTACAAGAGAGAATCAATTGGTCAAGTTGGTTAAAATGGGGTGGAAAGAAAACAAACAAAACCGGTGCATTTTTTCATATCGCTACACTGAAATTTATGAAATGGCCAAGTTTTCGCACACAACCATGATTGTTCAAAACCAGACCAAAGAAAACAAAAAGGACAAATCAATGTTACAGAGGGAAGATCAAGACAACAAAAACAACCAACCCCATCTTTCTGCAACTTTCAGACTTGTGTCATCATTTGAAAAGCATGCAATGCCCGGGTAAGTTTCATGTTATGGAAAAAGAAAAGAGCTTTTTTTTACTGGTAGGATGATAAGGATGTTTCCCTTCAAAGCCCCAACTTTTGTTTGTTTCTTCATGCAAAGACAAAATTACAGACCAGTTTTTTTTGTCTGTTTCAGTCAAAACAAAACAAAATCAGTCTTTTACCGTGAACTGTCAAAAGACATTTTTAGTTTCTGCTCACCAATAAAAGAATTCAAAAACAACTGGTCCCTCCCCTGCCTTTGCACTGTCAATCAAAAATCCAATACCCATAGACATTTGAAAGAAGGCTAGTATGGTCAAAAATCCATGTCAGAATTTTTCTGGTCCATCTTCGGGGTTCATGACTCGTATTTATAGTACAAAGCATGTAAAAGAGAGCGAAAGAAGCAAATTTCTCGAGCATTCATTGATTTAATCAGAGGAGGCATATTCACCATAGCTTTTGAAAATGAGCATTTCCAAAAAGATACAAAAACCCTACTAAAAACCTTGCTTCCAATACTACAACTATACAAAAGCAAAATCTAAATACTAAAAGAAAATACAACGGAAAGGCCACATATAACACACACACGCACACACATATATATAGCTTACCGTGTGTTAAGAAACCAAGTAAGCTAGCCTTTTACGAATGATCTTCACAAGAAGTCCGCCTTGTTCTTGGCCTTAGCCCGTCAAGGGAGAGCTTTCCACTGAACCCGTCTAATGAATCACTCGAGAGTGGTCCACTATAATGTCGTGGCTGCTCTGTCCATAACCGGCCACTACGGTTGCCGACATCATATCCTGGCGATGAGTAATTTGCGTTCACGAGCAAATCACCTTCCAGTATGCGGAGCACCTGTTGCGAAAGAGAATTCAACCAATCAGCAAAATATTCTGAAGCATACTGTGCAGTGACTTACTGACTTCAAAATTCATGATTTGATATCTGATATCTAAACATTTATTTCTTCGCATTCCAAATATGAAATCGGAAAATATACGGGTAGAAAAAGGAGTAACAACCAGAGACAAAATTGTTTATTTGAATAAAACTTCAACACAATTTCGAGTCAAACCATGTTTATGTTGAGTTTGCATTGATAGGCCACAAAGATCATATATAAAAATAACACCAAGAAAATAGTATATTGCAATAAAATGTCTCTTCCAGTATAAAGTTTCTCAGTACCTGTGACATGCGGGGCCTAGAATGAGGATCCTGCCTTACGCATAATGATGCAGCATGAAGAATGCAATAGACCTCGTGTTTGGAATAGCGATCCCCCAATCTGGGGTCCACCAATTCATCTATAGCATATTCTTCCAAAAGTGGACGTGCCTATTCAAGAACGTAATATAAGCAATAAGTAATCATGTTTTGGCCCTTCATTCATATGGCATATGGCACCGTGTATTTTAAAATTTGTTCTCAAAGTTACATACGATTAAAGACTAGTATATTGCAGCAAGATATACAACAGAGTTTCAAATTACCCATTCAGTTAGACATTGCTGGCCCTTTGGCCTATTAAGGTCCACAGCTTTCCGTCCAGTAACTAGTTCAATTAACACCACTCCGAAGGAATAAACGTCGGCTTTTTCTGTGATTTGGCCACTTTGAGCATATTCTGGTGCCAAATACCTATATCACAGCATAAACCATTATTGAATTCTGCAATGGCATACAGGGAAGGTAAATTATAAAAGGGTAAAAAAAATGTCTTCGAAGATTACCCAAATGTTCCAATAACTCTGGTTTCCACTCCAGTATCATCGTCAGGTTGCCATCTTGCAAGGCCAAAATCGCCAACCTATCAAAAACAAACATGAATGAACACCTGTAGATACAACTATTCAAGAAAGCTATAAAAGGTTTACTTAAACAAATGGCTTCTCCTATTATCTATTTAAAAAAAATTAAGGTAATAAGATTTGAAGTAATACTAATGCAGATGTTGGGAAAATTAAATGCCAACAGAGTAAAACCCTCTTAAATTTTGAACAAAAAAAATGTTTTCATTGTTTTCGCATATTTACTAGAACAAAAAAAGGAAAAAAAAAACTAAAGGATTATCCCTAATGTCAAGGCAAGAAATGATGAATCCTTTTGGCCTGTAAATACCAAATTCAAAACGATGTACAGTTAGAAAGTCTGCATACCAAAGGTTCAAAATCATGGGTGATGAGGATGTTGTTCGGCCGCATGTCACGGTGCACAATGCAGCCAACTCTGCATTCTTCATGTAGGTATCTCAGACCTCTAGCGGCTCCTACTGCAATCTTTTGCCTTGCAGACCATTCTAGAGGTTCCCGATGACGCCCTGAAAGACATGAAATTTATGGTACAATCAAAACCGTGGTTGCTAGATATATAAAATAACAATAAAAAGAAGCAAATTTAAGTATGACAGGTCATTTTCTTTTTTTCCCTCAAACTTGATTCTGATTATGTTAAACCTAGCAGCAAGTAACTTCAGCAACCAGTAGTTATTGAGTTTTGCATTTCTTTTCCTTGCAGTCTTTTGGGAGGCAAGGCAAGTCCGACTGGAGGGTAAGGTGGTTAGAGAAACTTCTAATTCAATCACCAAACCCAAACGGTTAGGGAAATTAAGGAAACATATTTCCAGTAAACAAAGATAACAAGCTCTTTAAGGCTCAAAGCAGAAAGAAATACCATATAGATGAGAATCCAGGGACCCATTGCATATGTACTCATAAACCAGCAAGCGCCTTCTATCCTCGATGCAGAATCCAATCAGCATAACAACATTCTTGTGCTGAGCACAGCTCAGGACTTCCACCTCTGAGCAGAACTCAAGATCTCCTTGGGAACTAGCCAATTTGTGTTGCTTGACTGCAATCGCCTGACCATCAGGGAGTAGCCCTCTATGAACAGATCCAAACCCACCCTCAGCCAAGAAATTAGCTTGCGAAAACCCACCAGTTGCAAGCTCCAATTCAGCATAGGTAAACCACCTTGGTGGTTTTCCAAATACAGGTGCCTTATGCTGACATATTGAACACAAAGGAGGAGGGCCAGGAGGGGCATTTCTCGATAATGAAACTACTTCCCTCACGTTTCCACTAAATTCAGTATCACTCCTAAAGCTTGATATTCCAATGCCAGCCTCTCTATCAAGTTTCGAAAATTTCTCCAGCAAGGCTTTTGTTGTTGAAGCTTGGGCCCCGTCATGAGCTATTCTTGAAGTTTCTTCAAGATGTCGTGAGGATTGATGATGAGAAGTAATATACTCTGTTATCCATGGTTGGAACCTTAAACTCGTTGAGGATAAAGATAAATTTTCACTCTCTGGGTCTGAACCACATTCATCAAGATCCTGAATTTCTTTAATGACCAACGACTGCTCCTTCTTCAGGTCTCCATTTCCTTCTGAGTTGAAAAATGGAGAAGTGCCTGGATCAGAGCTTGACACTGAAGAAGTGCCTGGATCAGTAGCAGTAAATGGTGTACTAAGCTCTGGACTACTAGTTGGAGTGACAACTGGCCCTTGAATAGAACCGGATGATGCATCTTTGCTTTTGGGATACTTTTCGGATGCTTCATCTTTCCGAGAATTTAATTGACAAGAAGCTTCAGTTTCCTTCTCAGGCGATCCAACCAAATTTAAGCGGAGAACTTTTGCCTGTGAATTCTTCATAACCACAATGTTGCATTGCAAATCCTCAATGCATCGTTTTTCCTCATGCTTGAGCTGCCTAGAAAATCCAAGAAACAAAGACAAACGGATGGGGATATCCAAAGAGTGAGTATATACCCATTTAGATCAAACACAAAAGGAAAAGGGGAAAGGAAGAAGAAAAAGAGGAAATGGGATGTTACTTGTCCAATACAACCCAACTAGCTAGGGCTCGTTTGGCCTCAGCAGCCACCGCTCCAGATGGTGATCCAGAAACAATTTTTATCTTGACATTGATCTGTGCGGTTAGGTTGGGAAACAAAGCATTAGCAGACCAGGACATTTAGATAAAACAGTAATCTACTCGAGCACTCGGGGCAAGTTATTTACCTTGTTTGGATCATAAACATCATGAAGCTGGAGAATCATTTGTGACCACAAATCAGTGATATCAGATTTTTGCTCTGAATTTGATCCCGAGTGAGACTTCCTACTGGCACAGTCCCCAGCAAATCTCGGAAAACTCCATTTTCTACCTGAAGGATCATTTAACCAACAACCAGGGGTTATTGAAGAAAATGAAGATAAAGAGGATTTTTCATAAGTTAAACACCACAATCATTCCCAAGTAATAATTATGACCTTTTCAAGCTTTGATCACATTTCTCTGTGCCACGACATAACTTAACATGCTCATGGAAACAAGAAACACTAACTTCTTCAAACAGAAACACTAACTGTGGAACAAAGTATAAACAAACCACTTGGACAATGAGGTTCAAAAGTTACCATGTGCAGTAATAATTGTTTTCAAAGCTCAATAAATAACATAAATCACTATTAACTTGAGAAGTAGTCCAATACAGAAAATGTCACAGGTAGAATCAAAACCAGTAAAAAAAACAAGACAATAGTACCTGAGCCAGGTGAAGGAACAACAACAAGCAATGTAATGCAATCTCCAGGTTGAACAACATGAGTCAAAGCCCACACTAGAGCAGTCTTGGGAATTTCTTTGGATGCCTTAACAGCAACCACAACTTTCTCGGCCGCATTTGAGCCACCTTTTTCCTGTTTTCCCTTCTTCTGCTCTTGACTCATTTGGCCCCAAGAATTTCTACAGAACTTTCCTCACTTAACAAATTCAACTCTCAAAAACCATCGATCATTGTATAAGCCAAAACAACACGTCTTAAAAAGGCACAAACAAAACAAAACAAAACATTCTTAAAAAGGCACAAGAATATCTAGGACATGTACTACCGACATAGCTAACTATTCCATTCCAGATAATCTCCAGAGAGACATAGCTACCAGAAACTAGGACACGACCTTTTCACTAATTCACATGAACTCCTCAGAATTGGTCACCCTCCAATGAAAAAGAAAACCCATTTTCCTTATTGCAAATTTGAAGAAGATCTAGCTAGCCTTTTGTCTCTGAAAACAGAAAACTAAGTCCTTCAGCTTAAATTAGGCACTGGATTGAGAAGAAAACCATTGTTTGACTGCAAAAAGACAGCAACCCATAAAATTGAACTTCAATACATCTAATCAACACACCTACCTTTGCTTTTTCCCCCCTCGAAAGGGATTCAAATCTTGGGGTCAACAGTAGAAGCTATAAAACAAGAATAAATGAACCGTGCGAAATTTTGGATCCAAAGATCAGTTTTCCCACCATTTTTTTTCTTGTTCAATTCTTTATAGAAACAGAACAAAAACTCAGCTGTTTGATTCTTTTGTGTAGGAGTCCATACAAAGATGATCAAATCACAATGAATGACAAGGTTGATATACGATTGTCTGGCAACAGCTTTCTTGTAGATGGATTTGACTGTCGAATCTTCACAACTAGCAAATAGCCTCACGTTCGAAATCGTAAAAATGAAAAAGGAAGCACCCTTTTTAAGCCTCGAAATTCAAGCCACAACCCAAGTTCCAATGCTGCAAAAATTGTACAAAAATATACAGATACCAGCACTTTAAAATTTTGAGCATACATTCAAAAGAAAAAAAGGAAAATAGTATGCTTGTTTGGCTAGAAAATGCAAGAAAACAACAAGAACAGTCAGAATTACCAAACTAGCAACATGGTTTTCCCCCTTCTTTCTTTTCAATAAACAAAACCCATAACGACAAACCAAGCAAAATCATAAAAAAAAGACTAAAAGAGTAAGAAAACAAAATCAGATCCCTTGCAACTCCTTGAACCAGAAAATTAATAATAATAAAATAAATATCCCCTAAACCCAAACGTGCTCATGATTTTAATATTCAAGGTTTATCAATCTTCTCATTAACTAAACAACAAAGTAGACAAAATAACAGTCATAGAAAAACATTTAAAAAATATTAAAGACGGATATACGAAACCAAGCATTACCAGCTAACTTTCTTTAGCAATTCAAACCCCCATAAATTTGTTTTTAAACAAAAACTCAGACGCCCGTTGACAAAAAGGAAGCCACTTTCATTTGAAAACAAAGAAAAAAGAGAGGGAGAAGATGGAAATGAGTTTTTATTGTAAAGATTTTGAAGCACAATCTTTGGCCACTGAAGGCGGTGTGAGTAATCTCGTTTGTAAGAATATGGGTTTATTCACGATTTAACCCATAAATTATATTTTCTTTTATTTTAGTATCTAAACTTCTATCCACTTTTGCACCCAAACTATCACTCAATTTCAACTCGATTTTAAAAATTAGGGGTAAAATTTAGAAAATGATTGTTAAATTATTTCAAAATATTTATTTTATTCATTTCAATTTTAAAATTATAGAATGTGTATTAAATTTTAAATTTTGTTTCAAAATATATATTGCGGTATTAGTTGTCATTAGTTTTAATATGTCACCGTTTAAACATTTTGTAACAAAATTTAAAGTTTAATAATTATTTTATAATATTTGAAAGTTATTCATTTTATTAATTATCTATTTTATTGAGTTTGTCCACTTTGAAAATCTGACTTTTTTTTATTAGTTATTCATCATATTGAAAGTGTTCACCCTAAAATTTTATTTGTACTTACCCTAAAAATCTAAATTTTCTTTTAGTTATTAATTATTCTTTGCGTATCCATCCTAAAATTTTATTTGTACCCATTTACATATACTTAATATATGTGTGTGCCCACCTTAAAATAAATTCTAAATCCGTCACAGAATATATCATACATATATTTTATTCATGTAATTGATTATGTCATTTATCATGTACCGTTGGTAGTTTATTTTAAACTGTCAACATTTTGATGTCATATTCTCTAAGCGTGTTCAAAACAGTATTTAGAGGACTAATAAGTTAAATATTACTAATATATTATTATCTTTTATCTTTTCTTCTGCTTTTTAACTTGCATTATAAATTTATTGGACCACTATATATCTATTGAACCGGTTGAGTTGAGTTGTCTCGGTTGCGGAAATGGGGGAAATCAGGCGGTAAAGGCATGGGGGTGGCGCACAATCAGAGGTTAAATCATGTTCCAGAGCTGGCTGCCATACTGTCTACCCTTCTCATGTCGCATTCAGACTTTGATGGCCTCGACAAGACCAAAACTGGACCACTTTCATCGGATCACCCGCATCTTTGAACTTTTTACCATTTCTCTAATTTTGAACCACTAATGTTTGCATTTTTTTCATTGTGCCCCTTCAATTATTTTTCTATTTTTTGTTAAAAGAATCCGGTATCAATAAAAAAAATTGGTATCAACATTACTCAACTAACGGTCAGTATTTTTATTCATGTAAATACAATTGTCGGGAGAAATCTTGAAAGTGACGTCGATTGAATATGTCTATGTGCTTGAAATTTTTTAGCAATGATTTATTTTGTATTCTTCAGATGTGTATATGCAGTTTTAGTCTTAAAATTTTGTCTTTCAATTGATGAGCGTAATTTAAAGAATCGTGCGGAGAGTCACAAAAATTACAGAATGCTCATACTAAAGAAAAATAAATCTAGCTTATAGGTGCTCTTTCATTATCCCTTAGCTTTATATGATTTTCATAATTATTATTTCTTTTATAGTTTCATGTATTTTTATTTATTTTTTTAAATTGTCTAAAGGTGATTAGAATGTAGTATCTGTTTATATATATTTTTAATCCTTTAACAATGTGCATACACATTGTAAACAAAGTGATTTAAACCCGTGTCTCCTAGGATAAACATCATCTTCTTTTCTACTGAGACACTTATTATGTTCAATTTAATGTATTTTTATAAAAAAAAAATTGATAAATAATTTTTATAATCTAATTTATGAGTATATGTGATTACACCATACCTATAATATTCACAAACTAACAGTAACCATTATAATCATATATAACGTGAACTAAACCTCTCTAAAGATGTCACCGGCAAAACCAAATCCTAAGAATGTGTACATATTAGTAAATAATCTCTATATACATGCCTTTTTCTGTCTTTTCTCCTCCATTTTTTATTTTATTTTGGGAGACGCCACCCCTCCCTTTCCATTAAATGCAGAAACGTGAGTTTAAAATTAACCCGCACCCCCGGCCCAGATGCGCCCAACAGCGCAAGATGGAATGGGACGTATACACCAAATCAGTTCACAGGACCTCACTCCATCATCGTTCAAGGTAGCACCCACTTGCCGTTACCCGTCACCGTCACCCCCACAGTACACTTTCCCCACTGGACTAACGTTCCTCCCGTTTCCCTCAGCGGCGCCACGCCATCGTCAACCTCCATCCGCCCCCACCAACGCCAACTCCACAACTGCCCAAACTTGTATCGGCAACCGTTGGATATTAAGTTTCCAGAATAACTGATATAAATAACAATAATAAATGTCCAAAGCGGTGACCAAGGCTGTCGTTTTAAAAGCTGCTGACGTGGTCTTTGCGCCACGTGCCAAGGATTGTGTCTCCCGAACCTCATTTTCCATTCCTTTGGTTTCTTGTGTTTAGGAACCTACTAATTGTGTTTCATTAAGCAATAATTCAATGTTTTAATGACAAAAGATAACTATTAATCGGTGAAAGAGGACAAAATTGATTTGGTGATTTTTTTTTGAAAAGGGGTACATCTGGTAATTTATTCCAACATAAAAGATAAACAAGGATAGGGCTGAGCATTATTCGGTTTTAACCGAATTAACCGGCTGAATCGAAATTTTTCGGTTAATTTTAGATAATTTCTGTTAACAATTAATTTTTTGAGAAATTCGATTATCAGTTAATTCGGTTAGAAACCGGTTACTTAACCGAATTAACCGAAATTATTATATATTAAATATTATATATATTATATATTTTTTTGGTCATTGAACTTTTACAAATTATAAAATGATCATTAAATTTTCGGATATATTATAAAATGGCCATTAAACTTTTATCAAATTAGCATAAAATGAAAGTTCAATGACTAAAAAGATCATTTTAGCATAATTTAGTGATCAATTGTGTAATTTACCCAAATTTTATAACAAATTTCGGTTAATTCGAAAACCGACCGAATTAACCGATTTTTTTTTTGGTTTGGTTAAAAATCTTCAAAAAAATCGGTTCAGTTAATGGTTAAAAGGAAAAAAAATTGATTAATAAATTTTAGGTAATTCGGTTCGGTCGGTTAACCGAATGCACACCCCTAAACAAAGAAGTGCAAACAAAGTAAAACACAAAACAAAGCCACAAAACGACAACAGAAAAGGGAAAAGACAAAACACAAAAAGGGAAACAAATGATCCAGGCAGTGACGGAGCCAGAATTTTTATATAGTAGGGTTAAAATATTCAAATCATTATGATAAGTATTGTTGACCCTATACTCCAACAAATTAAGTGAAGTCAAATATAATATTTCTTATGAAAAATTCGATATTACCCCCTTGAAAACTATATACCTCAACAAATCAAGTGGGGTCAATTGCACCCCCAATTTCTATTCTGCGACGCAAGAAAAAAGGTCATCTACATTCAACTAGGCTTCACTGTGCCGAGGATATAGTTCCTCGAGAACGGACTAGACAATCTAAACGGTGCACTAAATGTAGGAACACTGAACACAAAATGAGAAAATATCTTCTTAGGACCAGCCCTCGAATCGACTAATTGTACTTCTCAGTGTAATGTTTTATTTCTAAATATCATAAACGATTCGTACCATTTTAATGCGATTTTTACACCCTTTAGGATGCCTTATATGTGCCAATTTTTGCACCAATGTAAACATATGTTTCAGTACTACGACGTGAAAGTTAAACAACAAGAAAAAAAATATCCCATAACATACCTCAAAATCCACTTAGACATGCCTATCGACCCATGTTTACTTGTTCTTTATGAAAAAAACATGGCCAGATAACATTATAACGCGATTTATACACCCTTTAGGATGCCTTATACGCGCCAATTTTAGCACCATTGTAAACATATGTTTCAGTTATAATACCCCAAATTTTGGTCAGTGACCAAAATGTAAAATTTAAAAGTTTTGGGGTTAAAAGTATAAAGTTTGGGGATTAAAGTGTAAATTTCCTCAACAAGTGATTTTATTCAATATAAGGGTGAATCTGATCGAAATAAGAACCTTGATATCAGTTTTAAGAATTAAGATACAGTAGAAGGTATCGAATTTGGATCAAATAAAATTATTAAACGTGCTCAGGCCAGGAAAATACTAAGATGGGTGACCTCCGGGAAGGTCCCATAAAACTGTTTATAATTGATATTTTGGACTCAGTAAAAGTAAAGAATATTCGAATGGATTATCGATAAAGGATTCTAAGATCAATTTTTATTCTATGGAGAATTTCGATAATTATTGGAATAGTAGACTGAGTTAGAAAAAATTCAGTCTAAGTTCTGGAAAATGAAGTTTTTATGAGGTAATAGAGTTTATTTACCGAATATGGAAATATGAAATTTTCAGAATAAATTCGATAGTTCGGAAAAGGTAAAATTGCAGTATAAGATTTTAAGAATATCGAGAAATCAGATCGAACTAAAATTTCAGAGACTGATCCGAAAGCCATGGGAAAGTAATAAAATATTATTTTATGAAAATTTTATTATAGTTGGTTGGATTCCAACTAGTAAATAAAGACTAGTTGGAGGGCAAATTAGTCATTTGAAAAGGATGGCAATTTTGAAATATTAAAGGCATTTTTGGAAGGTGAATTACACTTGGATCAAATCATGGCCATTGTTTTTTATAAGATTAAGTCTTGCCATTGAATTAAAAAGGCAAATTAATAATTTCACTAATTAAATCAATTTTAAATTCATTTAATTTTAACATGTGGATTTAAATAAGTAAAAGATGAACCAAATTGTTCATATTTCTTGAAATATTTCGAACTGAGGGGAGAAAAAAAAGGGAGAGAAATTTTCAAGCTTGATTAAAGCCCCAAAACTCAATTTTCAGGTAATCTTTATATATACAAAGTTGTTATACTCTTCGAGCTATATCTTTTGGTGTAAATAATTCATGGAAAACATGCTTGATTGATGAGAATTTTCCATGAGAAGAAATTAGGGTTTATGGAAAAAAAGTTTGGGGCTTTTGGAATTTTATGATTTCATGATGAAATTCAAGTTGAAATCAAGCTAGTATAATGTTAAAATTATGTTATTGAGTTGAGATTTAAACCCTACATGTTTTAGTTTGTATGAAGATGATTAGGGTTTATGGATTCAAGTTTGATTTAGGGTTTGTGATGTTGGATAAATGATCTAGTAAGCTTGAATTTGTTATTTGAAAGCAAAATCCTAAACTAAAGGTATATGGACCATTTTGGCAATTCTGAAAGTTAAAGGAATAATCTGAATTTTTATGATTTTAAAGTGTATTTATGTTATTATTGATGTTGGAGATGTGAAATTGAAATTAGAATGCAAAACTGATGTTAAATCGAGTTAGTGACCATTTTGACAAATTGTCAAAGTTAAGTGACCAATTCAGAAATGAGGTTTTAGAGAAGGACTAAATCTGATTTTAGTTGAAATAATAGAATTCAAGTAGAAATGTTGAATTGAGGACTAATTTGCAAAGTTAAGAAGCTTGAATCCTTATCTTTGCATTTTTAGTGACTATTTCGGGAAGAACGAAAGATTAGAATGAATTATTTTTGAAAAATTATTTGATGAAGAAAGTGATACATTAGTGGTTTGAATAAAGTAATGGGACCAAATTGACAAATATCAAAGTAAGGAGAATTAGTATAAAGTTTGAAGTTATTTATGGAAGTTGTGTAGGAAAACTGGATTTGGCAGTAAGTTTGAAAATTCACCATAAATTCTACAAAAATGGTTAGAAGGTGAATTTTATACCGATATAAATACGTGTTCGTCTAGTTTCTCCTCCAACAAACGGAAACTGATTTCGAGTTCCGAGTCAAAAGATATGAATTTTTAAGTGACGAAATGTCAGAAAACAGAGCACCAGTCTGTTCCGAAATTAGCACTAGAAATTGACTTTGAAAATTCACCATACATCGTACAAGTTGAATCTGGGCTATTAATTTATATGGGTGAAAAGCTTATTGAATCTAGTTTCTTTTAGAACAAACGTAATTGAATTCCGAGTTTTAGATTATTTTATAGAAATAAATCTTTGAAGGTTGTACAAAGCTGCAGAAAATGAAAATTTAGATATTTTGTATCTAATTTTGGTTATCAAGTTCGGATGAATTATTTGAAGTTCAAAATGGTTATTAAGGACCAAAATGAGGTTTTTGACAGTATAAGGAAGAAAGGAAATTTATTGAAAATTTTAATGTTGAATGATTAGATAGTTTGATAAAAATATTATTAGAGGTAAATCTAACAAATGTTTATTTATATTCATGTGATAAATGAAGTTGGATTCAAATCAAAAGAAGATTCGAGGTTCTATAAAGAAAAAGATCGAATAGAGCTTAGTGAGGCAAATTAATAAATGGCCCAGGTGAGTGCATTTCTATATGTTTGCACTATGTTGAAATTGGCATTGCGTTTCTCTATAATATATGATATGATACATTACTCGACATGGCAAGCTTGATGGAATACCAGGTACGAATTATTGTTTGCATAAATGATGATCTATGTTTACCCTAGGGATCCACGCTCACTGTGCCCGAGTGCACTGTCGAGGTGCTTAATGTTTATAGGGAGCAAAGAGCGTCCCCGAGTACGTACTCGTCTTCACGTTAACGTTTGACACTACGGTGTCATTTCAAGATGACTCGCGTACCTCGATCTCATATAGTGTACTTTGGGCAATGATAAAAGAATCATGTCACGTAAATGAATCATGTCATGTAAACGAATCATGATACGTATATGAATCATTCCATGTATATGAAATATGTCATAGATATGAACCATGTCATGGATACGGAACATGCCATGTATATGAATTAAATCACGTATATGAATCATGTTAGGTAAAAGAATCATGTCATGTAAATGAATCAAGTTATGTATATGAATCATGTCACGTATATGAATTATGACATGTATACAAATTATCTTACGTATATGAATTGTGCCATGTATATGAAGTATGTCATGTATGTGAATTATGCCATATGTATGAAATATGCCATGTATGTGAACTATGTCATGTATATGATTTACTTGATAATGACAGAGTATTGGAAACTATAATAAGTTAGAAAAACTATAACTTGCACATGAATATTGACAAACTATGAAAACCTTGTTAGTACTATACTATGTCAAGGTATATGTTATGTGAACGGTTACATGATGAAAGCAAGAATATGTTAAAAAACATGTTATGCAAATGCTTACATGATAATAATAGAATGTTGAAAGCATGGCTATGATGAAGATTACGTTATGTAAATGACTAATTGATGATCATGAAATATTGATTGTATGTTTCTAGGACAAAACTGATAGATAACATGAATTACGATTGAAAACATGTCTATGTTAAAGAATATGTTATGCATATGATGACTTGATAAATATATAATGTTGAAAATATGACTATGTTAAAGAATATGACATGCACATGAATACTTGATGATTATGGAATAATGATAGTATGATTCTAAGTTAGGTAGATTAATGATATAAATTATATTTGGACATGCTTGCCATTTTACAAAATATGTACTTCACTTTTCATATGATATACTATAATGCATTGTTTCATGTTTAGATAAATGAGATTAATTACCTCACTAAGTTCGTACTTAGCGTGTGTTTATTCCACACGTAGGTTAAGTTGGAATATTTGAAGAAGAGTCGAGCATGCTGATCAAGCTACAATCTACAAAACATCAGTAAGTCATTCTAGTTTATGACGATCTCTAGCAGGCATGTAATTATTTATTTGCTAGTAGAACATGTTTAATCAGTTTCAAATTTTAATTATCGATTATTTCACAATGATTTTAAAATCAAGAAAAATCCTAGGTAGCTAACCTAGTTTTCACCCTGAATTGTACTGTTATTTTAATAATTGCTAAAATGTTTTTAAATAAAAAAAATGTAAGTTAAGATTTCTTTAAAAGAGTTCGTAGCATCTTTAATTTATATTCGGTCTACGATTATACGTTAAGGGTGTTACATCAGTACTATGATTTGAAAGCTAAACAACAAGAAAATAAATCCCCAACATACCACAAAATCCATTTAAACATGTCTATCGACCCATGTTTGCTTGTTCTTCATGCAAAAAAAATATGGCTAGATAGCGTTTTAACGCAATTTTTACACTCTTTAGGATGCCTTATACGCGCCGATCTTTACACCATTTTTAAGAGATGTTTCTATACTACGACGTGAAAGTTCAAAAATACGAAATATTATCTCCAACACCTCGTAAATTCACATAAAACATGCCTATCGAAGCTTGTTTTAACAACAGGGAATACACAAAACTCAATTTGTAACAAACGCGAATTCTATTTAGATAACGCGATAATTTTGCGCATTTCATCTCAATTTCTCGCGGAACTCACATCCTGAAAACAGCCTAACGGATAAGACGCGCCACATCAGATTGAACTCGTGTCTCTCTGAGCGCGAGTTCAGAAATCGCGTATGGCAGAACGCGAGTCTTCATTACGTGGACCGGCTGGGGGTATTTTTCCAAATAATTGTCACTAGGGGTGTTTTTCAAAATAATTTCTCAAGAGAAAATATTCAGCCAAATTAGCCATACAAAATTTGCATTTAAGATTTTATTTTCAAAATTCAGTTGGATTACAATCCCCCATTCCTAAAATTTAGGAAGAAAACTCGTTATATACGGAGAGATAGCATCCTCTCATACCATATAAAATTTGAAAGTTTTATATTTTTTGTACTGTTGGATACGATTAAATGGATAATTAAAATTAACAGTACAAAATGTTAATATTATCACAAAAAAATAACAATATATACAATAGTATTAATTCATTTACCAGCGTATGACAACTCTTTTATTTCATTTGTCTTTTGAATTGGATCTGTGGTAGGAAATAAGGACGATCGTAAAATTTTATGTTATGAGGCGAACTTATAAAATTTTATGTTATGAGGCGAACTTATAAATTTTAGGAGGACGAAATAGATTTTCAAAAGAAAATACATAAAAATTTTAAATTATATATAAATTTCAAATTTCCAAGGATCGATCGCTCCTCCAGCCCCACTGTCTATTCCTAATAAGAAGATTATGAGGGTGGGCAGGAGGGGCGACTGCCCAGGACCTACTGCTTACCCCGGCTCACTATTTATATTTTTTAATTATATATATAATTTATTAAATTTTAAATATTTATTAATAGAGTCTACAATCCTTAATTAAAAATTTTATTTAGTCTAAACATCAACGAGTCTTAGTATCATAATTGAGATTTTAATAATAGTTTGTTTTTTCTAATAGTTGTTATTAAGGGTTTATTTTTTCCAATACTTGTTGTTTGTAGCTTATTTTTTTTTTCAATACTTGTTAATAGAGGCTTAATTTTTTTCTCAATATTTGTTATTGGAGGCTTACTCTTATAATTCATTTTTTAATATTTGTTATTAGGAGTCCAATTTTTTCAATGCTTGGTATTTGAGGCCTAATTTTTAAAAACATTTGTTCTTAGAGGCTAATTTTTTCCTGATATTTGTTATTAGGACATACTTTTAAAAATTATTTTTTCAATATTTGTTATTAGGGTTTTAAATTGTTCAATACTTGTTATTGTGGTCCAAATTTTTTAATACTTATTATTTGAGGTTCAAAATTTTTAATACTTTTCATTAGAGGCTCATTTTTTTCAAATATCTGTTATTAGAAGCATACTCTTAAAATTATTATTTTTTCAATAATTCTTTTATGATTTACTCTTAAAATTCATTTTTTTAGTATTATTTTCAATAATTGTTATTAGAGGCTTAATTTTCCCAATATTTGTTATTAAAAGTTTATTCTTAAAATTTAAATTTTAAATATTTGTTATTATAGGCGTACTCTTAAAATTTTTTATTTCAATATTTATTGTTAGAGACATACTCTTAAAATTTAATTTTTTAATATTTATTATTAAATGCCTGATTTTTTAATTTACCCGGGCCTCTAAAATTTCAGGACCGGCTATGTTTTCCATCATTTTTAGAGAGGGACATTGACCCTTGGTTCCATACTATTCCAACCCACGATAATAATACCTATTTTTATAGAAAATAGGTCTAATCAACATTGGGTCTCATTCAAATATTTTATTCTCCGGGCAGTAATGGAATCTAGTCTGGTTTTAGTTTACCAAAAAGCCAAGCTACAAAAATTTGGGTGATGTGATTGGATCATGAATAAAATTTAGTATATTGTCTTCTTGTGTTTTTTTATATGTTTTATTAATAATTTATGTCATGTGTATAAATATTAATGCTTTTTTATTAATAGGCCCTTAAAAATTCAAAAAATTTTAATTTGACCTCTTCAAAAGTTCTAAAAATGTTATTATATTTCAAAATTTTTGAATATTTTTAATTAAATCCTATCCTAAAATTTGTAAAATTTCTAATTAAATCTCAAAGTTTTTAAAAATTTTAAATTAAACAACTTAAATTTTTAAAAATTTTAAATAGGCTCCCTCAACTTGAGTTGGTAAGATCCGCCCCTGATTTTGTTATTTGAAAATATTTTAGGTGTGAATAAATTTAATTAATGCATTGAACGTAATTTTTTTTCAAAATAATAATTAAATACTTATATGATTTAATTAATGACCATGGGCATAGCCACGTAGATTGCTTGGATACTTTACTATTTTATGTATTTTCTCCCCTATTGAATGTTACGGCTGATTCCTTCATTCTACCAAAGCTATAAATTAGCAACATTTAAGGTTCTGACTCCTAAGCATGCATGCCCATTAATACGAACACTTTTTTTTTTTTTACCTTTTTCGTGTTCTTATATACCCGACAACAGAAAATTAAACATTTATTTTAAATTTTAAATTTTAAACTTCAAACCTTAAAAACCAAACTTTAATCCTAAACTTCAACCATAAACTCTAAAATTGATATATAAAAAACATCAAAAGGGATAAAAGATATCAATTCCATTAATACATCTAAATTTAAATTCTTGTAAATAATCGATATTATTCAAGTAATTATCATCATTAATAATAACCTAGATACTATGATAAATAACTTTCTAATAAAAGCAGAAAACCTGAGTTAAGGCTACCATAGCAAGAATACTTAGCCCTATTATTAGCATTCCATCAAATCCATTAACCAGAGGGGCGACGACAAAACCAATTTTGAAAGAAAAAAAGAACAAACAAAAACTTCCAAAAAAAAACCAAAATTTGTATTAGACAAGTACGAGATAATATAAAAATTTCACTATTTTTATAAAAATGAAAGAGATTTATTAAACAAAGAAAAACAAAATTTTAGATTTACAAAACAAATAATATATCTGTAAAATAAATATTGAAAATAGAGATTGTTGGTGTTCGAGTCATCTTCCAGTGCTAATTAGTTTAAGTCAATTTGGAAAAAATTAAGTTCGTGGTTTGATCCAAAAATTTTGATGGTCAATTTTGATAAAATTTTTTTCAAGAAATAATTAGTTTATTAAGCCAGTTATTGTATATTAACTTAAATAATATATTTTTTAAAAAATAATATTATAGGCGAGTCTAAAATGACTATTACTAATCATTTATAAATATGGATGAATTTAAATAAAATATGAAACATATATTTAATTATATATAAAGAAAGAGGTATGCCCCTACATTACCTACCATGTGTTTTTCTTTTGTTGATTGTCCTCCTAGTTCCTCAAGGTTTAACCCTGATTAATTTGGATCGACTCGCATCGTACACTTAATTTTGGTAGGTGAGTCTCTCAACAAAAATTTTTCTGCATACACAAAATCTAAAACTCAAAAAATGTTTAAACGATACCAAATTGTTTATCACTTGAACTAACCGTTGTTCCTACCACGTGTTTCTTTTATCTTAGTTTATGGCCATTAATGTTGTGGGTCTCTTGATTGCATCAATACCATTAAGAAACTTCACATCTCTTGTTTTTTTTAAACCACAATTACAAGAAATAAGAGTGTACTTTTACTGAATTTAAACTTACTTTTACTGTTCTTAATTAATTTATTAATTAAATATATATTTTCTCTAAAATATCACTTTTACTTGTGTCACAGTAGAAATTGGGGGAATATTGCCCATTGAATTTATATTTAGAAAAATTAGAGTATTTAAGTTTTATTTTGGAAATTACAACAAATTGAATAGTGGGAGAGACGCCACTTGTATGTGGCGTCCTGGGTTTGTTTAACATTTAAAGTGTTCAGTGCATAGCAGTTTTGAAAAATAAAATAAAAAAGAGACAGGACGCCACCTGCAGATGACGTCTTCAGTACATCGTAAATTTTACCATAAATTCCTAAATATATTTCAATGTCCCTTTTTTTTCTTAAATTTTTTCCTTAAATATCTTATATATCCAGCGAAGTCTGTGCCACTGCTTAATTTAATTAGAAAAGGAAAATATTTTTAGTATTAATATATTTATTTTTTCTAAACTTACATCATTATTCAAATTATTTATCGAAAAATAAAATGTTGAATTCAGTACAAATGTATATGATATTTTTGTCTAAATAAAATATTGAATTAATTGTACTTGAATTCATGGGAGTACTGCAATAATGAAATTGACAAATAACCCCACCTGTTCAGCTGTTCTTTCAACTACCATAAAAATAAATGACAACAACTTTAAATTCCATTTTATTTATGGCTCAACAAAACAATCCTAAGCATGTCTTGATTGATCATTTTTTATAGTTAAGATCAACAAATTAATTAGTTAAAAAAAATCAACAGGAACAAGCATATTTGGCAGTTGTGATTCGTCAAGTTGTTTATCTTTGTTCTCTCAAATTTTCTTAAGTCATGAATTATAGATCTACTGAAAAATGTTTTTGGGCTTAAACTATCTTTGGTGGGTGAGTACCGTTAGTAGTAGTAGGTTTTTAATACAATAATTTTTTTAATAGTCTAAAGGTAATTACAATGTATTATCTGTTCATACATATTCTCAACCATTTGACAATGTGCATTTACCTTGTAAAAAAATGATTTGAACCCATGTCTCTTAGAATGAACATCATTCGCTTTCCCATTATGACACTTGTTGGATTCTAATATAATAAATTTTAAATACTAATCATGAAAACTATTTAATGATTTATGCAATTTATTTTTTAAAATGATTTCTAACTAATCATTTTTTTATAAATCATTTTTTAATTTCTTTCACATTCATTTATTTTTTTGGTTGCCCTTCCGATTTCAAGGGTTTTTCCTGACTAATCCAGATTGAATCACATTGATTAAAAAAATTTGATTTTCCCTCATTATTACAAACTTCATATGAAAAATTTGGATAACACGAAAACGTCATTATTGGGGGTAAACTATTCATTTACGGGGTTTAAAATACATAACTTTTAAAAATTACACTTTGGTCCCTAAACTTTTCCAAAGTTTATACTTTAGCCACAAAACTTTCAATGTTACATTTTGGTCACTAGACAAAATTTGGGATATTACACGTGTCGCACACCTAGCTTTGGTGAGTGAGTCTCCCAACGAAAATTTTCTGCATACACAACGCCTCGAACTTAATATCTACTTCAGCGATAACAAGTTGCTTACCACTTGGACCAACCCCGTTGGTTACATTCATTTATTTTTCACCTTCATTAAATAATTGTAGAATGTATGCATTTTTTTTTCATTAAATTATTTTAATAAGAAAGAAATTACACGAATATCAGCTTAAGACAGATTAAAAAAGACAAGGAAATCCCAAGAAAAATGTGGTTGTCTTGTCTATTATCTAATAGATGAAATAAGTACTCAATAATGCATTCAGCCTCATGGGTGGGCCATTTTATAATTGGTTCTTCCATATATATATAATTAATGACAGGCAAAACCTTACTATATACAAGAAGTACATGTCTTTTCAAAGGACTACATGTAAATAATAGATATTATCATATAATCACAATAGAATATTTTTTTTATTTTTTTAGTTAAATTGTATCTAATTAACTTATAACTTGTAAGACTAACTTCAATTCAATCAATAATTTAGAATAATATAACAACCAGTTGATCTAGTAATATGATATATTAAATCCCTTTAAATAAGTAAGAGATTTGAGTAAGGGGCGGATACACCAAGTTCTGGTGGGGAGCATCCACATCTCCATTTTTTAAAATATAGGATTAATTTAGTGTTATTTTTCTTCAAAAGAAATGGATTTTGTTTAGTGTGTAAAGGAGGGAATTTTGCATACCCATTTGAGAGATAGAAATATTTTGAACCCCTATGTTGAGTCATGATTTTCAACTTTAAACGGTTTAATTCTTTAGGCCACTTATAATTTTAAAACCATTGCAATTGAGTCACCGCCTTTCTCAAAAATTTTCGGTTTATTAATTTTTAAGACCTTTTCAGTTAAGTCGTGCCCGTGACCCCTCAATTTTTCTTGTTTAATCATTTTTTAAAACCGTTTAATTTTAAAATTAGTGAAATTAAACCTTAATTTTTTAATTTTTATGATTTAATTACTTTTTATAATCTTGTTTATTTTAAAATTAATCAATTTATCCCCACATAATTCAATCTTAGCTCGTCCGCACACGTCTGAAAACTCTGTAGTCTCGGCAATTACGCTCACGCTAAATGCAGAAACTGCAGTTGCAGACCACTTAATTCAGCACAAAGTGAAATTCAACGGCAACTTAATTATTTGGATCCGAGCTTGTATTTTTGTGGTCTCAACCAGATTTACATTGGCGTTTGCTTGGGCTTTTAGAAAAACCAAATTTTCATCTGGGCTTCTCAGTAAAGTGATGAGTCAATGGAGTTTGGAGTCTGAGCTTCCTATTATGATATTAATCAAACTGGCCTGGATTCACATAATGTGAGATTATCAATGACAATCTTATAATCTAAATTCACATTCTCACATATATATATATATATATATATATATATATATATACTTTGATACACAAACCTTTCAATTTTAGGGTTTAGAAATTTAGGTTGTGGTTTAAGGTTTACAGGTTTAGGTTGTAGGGTGTAGAATTTAATGTTTATGGTTAAAATTTAGAGTTTATGGTTTAGGGCTAAAGATTTAAATTTTAGATTTTATAACTTAAATACGAAGGATTGTGTAAAAAAAATTACACATCCTGTGTATCAATATATATATATATATATATAAATTAAGTTGAAAATTTTGCGGCGCAACCAAATTGGTGAAGAATAAATTGATGAAAAAATGGGAAGTGTAATGGATGTGAAGGAAATATGTTTTCAGTTTGATTAGAATTCAGTTAGTGGTTGTACATAAGTATATATTTACAATTATATTTTGATTTGAAGTAGTAATTTCAGTTTAATTAGAATTTCTTTATAATCAGTAACTATCCCCATAAGTAGATACTTTGAGTAGAATTAAAACATAAAATTGAATAACTCATAGATCGGGCTAAGACACAATTCTCTTGTAATCAAATATCTATTCCTATAAAATTATTCACGTATCTTCAGATGTTTTTATTTATTATGCAATTCCATATTTATTATTATCTCATAACATCAACAATGTTAAAATTTGATAGCGAAAAGATTATCTCAATACCACCTCTTTCTTAGACTAGGTAACAATTTAGTAAAACATATTTTTAATTAATCTCTATTGACCAAATACCAAATTGGGTAAACTACATTGTTACTAATTTTTTCGGAGTAAGTCGGGTTTAATCGGCTTTTTTTATTATGTCGAGTCAGAGATAAAATATATTAAATTCAAGTCAAGATCGTATCAAAATTTTAAAATTTCAGGTCGAATCGAAATCGAAATCGAAACAGCCAAAAACTCATTCCACTGCCCTCCCTAAATTACAGACGATTTCTGAATCACCCCTGAAGCAATAAAGGATGTACAACCATTGTTAAATTTTTTGAACAATTCTTACCTAGGCGAGGTGAGAAAAATTGCTCATAATGAGAATTAAATTCATAACTTAAAGAAAAGAATAAGGTATCTATTGAGATCTTTTAATCACATACTCTAAAAATTGTTAACTATAATGGTTAATTAGATTGTTAGCATTTAGTTGTGGATGGGAATCGTCCCCTCAAATTATGTCCCTTTTGGTACTTCATTTTAAAAAGGTAAGTTTAGAGTTTGAGGTTTAAAATTAAGGCTTATGGTTAGGGTTTGTGAAATTTAAGATTAAGATTTAAAATTTAATTTTAAATATTTTTTAGTATGAGACATAAAAAAACATAATTAGGTATATGTGATTTTTGTTCTTTAGCTGTTAGCTTCTTCTCTCTTATATTAAAAAAAACAATAGTAATAAGATATAAGCAACCAAAGTTGTTCGATGCACGCACGTCTCTCCAACTATCTTGTAATCAAACTCTAAATAGATTATTATTTGTTAGGTTTCTTTTTCCTCAATAATATATCATTAATTGGACCGGGTTAAGGTAGAATTTAAATCATAAATTATAATAAATACTATTATTATTAATTCATAAAAATAAACTTAAATTTAATATTTACAAATACATAAAATAAAAATTCGTATAATTTTTTTTATTATGGGATAGATCAATTATTTTTATGATTTTATTGTGAAATTCTTGGTATTTATTTTCTTCTACAAAAGTATAATTCAAATCCCAGCTTTCTCAGATACATTTATTTATTTAAAGTAAAATGTTGTCTTTAACTTAACCATTAAATTCCCAGTTAAACACGAGATTTCTAAAATATATATTTGGTTAAGGAATATAAAATATGGAAAATTGTTTTTATTTAGATTATTTTTGGTAGGAATGTAAAATTTGGTAGGGTAAACTATATTGGAGGTCACACAATTATTAGTAAGATTATAATCGAGTCACTCAATTAAAGTTTTAGTTATAATCGGTTCATTCATCCATTAAAAAACAAATAGACATTAAAAAAGGTTTAGTATAATGATAGTTTTAGTGCTCAAAACTTATATATTCTACTAATTTAATCATAATTCAAAATAATTCAATAAATTTAACTATTTTTATTTAACAAATATATCAATTTAGTCAGTTTAGTTCTCCCAACTTGTTGTTCTTCATTATTCATCATCATTCCTACTTGGGTACTCGCAGTAACACAAATTATACCAAACTTGATATTTTCAAATATGTTTAATAATTAAAAAAATCAGTAAGCTAAAAGGTTTAATTATTAAAACCTGGAAATTTTCATAAATAATTTTAATGTAGATACTAATTACAAATATAACATTAAAAAATAATTAAAAATATCTTTACATTTATAAATTTGTGTATTATATTAATTAGTTATTTTAACCGAAGTACTCTAGTGTTAACGATGGTATATAAACGATTGGGAGAAGAAAAATGACTAAATTAATATATTTTTAAATATGAAAGGTTAAATTTTTTGAATTATTTTGAATTAGGACTAAATTGGTATAATATATAGTTTTGAGGACCAAAACTATCATTATACCAATTTTTTTGAATGTCTGTTTGTATTTTAACGGGGAGCGACCCGATGGCAACTAAAACTTTAATTGAGTGACTCAATTATAACTTTTAATAATTGAATGGTCCAAATATAACCTTACTAATAATCAAATAACCTCAAATTATATATATATATATATATATATAGTTATAAATAAACAGGTTCAAAAAATTTTAACCATAAACCCGAACTTGGCTCAAACTTTTTTCAAAATCAGACCCGACCCAAAAATCAAAAATTAAAAAAAAACTCTGACCCTATCAAATTGGGTGGTGTTGGGTCTGAATTTTTTTGCCAATATTAAATATAATTTATAAAAATATAATTAATAGATATAATTATAAATAAACTGAGTCGTGTTAGAGAATTTCCACCATAAACCTAAACTTGGCTCAAACCTTTTCAAAATCAGACTTGACTCGAAAATCGAAAAATTCCAACACTACCGCAACCAATACATTACATGTACCAATGACTCTAGAAAAATCAAAACACCAAAACATAACAGTGAAACTAACTATTAAAAGAAATAAAATTAAAGAGAGAAGAGATTATACTATATAACACAAAAACATATAAATAAGATATATAATATAAATATATAATAATAATGCTTAAGTAATTAATTAAGATTAAGGGAGATAATAACTAAAATAACACAGTATGGAGTAGTGTCTACAACTAACATATATTGTTGGATTGAGGAATCATGTCTGTTGTATTAAGAATATTATAAAGTTTTTTTCCTTCTAAACAAGACTCCACAATATAAAATTATTAATCGATCTGAATTACATAAATAAAATTGTACTACATTCTAGCTTATGTTTGTATGTCGTGTAAGATTGATTAAGGCTGCGTATAGCACAGCTTCTCCAACGAGCGTTGGAGCACCAAACGGAGAAGCAATGCTGAACAAGGTATCAATGTGTGGCTTTGCTCCTATTTTCTCCTGATTTTACGCCCCAAGCAGGCGTTCCTCGACAACTGATTTTCCCAGCTTATCTAAAAACGATCATTTGACAGGGATTTTGTGTTCAAAAATCCCTACTAAATGAGCCCTAAACCAAAATCCCAGGCAAGAAAACAAATCGACGTCAACTAATCGTTTAAGGTAGGGGTGTGCATTTTGGATATTCAATCCCATCCGAAATATTTTGGATCTGTAATTTAGCGATTCGTATCCGATCTGAAAAAATCAGATATCCATTTTTTAGATATCGGATATTCGAATATCCGAATTTATAACTTGATTTAAGTATTTTTTTAATTTAGCTGTCTTATCCATGAAATTATTGAGTTTTCGAATATAACAATCAACAAATTATCGAATATAACAAGATTTGCATACATGGAAATTTCAAATTTTCATACATAACAAGTAAAAATATCGAATATAACAAGATTCATATATAAAAAAAATTTGAATTTTCGGATTTCGGATATTCAATCCGAATGTGAAATAACTATATGTATCCAATCCAAAATTTTCAGATATCCGATCCAAATTATATGAAAAATAAAAAACAAATCGAATATCTAAAATTTTAAATCAAATCAATAGATAAACGGATCGATCAGATCATATTTTTTTGCACACCCCTTTGAAGGGACCATTTAAAAACAATTTTGATTTGTCTTAATCAATTGATGTCATTACAAGTAGTGGTCTGATGGAATAATTTTGTTTTTTAGGTTTGACAATCTGTTTCAATCTTTTTGTATTTGGAATTATATATTTAACTTGATTTAGATGCAGAACAAACATTCAATTATTATAATATCTGGTATGGGCAGTGGGCTTAGGCCTGTAAACGAATCGAATGAAACACGAATGATGGCGTGTTCATATTCGTTCGTTTAACTTTAATCGAATAAATAAACGAACACGAATATAAACGAACACAAATTTTTTTGTTCATGTTCGTTAAAGAATATAGCTTGTTCGTGTTCGTTCATGTTCGTTCGTTAAAATAATAAACGGACATAAACAAACACAAATAACATATATAATATGTTAAATATTTAATATTTTAGGTTAATTTGATTAATTCATTTAATTAACTGATTTTAAACCAAAATATTCGATAATTGAAATTTGAAAAAATTCTTAATCATTTTGTGTGTTAATCAATTAATGTCATTACAAGTAGTGATCTGATGGAATAATTTTGTTTTGTAGGTTTGACAATCTGTTTCAATCTTTTTGTATTTGGAATTATATATTTGACTTGATTTAGATGCAGACCAAACATTCAATTATTATAATATCTGGTCTGGGTAGTGGGCTTAGGCCTGTAAACGAACCGAACGAAACATGAATGAGGGTATATTTATGTTCGTTCGTTTAACTTTAATCAAGTAAATAAACGAACACGAACATAAACGAACATAAATTTTTTTGTTCGTGTTCGTTCGTTAAGGAATGTAGCTTGTTCGTGTTCGTTCGTTAAAATGATAAAAGGACATAAACGAACATAAACAAACACAAATAACATATATAATATGTTAAATATTTAATATTTTGGGTTATTTCGATTAATTCAGTTAATTAACCGATTTTAAACCGAAATATTCGATAATTGAAATTTGAAAAAACTCTTAATCATTAATCGAAACCTAAAATTATCTAACAGATTAACAATTTTGTTTTGGTTCGGTCAAATAGTTCAGTTTAACCGAACAATGAACACCCCTAGCCGATAAGAAAGAAGTTTTTAACGAGTCATAAAAGAAGACTTATCAACTTGAATAACTCAAAATTTTTTGACTCGACTCAACTCGATATAATGCTCACCCTTAGACATATGTGAATAAATTTAAACGAACATAAATGAGCACAAACGAACATAAACAAACAGATTACCAAACGTTCACGAACATAAATAAACGAGCAAGCCATTTGTTCGTGTTCGTTCAGTTAATTAAACGAAAAAAATATTATTCATATTCGTTCGTTTAATAAATAAACGAACTTTCTGTCGAACGGTTCGCTGAATGTTCGGTTCGTTTACGGCCTAAGCGGGCTCAACAATCCATAGGACAGAAATATATGAATAAATAATTTAGTTATTGGGAATTTAAGTGGCAATGAATATGACAGAGATAAGATCCCATTCTTTAAATGTCCAATGGAAAACAGAATTGCCTTTCATTTTCTCCATTCAATTTTCCAACATGGTTTGAAAATTATGTTCATTTTTACTCAATTATTTGAAGCCTGGACAATCAGTTTTGGCATGCAACATGATGAAAGAGCTTTGAACTCAAATTGACTTTGACATCAAAAATGACAGGAATAATACATTTTCCCTTTGTCTGCATAGGCTTTATTATTTAAATAATACTATATATTTTTAATTATTTAACTAAATAACATTAAGATAATTATTTATGAAATTAACATCTATTTTTATTAGGTGTGTCACGTATGACAAAAACACATTCAATCAGGCATCTTTTGAAGAAGCTGATGTCTGGACATACTTTTTGTCCTATGTAATACATTTGGTCGAAAAAAACTTATTTAGTTCGGTAAGGCTTAAATTAAAAAACAACTCTCGAATTATTTATTTTTTTGCTTTTGGCTCTTAAACTATGATTTGGGTAAAATAGGCCCTTAAACTATCATTTTTAGTCACTTTAAGTCTTTATACTATTTTTTGGTCAAAATAAGTACCTAAACTATGTCATTTTTCTTTTTTAGTCCCCAAAACTATCTATTGGTCAAAAAAATATTTGTGATGTGTCAACATCTTATTAGTCGAAATAATTTTCTTTTGACTTAAATAACTATCAGACTTAAAATGATAAAAAATGATAGTTTAGAGGCTTATTTTGATATATGATATTTTAAAATTTAAAAAGAACATAAATATTTATATATATATATATATATTAGAAAAATCTATAAAATAATATTTTTGTAACTATAGACTTAAAGTGATAAAAAAAATGACAGTTTAAGGGTTTATTTTGCCAAAATCATAGTTTAGAGACTTAAAATGACTAAAAATAATAGTTCAAAGGCCTATTTTGTTCAAATTATAATTTAAAGGTCAAAAAAATAAGAAAAAATATAATTTGAGGACTGTTTTTTTTATTTAAGCCTTCGGATAAAGAAGAGACGTTATTAACTGGGCGTACCTTTTAAGGGATTTTAATTCTTGCGTTGAGTCTTCATATGCATCGATGTTATTTTTTTAGTGATGGAATTGTTGATTAGACGCTTCTACGATTGTTAATCTTTGTGGTCATTTATCAACGTACGATTTGGTCGAAAAATCCGACACGTAACTAACGCCCGTTGTACTGTAACATTGATTCACAAAGATATTGTCGATGATACATTTTTTCAATTTTATATAAAAAAAATTAATATTTATAATATTTTTGTTTCAATTAAAGATAAATAATTTTCTATTTATTAAAATATTTATTATATTTATCAAAAAATTTGTTTTCTAAAACTAAACTTAATAAAATAATAATTTATTGGAAGGCGCACCCATGTCAAGGAGGTATTAGAATAATCTTATCATGGATATATACAATACCTGATTCGGATTAGTAAATTAGATATCAATGATTATAAAAATTATTAAAGTAAAAAGGCACTTTTATAGCAATTTTAATAAGAAAAAAACTTTGAAACAGAGGACTTGTAAATTTTAGTTTGCATGTGTCTTTTGATTTTAAAGGTTAGAGTTTTAGTTTAAAATTAAAATTTTAGGATTTAGGTTGTAGTGTTTAGAATTTAAGATTAGTATTTAGAATTTAGGGTTTAAGGTTTAGGGTTTAGTTGTTAAGATTAAGTTTAAAAATTTAAAATTTAGATTTTATAGTGTAAATATGCATACTTATACAAAATTAACTTGTCTTAAAATTTTGATACATAGCCTGTGTATAAAAATTTTATCTTTTTAATAACTATTGTTACTATTACTACGAAAAGAAAGGTTTACTGTTACAGTTTTCATAACCCTAAACTATGGACGATATATGGTTGGGAGAATTAACCCTTGTCTTCCCCGAAGAACATGGGTGATCATAAAAGGATATATATACTATTCCCAGTTATTTTGCCTAAAACTGGTTAGTGATTGGCTGAAGAATAAAGAAGCCTTGTCAGAAAATTTGAGCAGACAAAGATTTATTATATAGAAAAAGTTTCCATCGAGTCTGAGAAAGATGGCTGTCGTATTTGCCAACTCTATGTAGGACATGTGCTATAGGGATAGTGATTAGTGACCGACTGAATTCATTGAACTAAAAATCAAATTTGTATACGAGTTGATATCAAGTCCATATGAATATGTGTTGGATATAAATCTAAAAATATACTACATTTTTTAATATTTAAAAGGTTATACTCTTATTATATTCCTTGTATCTATAGTATACGAGAAGTTTTGCTGTAGGGGAGCTTAAAAAAACTAAAAAAAGCAAACTGGTTATACTCTTATCTGATTCTAACATAAATTTTTACAATACACTAACATAAATTGTTACATTAACTGTAAAAAAAAAAATGCTTATCATGGTAAAAAATTGTGTAATAACTTAGACGGTTACTCAATAACATTAATTCTTACAAAACGCATAAGAGATAAAGTACATACACAAGTTGTTACGAAATCTACCTAAATTATTATAGAACCAATAAGAAAAAAGATAATAACATAAATTCTTACCCCATATCACCAAATCTAAAATCAACCCAAGTTATGGTAGGAAATTGTGTTATAACATAAAATCTTAAAGGATAACTCCATATCTCACCAAACTCATAAGAAATAGGGTACCTACACAAATCATTACATAGCCAACGTAAATTATTATAAAAACAATACGAAAAAAAGGTAATAACGCAAAATCTTAAACTAGCGAAAATTATTTTACGATGTGTTATAACATAAACTCGTAAAAGATAACTCTATATCTTATCAAACTCATAAAAAATAGAGTACTTACACAAATTGTTACCGAACCTACATAAACTATTACAGAAACAACAAAAAAATGTACTAACACAAATTATTACCTCACATCGCCAAATCTAAAACCTACATAAAATTTTATAGAACCGATAAAAAAAGGTAATAACACAAATGCTTATCCCATATCATCAAATTGAAAACCCTTCAAACGAATGGTAAGAATTTATGTTATAATCCGTTTTTTTACATTTCGGTAAGAATTTATAAATTTATGTAGTAGCATAAAATCTTACTATGTGCTTGAAGAGTTTTAGGTTTGATTAATTAGGTAAGAATTTATGTTACAATATTTTTTCTTATATTTTCTGTTATATTTTGTGTTATAACTTATTGACTTGTTTAACTTTTTATCACTTTTTTTAACCCAACGGCTTAAAATTTATTTTATTTAATCTAACGGTTATATCGGTACTGTATTTTTTTAGCCGTTTTTTAAAGCGCTTCTTCTAGACTTTCCCATAGTATACAAGTGGATATACAAGGTGAAAAGCAGCCAAAAAAAAAAATCAATCATGAAAACCAGACTAAGGTGCAATAAATCGGTGGACTGCAGGGGTTCTTTGATGCCATCTTCTATGTAACAGCTGAAGTGTATTTTTGCCAAAACTCTCAACTATGGCTTCCTTGAGGACCTTACTTGGTATACAGCCTTTTCTGCTCATTTTCATTATATGATTCTTTTTTTTCATCTTGTATGAACATTTAATGCAGACAATATGTTTGTAATCTATCTGTTTTAATGCAGACAATATGTTTGTAATCTATCTGTGTCTTCCTGTTGGAAGTTCTCTTCCAAATGTTCATGTCCCACCTTTGTTTTTCTTTTTCCAGTATGAAAATGATATGCTAATTCTAAATCTTGTGATGGATGTACAGGGTCGTCCTCTTTAATTTGTGAAGGGAAACTCGATTTCGGTTCTTTTTGCATTCAAAGAACCATCATCGATGTCGTAAACTTGGTGTTCCTCTTTGTTTTCTATCTAGTTTTGTTTGTGTGTTCTGTCGGAAAACAACAGCGTAGTGTTGTTAGCAGAAAGGACAATATCTCCATTGTTGTTTCCATTTGTTGTGCTCTTGTTAGTGTTCTGTATCTTAGTGTTACTTTGTGGGATCTAATAGCAAGAAATGATGGATTTAGTAGCTTGACTTGGTTGGTTGAGCTTGTCAGGGGATTCATTTGGATTTCACTATCAGTTTCATTGCTTGTTCGAACATCGAAACCAGTTAAAATTCTCAGCTCTGCATGGTGGGTGTCGTTCGCATTATTGGTTTCGGTTCTTCATATCGAAGTTCTAGTTAGAACACACCGGATCAAAATATTCGACATTATTCCATGGCCGGTGAACATCTTGATGCTGTTTTGTGCTTTTAGAAACTTCATTGATTTGACCAAGGAAAATGAGAGTCTATCAGAACCTCTATTAGAGGAAAAGGAAGAAAAGGAACAGATAGAACTTTGTGAGACCAATTTCTTTAGCAAATTGTCATTTTCTTGGATTAATCCATTGCTTTCCAGGGGTTATTTGAGACCCTTAACCCTTGAGGACATTCCTTCGATTAGTACAGAAGATGAATCCGATTTGGCATACCGAAAGTTTGCCAACGCATGGGAGTCGCTTATACGAGACAAAAGCTCAATTGATAGGAGAAACTTGGTTCTTAGGACCATAACAAAAGTGTACTTTAAGGAAAACATTTCTATAGCAATTTGTGCAGTTCTTAGGACAGTATCAGTTGTAGCACTTCCTTTATTGCTCTATGCTTTTGTAAATTATTCGAATCAGGAAGAGCGAAACCTGCAGGAGGGTCTTGTTTTACTAGGATGTCTCGTTGTTTCCAAGGTTGTTGAGTCATTGTCGCAGAGGCATTGGTTTTTTGCTTCAAGGAGGTCCGGAATGAGGATGAGATCTGCATTGATGGTGGCAGTCTATCAGAAGCAGCTGAAGCTTTCGAGTTTAGGAAGGCGGAGACATTCTGCCGGGGAGATTGTGAATTACATAGCAGTAGATGCTTATAGAATGGGAGAGTTTCCATGGTGGTTTCATTTGACTTGGAGTCTTGTATTGCAGCTTTTCATGTCTATTGGAGTGCTTTTCTCGGTTGTTGGTGTCGGTGCCATACCCGGTATAGTTCCTCTTGTTATATGCGGATTCCTTAATATGCCATTGGCGAAGATCATACAAAAATTCCAATCTCAATTTATGATCTCACAAGATGAGAGATTGAGAGCCACTTCTGAGATATTAAACAGCATGAAGATCATCAAGTTGCAGTCCTGGGAGGAGAAATTCAAGGGTTTGGTCGAATCCCTACGAGGCAATGAATTCAAATGGCTTTCTAAACAACAGTTTTTGAGGCCTTATGGCACTGTTTCGTATTGGATCTCTCCAACCATTGTTTCTTCAGTTGTCTTTTTGGGATGTGTTCTATTTGGGAGTGCCCCATTGAATGCTGGAATCATTTTCACAGTTCTTGCAACTCTAAGAAGCATGGCAGAACCTGTTAGAATGTTACCCGAGGCACTTTCGATTCTTATACAAGTCAAAGTTTCGTTCGATAGAATCAATACTTTTCTTCTTGAAGATGAAGTCAGGAATGATGAACTAAGGAGATTTCCCCTGCAGAATTCTGATAAAAGTGTAACAGTAGATGCAGGAAATTTCAGTTGGGTTCCTGAATTAGCAAGTCCAACACTTAGAAATGTAGAGTTGGAAATAACAAAAGGGCAGAAGATAGCTGTTTGCGGACCGGTTGGGGCAGGAAAATCCTCAATCTTGTATGCAGTGCTGGGAGAGATACCGAAACTTTCCGGAACTGTGAGTTGCCAAACAAGTATTCCTACTAATACATATAGTAAGCATCATGTCTTCTTGTCACTGATTTAGTTCTTTTTCCGTTAATTCTTTTTGATAGGTTCACGTGTTTGGATCCATTGCCTATGTTTCTCAACTTTCTTGGATCCAGAGTGGGACAATTCGCGAGAACATACTCTACGGCAAGCCAATGGATGCAGACAAATATGACCTGGCGATTAAAGCTTGTGCTTTGGACAAAGATATCAATAGTTTCGACCATGGTGATCTCACGGAAATAGGTCAGAGAGGGATTAACATGAGTGGAGGGCAGAAGCAAAGGATTCAACTCGCCCGAGCTGTCTATAATGATGCTGATATCTATCTTCTTGATGACCCTTTCAGTGCTGTTGATGCACATACAGCTTCTGCTCTGTTCAATGTAAGAAAGCTTCTTCATTCGATACAATGGTTATTAATTTTATTTGCAGCATAATCAAGTTAGCTTTTTTATGACTGTAGGATTGTGTTATGAAAGCTCTAGAGAAGAAAACTGTCATCTTGGTGACTCATCAAGTGGAGTTTCTCTCAGAAGTTGATAGAATTCTGGTAAATACTAAGTGCAGATTTATGTTTATACATTCTTCATCTATCGATGTGATTTTCCGGTTTGTCAAAAGAATGATTTTGTTTTTTCGGCTTAGGTTATGGATGGTGGGCAGATTACTCAATCTGGAAGCTATGAAGAGCTACTAATGGCTGGGACAGCATTTGAGCAACTTGTGAATGCTCATAGAGATTCCATAACAGCGTTGGGTTCTTGGAACGGTGACGGTCGGGTAGAATCTCAAGGGATAGCTCCTGAGATGTCTAGTGTATGTTATCCAACTAAACAGAACAGTGAGGGGGAGATCTCGGTGAAGGGTCCACCTGGAATACAATTAACACAAGATGAAGAAATGGAGATCGGCGATGTTGGGTGGAAGCCGTTCATGGATTATGTTTCGATCTCGAAAGGATCTGTTTATCTATCTTTAAGCATATTAACTCAGTCTACCTTTGTTGTTCTTCAGGCCGCTTCGACGTACTGGCTGGCCTTTGCTATTCAGATCCCTAACATGACCAACAGTATGTTGATAGGAGTTTACACTGGAATTGCCACACTTAGTGCTGTTTTCGTATTTTTTCGATCCCATTATGCTGCTCATCTAGGATTAAAAGCTTCTAAAGCCTTCTTCTCTGGTCTCACCAATGCCATCTTCAAAGCTCCAATGCTTTTCTTCGATTCAACTCCTGTTGGGAGGATTCTGACTCGAGTAAGATTGACTATCGATGAACGATTTAGCACAATGTTTCACATACCCTTTGATTCTTTTCCCAAGATACTAAAATTTGTTCTATATAAACTCTTGCAGGCTTCATCAGATATGAGTATTCTTGATTTCGACATACCATTTGGAATGATCTTTCTGGCAGCCGGTGCAACTGAAGTCATGGCAACAATTGGAATCATGGCCGCTATTACATGGCAAGTTCTCATAGTCTCCGTTCTTGCTATGGTAGCAGTATACTACATTCAGGTGGATGCGTTTTCGTTTCACTTGATTTGCTCAAATCTCACTCTCAGCCAAGGTGAGAGAGCTAATATCTTTGTTCATGAAACTGCAGGGGTATTATATGTCCTCCGCAAGGGAACTCGTAAGAATTAACGGAACAACGAAAGCACCCGTTATGAATTATGCAGCAGAGTCCTCGCTCGGAGTGGTCACCATAAGAGCTTTTAACATGGTGGATAGGTTCTTTAAAAATTACCTGAAGCTTGTTGACACAGATGCCACACTTTTCTTTCTTTCTAATGCAGCCATGGAATGGCTAGTTCTAAGGATCGAAACGCTTCAAAATCTTACTCTATTCACTGCTGCATTTTTCCTTCTTCTGCTTCCAAAAAACCAAGTCACACCAGGTAATATAAGTTGTATTGAACAATCTTTATGGCAAGTAGAGAATGTTCAAAGCCATTAAAATCGAAAATTTCAACCTGCAGGACTTGTTGGACTCTCGCTCTCGTACGCTTTATCACTGACCAGCACACAAATTTTCGCATCTCGTTGGTACTGCACCTTATCGAACTACATGATTTCAGTTGAAAGGATAAAACAGTTCATGTACATACCTGAAGAACCTCCAGCAATTATAGAAGATAACAGACCACCTTCTTCTTGGCCCTCTAAGGGTAAAATTGAATTTCAAGAACTGAAGGTAAATTAAGGAATCTAAACCCGAAAACGGTTTAAAGGGTGCTTATTTTCTTTGAACCAAATCCATGTCTTGTATGGTTTCATACAACTCATTCATATTTGTTTGGCTGCTTTGTTTAGATAAGATATCGTTCGAATGCTCCCTTAGTTCTCAAAGGAATCTCTTGCACTTTCAAGGAAGGGACCAGAGTAGGAGTTGTTGGACGAACCGGAAGTGGAAAAACGACGCTCATAAGTGCCTTGTTCCGGCTAGTAGAGCCTGCAAGTGGGAAAATTCTTATAGATGGACTTGATATATGCTCTATGGGACTGAAGGATTTGAGATTGAAGCTTAGCATCATTCCTCAAGAGCCAACTCTATTTAGAGGCAGCATTCGAACTAACTTAGACCCCTTAGGCCTCTATTCAGATGATGAAATATGGAAGGTGAACCAACAAATGATGACTGCTAACATCAAAATGTTTCCAACAACGGATTTTTCGAATTTACGCTGATATTCTTGTGACAGGCTTTGGAGAAGTGTCAACTTAAAACAACAATCAGTTGCCTGCCAAACAAGCTGGATTCATCTGGTGAGTTGAAATTTAGCAACTATTTACTTAATGCCTTTTGGTAGATTACATTTTCGACATTATCTTGACCGAAAACGATTGTCATGCCGTTGTTGTTGGATTGACAGTGAGTGATGAAGGTGAGAACTGGAGTTTGGGGCAGCGGCAACTGTTCTGCCTAGGAAGAGTTCTCTTGAAACGAAACCGAATCCTGGTGCTCGATGAAGCCACTGCGTCAATAGACTCTGTAACTGATGCCATTTTGCAAAGAATTATCAGAGAAGAGTTCTCGAATTGCACGGTGATAACAGTGGCTCATAGAGTTCCAACTGTTCTAGACAGTGACATGGTCATGGTCCTCTCCTATGGTAAATCTCTTGGTTCCTACTTCTAATGTTGATCAGTGATCCCAGCTAAAATCATATTACTGCAACATCGGGATTCGAATCCCGACATCTACAACCCTTTCATCGTATTCCCAGACTACAGCCAATCAAATTAATTCAAATACTGATTAGTTATTAATATCTGCAGGAAAATTGCTGGAATATGATGAGCCCTCAAACCTGATGGCGACGAACTCTTCCTTTTCTAAGCTAGTAGCTGAATATTGGTCAAGTTGCAGGAGAAATTCATGTCAAAATTTTAGCAGCTATCAATGATTAGAACAAATATTGGCTTGAAAATAAGATAAAAAATATAGTGTTGTTATCTGATTAGAAAACTTTCTACGTTTTCCCTAAGCTGTTGTTATTGGTCTAACAAAGGTAGAGTCGTCGTATTAAATTGCAATTTCTTTTGCAGTGTTACGGCGACCTCCAAAACAGTTACGATACGGCTATTACATTGCCTGCGGCAGCAATTTAATACTATGGGTAGAGAGATGAAATGATTCAAGCTCTTTGTACCAGTTATTTCTATGTGAATAAAGGAAGACTATAATAAGTTTCTCACATGATATATATATACATACATACTGGTTCTAATGAGTGGTGCAAGGCCGGTGATATTATCAAATTATAATAAAGGAATGACTATATTTACACATCAGCTACGAAAAAAGTAAACAAATTGTGACATAAATTTTATTTCAGATTTAGTGACAAATTTGGCCATCTCCGTGTTAATGGCGGTGTAATAGTGACAAAACAATACGTCACTAAATTCAAACAGTGGCTGATTTATAGCATTTTGTGACGGAATTTCTCCGTCACTGATGCCTCAATTTCTGGTAGTGATAAAGATGACATGCTTGTTTTTATTTTTTTAAAATTCAATTTATCAAAACTATTTTATTTTTTATATAGTTTTATCCTAATTTAAACCACACAATTCAGAAACAAAAAGAAAAAAGTTAATGCAAATGTTAGAGAGGATTTTAGATTGCAAGGTCTATTTTTTAACCTAGTACAAAGTCAAATTTCATTTTAGATTGAAAAGAAAAGTTTAGGATTTAAGAAAGACCTAATTTCTAAAATCTTTAACGATTACAAATTAAGTGATTTTCTTAATCTATTAATGCAACTAGATTTGACTCTTAAATAAGCAATTAGAAAGAAATTAATTGAAAAACGACCACCCAATTGTTAGGGAGGATTTTACAAATTAATTTCAAAGGTCTTTTTTTCAATTTGTTGAAAGTTTCTAATTTCATTTAAATAGAAAGAAGTAAAGGATTAAAACATAACTTATCTAATTTTAATTATACCAAAAAAGAAATTAGACAAGCTTTTTAATAATCCAAATCAAATATTGCATAAATGGGTGATCCTACCACTCCACATGATATCGGAATTTAAACTCTTCACCTTGCTCGAGAGAACTAATGTCTCCTACTCTTGCAAGGTCAATTTTTAGTAAGTACAAACACTGTACAAATATCCATACTATATTTAAATCTTTGATTGAGTTGACATTGAGCTAATTAGAAAAAGATGAAAATACATTTTATCATTTTATATTGTAAACAATATTTAAAACTTGTGGCCAACTATACCCCGAACTGTTTGTATAGATATCGGTACAGTGAACCCATATCTACCTGCTATATCCGACCTGTTTGTAACTCAAAATATAACAATTTTCTGATATTTTGGCATGGAACATGATGACAATAATATAACTCAAATTGGTTTCAAAATTAAAAAAAATATATTCAATACATTGGAGGTTGAAACTATAAGCCTTTAGTTTCTATCGCCAGTGTATAAAACAATTACCCTTAAAAAGAATACCATCATTTTCCTTGTCTGCAGAGGTTTTTATACTGTAATTTTCTTTGAGAGAAAAAAACAAAACGGATTGTCATGATTCACTGTTCTTTATAACAGTTCTTTTTCATGTTTTGATTCTTTTAAGTATTTGTACATAATATGAAAAGAAAGGTTTACTGGTTCAGTTTTCATAATCCTCAACCAGTACAGGTTCTCATATGGCTGCAACACTGAAAATGATCCCTTTTTTTATCATTTGGAATCAAAATGTTTGGCTGTTGTTATTAGCGTAAGCAGATGCTTCACGTATACACTATATTATTCCCGCCATTAGTATTTTACCTGAAATTTGGTTGCTGTTAATGATTTATTTATTAAAAGTTGTGTACAGATAATGACTGATAAATTTGTGGAATTCGATATGACTAATGGTGGAACTAATATCTTACTGTTGTTTTCTATCTACTTTCCCAGAGGATTAATTTGGATTTCATTACCAATTTCGTTGCTTGTTCATACATCATAACATGTGAAAAATTCTTTATCGAAGTTCTATATAAAACACACAGGATCGAAGTATTCGACATTTTCCATGGCCTGTGAACATCTTGCTGCTGTTTTGTGCTCTTAGAATCTTCATTGGTCTGGCTAGGAAACATGAGTCTATCAGAGCCTCCATTAGAGGAAAAAACCCAGGTAGAACTTGGTGAGGCCAATTTCTTTAGCAAAATGTCATTTTCTTGGATTAATCCTTTGCTTTCCAGGGGTTATTTGAGACCTTAACTCTTGAAGACATACCTTCTATTAGCACCGAAGATGAATCCGATTTGGCATACCGAAAGTTTGCTAATGCACGGGAGTCGCTTATAAGAGATAAAAGGTCAAATGATAGGAGAAACATGGTTCTCAGGGCCATAACAAAAGTGTACTTTAAGGAAAACATTTTTATAGCAATTTGTGCAGTTCTGAGGACAGTTTCAGTTGTAGCACTTCCTTTGTTGCTCTACGCTTTTGTAAATTATTCTAACCAGGAAGAGGGAAACCTGCAGGACGGTCTTGTTTTACTAGGATGTCTCATTGTATCCAAGGTTGTTGAGTCATTGTCGCAGAGGTATTGGTTTTTTGCTTCGAGGAGGTCTGGAATGAGGATGAGATCGGCATTAATGGTGGCAATCTATCAGAAGCAGCTGAAGCTTTTGAGTTTAGAAAGGCAGAGACAATCAACCGGGGAGATTGTGAATTACATATCTGTAGATACCTATAGGATGGGAGAGTTTCCATGTTGGTTTCATTTGACTTGGAGTCTTGTATTGCAGCTTTTCATGTCTATTGGAGTGCTTTTCTGGGTTGTGGGATTGGGTGCTATACCGGGTATAGTCCCTCTTGCCGTATGCGGATTTCTTAATATGCTGTAACACACCGAATTTTTGCCCTAAATTTAAAACACTAAAATCAAAACCCTAGAAATTAAGAATTAATTAAATTTTAAATAAATTTAGTGACCTTTTTATAAATAATTGATATTAGGCATTTATTTTGTAAACCCTAGAAAAGTACTTACCTTATAATTGAACCAAAATTTTGATTATATAAGTAGCTTTCCCTGCAATTGTAATTGTTTTTTGCCGCAGCGGTTCTTTTTCCCCTGCAACCGTTCTTTCTCCCCTCTCACTTTCTATTTATGTTCGAATCACATCTCCATTTTCCTTTTCTTTTTTATTATTTATTTAATTCGATCAAATTCTGCTGAGTCTCTGGCACCACTCAATTCAACTATGTTCTCGATTGATATGAAGATCAACTATTCGAATTAGATAAATATTATTGTATCATTAAATTTCGTTAGATAAGTATATATGAATAATTCCTTAATTATAGTGATAATAGTAATAATATTATCGTAAGATTATTTTCATAGGTACCAATACAACTGGACCCCATACTTTTGATTATGAGAGACTCGTCATTCTGTAGGTTGAGTTTGCTTCGGCTAAGATGTGTTTTCTTCCGGTGCTATAAATAAATGATTTTATTTGTGTGTGATTTTTCTTTATTGTGTTGTGATTTTAAATTATGTTTTCCGTGCATAATATTTTCAGACTGTGAATAAAATTGAGATTTAAAATAAATGTGTTGTGAATCTATGATTTATTATCGGACTGTGTTGAGACTGTAAAAAAAATTGCGACATCTTTTTATTGTGTTATCATGGGTTAGGATTGTACGGAGGAAGTTCAGTGGTATTATATCACTTGTGTTGGTGACTATGTAGTGAGGGGTTATGGGGAACCTACTCTTTTTTGTGACTATGCATTATAGGTGCATTGTATTGTGATTTTCATAAAACTATGTTTATATAAGATTTGTGCTTTAAAAATAATTTGTGAAAATTGTTACTATCTTCGACCCTAGGCGACCCTAAGCGACACACTGAGCTTAATAGCTTACTCCTCAATAGTTTTCTCTTACAAATATCTTCGACCTTAAGCGACTTGGTACTCGGAGGATCTCTTTATTTTATCGATTTTATTTTATTTTTAGTATGGACTATATTATTTTTAAGACTTGTTTATTATTATTATTGGGGAAACTTTGATGTATATGGGAATTGAGGTTCTTTTCAGTATATATGTATAATTTTTACATTTGGATGTTTTATTTAATCTTTCGAACTATAATATTATTGTTGGATTTTTAATAATATTTTGAGATAGTTTATTTGGAAATTTTAATCTTTTTATATTATCAATTTCTATATATCATTTTAACGCTAGAGTTTTGACTAATTATTAAGTATTTAATTATTTTAAAATTATTATAATTTATTATAAATAAAATTAGTTGATTGAGGGTAAAGTTTTCAATGTCGATTTCTTAAATTCGACCTTTTCTTCTTGGGTTACATATGCCATTTGCAAAGATCATAAAAAAATACCAATCTCAATTTATGATCTCACAAGATGAGAGATTGAGAGCCATTCCTGAGATCTTAAACAGCATGAAGATCATCAAGTTGCAGTCCTGGGAGGTGAAATTCAGGGGATTGATCGAATCCCTACGCAGCAACGAGTTCAAATGGCTTGCTAAACAACAGTTTTTGAGGCCTTATGCCTTCATCTTGTATTGGATCTTTCAAACCATTGTTTCTTCAGCTGTCTTCTTGGGATGTGCTCTATTTGGGAGTGCCCCACTGAATGCTGGTACCATTTTCACAGTTCTTGCAACTGTAAGAGTCATGGCAGAACCTGTTAGAATGTTACCCGATGCACTTTCGATTTCATACAAGTCAAAGTTTCGTTCGGTCGAATCTATACTTTTCTGATCAATGATGAACTCACGAATGATGAAGGAGATTTCCCGTGCAGAATTCTGATAAAAGTGTAACAGTAGAAGCAGGAAATTTCATTTGGGTTCCTGAAACTGCAAGTTCAACACTTAGAAATGTGGGGTTGGAAATAAAAAGACGGCAGAAGATAGCTGTTTGCGGACCGGTCGGGGCAGGAAAATCCTCAATCTTGTATGCAGTGCTGGGAGAGATACCGAAACTTTCCGGAACTGTGAGTTGCCAAACAAGTATTCCTACTAGTACATATAGTAAGCATCATGTCTTCTTGTCACTGATTTAACTCATTTCCCCTTAACTCTTGTTGATAGGTTCATGTGTTTGGATCCATTGCCGATGTTTCTCAAGTTTCTTGGATCCCAAGTGGGACAATTCGCGAGAACATACTCTACGGCAAGCCAATGGATGCAGACAAATATGACCAGGCGATAAAAGCTTGTGCTCTGGATAAAGATATTAATAGTTTCGACCATGGTGATCTCACGGAAATAGGTCAGAGAGGGATTAACACGAGTGGAGGGCAGAAGCAAAGGATTCAACTCGCTCGAGCTGTCTATATTGACGCTGATATATATCTTCTTGACGACCCTTTCAGTGCTGTTGATGCACTTACAGTTTCTGTCTTGTTCAATGTGAGAAAGTTTCTTGCTTTGATACAATGATTATTAATTTTCTTTTCAGTGTAATCAAGTTAGCTTTTTATGATTGAAGGATTGTGTTATGAAAGCTCTAGAGAACAAAACTGTCATCTTGGTGACTCATCAAGTGGAGTTTCTCTCAAAAGTTGATAAAATTCTGGTAAATACAAATTTGGATTTATATTTATATATTCTTCATCTATTGATGTGATTTTCCAAAGGATGATTTGCATTTTTTGCTTAGGTTATGGATGGTGGACAAATTACTCAATCTGGAAGCTATGAAGAGCTACTCATGGCTGGGACACCATTTGAGCAACTTGTGAATGCTCATAGAAATTCCAAAACAGCACCGGGTTCTTGTAACGGTGAAGGTCGGGGAGAATCTCAAGAGATAGCTCCAGAGATGTCTAATGTATGTTTTCCAACTAAACAGAACAGTGAGGAGGAGATTTTGGTGAAGGGTCCGCCTGGAATACAATTAACACTAGATGAAGAAACGGAGATCAGACATGTTGGATGGAAGCCATTCATGGATTATGTTTCGATCTCTAAAGGATCTGTTTATCTATTTTTAAGCATATTAATTCAGTGTATCTTTGTCGTTCTTCAGGTTGCTTCGACCTTCTGGTTGGCATTTTCGATTCAAATTCCTAACATGACCAACAGCATGTTAATAGGAGTTTATAGTGGACTTGCCACACTTGGTGCTGTTTTCGTGTTCGTTAGATCCCACTATGCTGCTCATCTTGGATTAAAAGCTTCTAAAGCCTTCTTCTCCGGTTTCACCAATGCCATCTTCAAAGCTCCAATGCTTTTCTTTGATTCGACTCCTGTTGGGAGGATTCTGACCCGAGTAAGATCGAATTTATTGATGAGCAAGGAGTTTACATGTTGTTTCAGGTTCCCTTCGATTCTTTTCCAGCTATATAAATTCCATTTTATATAAACTCTTGCAGGCTTCATCAGATATGAGTATTCTTGATTTCGACATACCAATCGCCTCAGTCTTTGTGGTATGCAATGCAACTGAACTCATGGCAGTAATAGGAATAATGGCCTTTATTACATGGCAAGTTCTCATCGTCGCCATTCTTGCGATGGTTCCACTAAAGTACATTCAGGTGGATGCATTTTCTTTTCACTTGATTTGCTCAAATCTCATTTGCAGCCAAGGTGAATGACCAACATCTTTATTCATGAAACTGCAGGGGTATTATTTGTCCTCTGCAAGGGAACTCATAAGGATCAATGGAACAACTAAAGCTCCCATTATGAGTCATGCAATCGAGACATCGCAGGGAGCGGTCACCATAAGAGCTTTTAACATGGTGGATAGGTTCTTTAAAAATTACCTGAAGCTTGTTGACACCGATGCCACACTTTTCTTTCTTTCTAATGCAGCCATGGAATGGCTAGTTCTAAGGACTGAAACAATTCAAAATCTTACTCTGTTTACTGCTGCATTTGTCCTTCTGCTGCTTCCGAAACATCGAGTCACACCTGGTAATATGATCTGTATTGACTATTGAACAAACTTCATGAAAAGTAGATATCATTCAAAGCGATTAATCTCGAAAATATTGATCCGCAAGACTAGTTGGACTGTCTCTCTCTTACGCTTTATCGCTGACCACCATGCAAATTTTAGTGTCTCGTTGGTATTGCAACTTATCGAACTACTTGATTCCGGTTGAAAGGATTAAACAGTTCATGCACATACCTGAAGAACCACCTGCAGTTATAGAAGATAACAGGCCGCCATCTTCTTGGCCCTCTAAGGGTAGGATTAAATTCCAAGAACTGAAGGTAATTTAAGGAATCTAAACTGGGAAATGGTTTAAAGGGTGCCGAAAGCCTTTCATGAACTTATTTGCTTTGAACCAAATCAATGTCTTGAATGGTTTCATACAACTAATTCATGTTATATGTTTCGATGCATTGTTTAGATAAGATATCGTTCGAATGCTCCCTTGATTCTCAAAGGAATCACTTGCACTTTTCAAGAAGGGGCCAGAGTAGGAGTGGTTGGACGGTCCGGAAGCAGAAAAACTACACTCATAAGTGCCTTGTTCCACCTAGTAGAGCCTGCGAGTGGAAAATTTCTTATAGATGGACTTGATATATGCTCTATGGGACCGAAGGATTTGAGAACGAAGCTTAGCATCATTCCTCAAGAGCCAACTCTATTTAGAGGCATCATTCGAACTAATTTAGACCCATTTGGCCTCTATTCACATGATGAAATTTGGAAGGTGAACAAACTAGTTATGAATATTAACACCAAAGGATTTCCAATAATGAGCTTTTTGAACTTATTGTTGTATTCTTGTGGCAGGTTTTGGAGAAGTGTCAACTTAAAACAATAATCAGTGGCCTGCCCAAAATGCTAGATTCATCTGGTGAGTTGAAAATTAGTGACTATTTACTTAATGCATTGTGATAGATTACCTTTTCTCGGTTAACTCGATCGAAAATGATACTTACGGCCTTTTATTGCATTGACAGTGAGTGATGAAGGTGAGAATTGGAGTGTGGGGCAGAGACAACTCTTTTGCCTCGGGAGGGTTCTCTTGAAACGAAACCGAATCTTGGTGCTCGATGAAGCCACTGCTTCAATAGACTTTGCAACTGATGCCATTTTGCAAAGAATTATCAGAGAAGAGTTCTCAAATTGCACGGTCGTAACGGTGGCTCATAGAGTTCCAACTGTTATAGACAGTGATATGGTCATGGTCCTCTCCTATGGCAAAGCTCTCGGTTCCTACCTCTAATGCCAATCACATGATCCAAGTTATTCTCACATTACTGCAACATGTATTGTTCCGAACTCGGGTTTCACCTAGTTGGTTAAAAAAATCGGTGATCCGAATCCTAGGATCTGCAACCCTTTCCTGTATCCTAAACTGGAACCAATCAAAACAAATTCAAATATTGAATGTTTATTATTATATCTGCAGGTGAATTGCAGGAATATGATGTGCCCTCAAACCTGTTGGCGACGAACTCTTCCTTTTCTATGCTGGTAGCTGAATATTGGTCAAGTTGCAGGAGAAATTCATATGAAAATTCCAGCAGCTATAAATGATTAGAGCGAATATTGGCTTGAAAGTAAGATCAAACTTGTGGTTTTATTATCTAGAATAGAAAATTTCCATGTCTTCCAGGAGCTGTTCTTACTGATCTATAGGAAGGTAGTGGAACAAAATGTTAATATGTAGGAATTCGAGTCACAAACTCTAACAAATCTTATTATGTATCGACTCAAATTCTAATTGATAATTGAGTTGAATTTTGGTGTAATTCTAATGATTGAAGATTACTCGATAATTAAATTTATTTAATAAGCATTGAACCAACAATGGTGAATAACTTCTTGTGCATGTCGTTCTTTGTTATGTAGACATTGTCTTGTTGGGAACATCTCTCTTACAACCAGCCCCCATCGCTAGGTTGGTACTGCCTAAATTGTGATGGTGCAGCTTCTCAAAGATCCGGAGCTGGCTCTATTGGAGGTGTATTCCGCGATGCTACCGGTAACTTCCTATCTTGTTTTTCCAAAAGTATTGGGATAACTGATGTCTTACAAGCCGAACTTTGGGGCATCTTTGAGGGCCTTAAACTAACTTAGATATATGGATTTGAGCGCATTGTGGTACGGTAGGATAATGCTGAAGCTATTGCGCTTCTCTCGCATCCTTCTTCTTCTAGTCCCCATTCCCTAGTAAGGTCCATTTCATCTCTTTTGGACAAAGCATGGATGGTTGAGTTTATTCAGATTCGCCGCGAGACAAATATGGTTGCCCATTTTTTGGCATTGTTCGATGGAACTCTATGTGTATTTGATGAACCGCCCCCCATTGTCTTTCTAAATTATTACTTAAGGACACTGTCGGTCTCCTTACACTCGAATGAGAGTATCATAATGTCAGGGCCGTCTCGGAGATTTTCGGGGCCCTGAGCGAAAACTAAAATTGGACCCTTGTATAAACAAAGCATATCTCATTACGAATAAAAATTCTCTACCCATATTTGGACCCCAACAGTAAAAAATTAGGTTTAGAGTTTAGGGTTATATTTTAAGGTTATGATTTAGGATTGGGTTTAAGGTATTGGGTGCATAGTTTATGATTTAGTATTTAAAAATTAGGGTTAAAGCTTATAATTTAATTTTTTAATGTGGGCATAGAAATGAACACCGAAAAGGGACAAAAAAATTTTATTCATCTCATTACTTTGAACAATTAATTTAATAGTTCAAACACATTATTTTCATTGTTATATTAATTAATTAATTAATTTAGGAAAGAAAATTAATTTTTTACTATTAAATCAATATATTTATATGATAAATTAAAAAATTTAAAAATATGGATGATAAAATTTTAAAGGCCCTAGGCTGGTTGGGGGCCCTGAGAGGTCGCTCAGGGTGCTCCCCTTATAGTCGACCCTGCATAATGTAATGATTTCGATCTCACCTTTAATTTAAAAAAGAAATTAATAAAGACTCATTAAATATTTAATTTTAAAAATTAAAAGATATAAAAATCTAATTTAACTTGAGTTAAACTGATATAAACCTAAAATACTGTTAGACCAAAATTTTTGAGAAAGCCTACCGCTCCTCCTTTCTATATATATCCGTCCTGTCTTGTATTTATGTGGTTACAACCAAATTTACATTAGAGTTTGCTCGGGCCTTTAGGAAAACTCATTTTTCACTTGGGCTTCTTACTAAAGAGATGGGTAATCAGAGTTTAGCTTCATAAGTTGCAATTGTTTATTAATATAATTTCTCATTTGATTTAGACTCGACGAGTTCTGATCCGACCTAATTTTATAAAGTTAAATTTTTTAAAGGAAATTTTGGATACTGGTTTGATTTTTTTGATGATGAGGTTGGGTCAGATCTGGTTTGAATTTAAGGAGAAAAATATCTTACTCGACCCAAAATGATAGTTTAATTTTATTCTAAATATTTAGGTATAATTGTTATGACGTCCCTCTCTTTATATATACTTTTCAATTATCTTCCTATTTTGTTTGGTGGAACATCATAAAATATGTCGGGTCAAATTCGGGTGAAGGTGTTAAATTTTCGGGTCGAGAGTGAATTGATAAAAAAATCTGACCAAACCCGACCCAATCAACATATCTTGTTGCTCTAGCAGGATGAGATACCATGTTTTTTAAACAAGATTCAGAGTTCGAATCATACGTTGTGAATAGAGTAAGTTGAGTTAAAAAAGTTATTCTCGTAATCTGAATTAGTCGATCTATGGATCCAATACTAAGTGATTATACCACAACAACACATCTACCTTCAGCCTTAAAAAGCACTAAGCCATTGAAGATCTTTTTGAGTTAGTCCAAACTGCCTGCATCAAAGAGTAGTTATCATCATGAGACAAAGGGACCAATAAAGTATTAATTAAATTGCTGCAAAATCGCAATTCATTTACAAGGATATAGACAAGCAGAGCAAGAAATCAATATTTATATATCAATAAAACTAAGATTAAATCATTATAAAATAAGCAATCTCTGAGGATTCTTTTAAAGATTGATTGAAGCTATATTACAAACAATTACGAAATTAATTTTCTATCAAATCTGTTTCCATAAATTATAATATCCTTTAATTATTTAATTTTGTCATTACATGACAAAGGACTACAAGGCCTGCAATATCTGTAATATTGATATTTTACTACTATTTGCAAGAAGCATATTGCTGTCATGACATGCAAAATGACAACAAATTACTTTTTAAGTAATTATAGAGATCTAACCAGTATCATATGTGGCCAAGAAACCATATGAATAGGCACATACAGTAGTACTCTCGGTTCATGTATGCAGGGGCGTCCCTGGGCCAGGGCAATAGAGGCGCCCGCCTAGGACCCACCTTACTCAGGTTTCATGTCCAAGAAAATTAAAAATGCAGTTTTTAGTTTTTACGGGTGGATGAAAAAAAAATCCAATGATAAACATATATATATATATATATATATAGCAAGATAAGTTTCGAGGGTCCCAATAACAAGTATTAAAAAAATTAAATAGTAAGAGTATGTTCATATTAATAAATATTGGAGAGAAATCGAGTCCCTAATAATAAGTATTAAAAATGAGTATGCTCGTAATAACAAATATTAAAATTAAATTTTTTAATACTTATTATTAGGGATATATTTTTTCCCACTATTTATTATTGAGCATACTTTTAAAATTTATTTTTTTCAGTACTTATTATTATAGACGTACTCTTAAAATTTATTTTTTTTCAATACTTGATATTATAGACATGTATTTAAATAGAGGTATGTAACCGCAACAGAGATCGTTATATGGCGATAGAGACACCATCCAAAATCACAATACCTGCAACCGTTATGTCCACAATAGAAAATTTCACAACTGCGATACCTGCAGTGATAGAAATAACATTCGTTATGTCTGCAATCGTGATAAACGCAACATGACCGAATATATGATCGCAACCGCAATTCAAATCCCTAATTTAGGGACCAATTTTTAAGTTCGCTCTATGCCACTAAAATCTCAAAATCGGATGTATATATGCTGTATTTTGCATTTCGTTTCCGTATTAATTGTGTAAATATAAACACAAGAAAAATTATTAGATATGTCAAAAATACTAACGCAAACGTGTTGTGTCGCGTGTCGTATTTGTATCGTATTTTCTGATAAATAGGTGAGCTCCAAGGGTTCTACAAGTCACTTGGGGTTTCAATGATCAAAGAAGTCTTTTCAATGATGAACTCCTTGGGGTTCTCACTTGGTATGTCTAATTTTCTTTCGAGCCGAATGCGTGCTAGTTAATTGTTTTTGTAAGCCTTCATTAGATTTTCCTCTCTTTTACTGCTTCATTCCCAGATGTTTTGGTGCACCATACTAATGGTGCATTCTATTATTGTTTATTTATATGTAACAGTTCTCTTACAAGCTGATATTTTAGAAGCTTTCTTACATCCAAACCTTAAGGAACTCAGACTGAACTTTGGTTTTGTATCTTTGTTTTGTTTTATGTTGCATTTCTTGCTGCTTCTGATGTTTCTACCATCTGATGTATATGCAGACAAAGTCACCTGGATTTGTGGGGGAGAACTTGATCTTGGTTCTTCTTGCATTCAAAGAATCATCTTAGATGTCACAAACATGCTATTCCTTTGTCTTTTTTACCTTCTTTTGCTGATTTCAGTCAATAAATCTCACATCAGGGACAGCAGTAGAAAGGACTTGATCTCTATAAATGTTTCAGTATGTTCTTCTTTAACCAGGTTAGCCTATTTTAGCATTGCTTTATGGGATATTATAGCCAAAGATGAGGGATTGAATGATTTGGGGTGGTTGGTTTACCTTGTAAGGGGTTGATTTGGATGTCAGTGTCAGTTTCCTTGCTTGTTTGAACATCGAAATCGATCAAAACTGTCATCTCCGTCTGGTGGATGATTTTCTCTTTACTGGTTTCAGCCATTAGCATTGAACTTCTGTTTCAAACTCATAACCTTCCATTTCTTGACATAATTCAATGGCCCGTAAACGCCATGCTTCTTGTTTGTGGTTTTAGAAACTTAGTAAATTCTTCAGATACTCAATGTAGTCAAGATCATCGGAGTCTACTTGAACCTCTATTATCCTCCAAGGAAAAGAAAACTCCGGTAGGCATAGGCGGGGCTAGGTTTTCGAGCAAACTAACTTTTTCTTGGATTAATCCCTTGTTTTCTTTAGGCTATTCCAAGATATTAACTCTTGAAGATATCCCTTCTTTAGCTGATGAAGATGAAGCTAGCTTGGCCTATGAAAGATTTGCTCAAGCATGGACATCCCTCATGAGAGAAAACAGCTTGAGCAACTTGAAAAACTTGGTTCTCTGGGCCTTAGCAAAAGTGTATTTCAAAGAAAACGCATCGATAGCTATATGTGCATTCCTAAGGGGAGTTTCTGTAGTATCTTTGCCACTTTTGCTCTATGCTTTCCTAAATTATTCAAACCATGGTGAGGAGAATAGGTATGAAGGTCTCACCATACTGGGATGCTTAGTAATTTCCAAAGTAGTTGAATCATTGTAGCAAAGACATTGGTACTTTAGTTCTAGGAGGTTGGGAATGAGGATGAGATCAGCTTTGATGGTCGCGGTTTATCAGAAACAGCTGAAGCTTTCATGCATTGGAAGGAGAAGCCATTCAACTGGAGAGATTGTGAATTATATTGCAGTAGATGCCTACAGATTGGGGGAGTTCCCTTGGTGGCTACATTCAGCATGGAGTCTTTTGCTGCAACTTTTTATGTCCATAGGAGTTCTTATCTACGTGGTTGGACTCGGTGCTCTTCCCGGTTTAGTCCCTTTGCTCATTTGTGGAGTCCTCAATGCACCATTTGCAAACGTACTACAAAAGTGTCAAACTCAATTCATGGTTGCTCAAGATGAGCGACTAAGACTCACTTCAGAGGTTCTAAATAACATGAAAATCATCAAGTTGCAGTCTTGGGAAGAGAAGTTCAAGAACTTGATCGAAACTAGACGTGAAAACGAATTCAAGTGGTTGGCAAAAGAACAGATAATTAAAGCCTATGGCAATGTTTTATTTTGGATGAGCCCCACCATCATTTCTCCGGTTATCTTCCTGGGTTGTGCCTATTTTGGAAGTGCTCCGCTGAATGCTAGCACAGTTTTCACAGTTCTTGCATCACTGAGAAGCATGGGGGAGCCGGTTACGATGATACCGGGTGCTCTCTCGGTTATGATGCAAGTCAAAGTCTCTACGGAAAGAATCAATGCATTTCTTCTTGGTGATGAACTGAAGAGTGAAGCACCAAGAATTTCACTGCAGAATTCAGATCAAAGAGTTGTAATACAGGAAGGCAACTTTAGTTGGGACACTGAATTAACAGTTGCAACTCTTAGAGATGTCAATCTAGAAGTAAGAAAGGGAGAAAAGATTGCAGTGTGTGGACCGGTTGGAGCTGGGAAATCATCAATCTTGCATGCAATGCTCGGAGAAATACCGAAAATTTCAGGAACTGTGAGTTATACAAAGCTAGTATTCTGATATATTTTCAAACACTGATTTTGCTGGTATCATTTATGTTTTTCTCTCAATTCTCTTAAATAGGTGTATGTCTCCGGATTCATAGCGTATGTTTCACAAACATCGTGGATCCAGAGCGGGACTATTCGAGACAACATACTCTATGGAAAGCCAATGGATGAGGAAAGATACAAAAGGGCTGTGAAGTCATGTGCTCTAGACAAGGACATTGATAACTTTGATCATGGTGATCTCACGGAAATAGGTCAGAGAGGTATCAACATGAGTGGAGGACAGAAGCAGAGGATCCAACTCGTTCGAGCTGTCTACAATGACTCCGATATCTATCTTCTTGATGATCCTTTCAGTGCAGTAGATGCTCAAACAGCTGCAATTCTATTCAATGTGAGATCAATACCTCATTTATAACTCAAAACATCGAAAACTTTCCATTAGCTTTTTATTCAGCTGAATTTATGTTCTAAAATTGCAGGACTGTGTCATGGCTGCCCTAAGGAACAAAACTGTCATCCTAGTAACTCATCAAGTGGAGTTTCTCTCTGAAGTTGATAAAATTCTGGTAAATGTCATATTTTAAGACTAATTTGTGTAACTTTTTGTTTATTTCAGGAGATTGATTTGGTTTTGCGTAGGTCATGGATGGTGGGAGAATTACTCAAATAGGAAGTTATACAGAGCTATTGGCGTCGGGAACCGCATTTGAAGAGCTTGTTATTGCTCATAGAGATGCAATGACAGACTTAGATCCTTTGAGTAATGAAAACAAAGGAAAACGGAATGACATGGATACACTTCAGGCTGAGGAGTCCAATAAATGTTACTTTACACAACAGAAAAGTGAAGGTGAGATTTCTGCTATGGGACTACCAGGAGTACAACTCACAGCAGCAGAAGAAAAAGGGACCGGTGATTTTGGATGGAGACCTTTCCTTGATTATATCGTAGTGTCGAAAGGATATCTTTTTCTATGTTTAGGCATACTAGCTCAGTTCGGTTTTGTGATTTTTCAGGCTGCATCAACTTATTGGCTAGCAGTTGCCATCCAAATTCCTAAAATAAGTAGTGGCTTGTTAATAGGAGTTTATACAGGAATTTCAACACTTAGTGCTGTTTTTGTACATCTTAGGTCTATTTATTCTGCTCATTTGGGACTAAAAGCTTCTAAGGCCTTCTTCTATGGTTTCTCAATTCCATTTTTAAAGCTCCCATGCTTTTCTTTGACTCTACACCTGTTGGGAGGATTCTGACCCGAGTAAGACCATCCTAAGTTCCTTACACTAAGTACATTTGAATTGCTTGGTTTTACCTATCGGCTTTGTGTTACATAACTAGTTGCTTATTATGCTTTGTACATTGATCTTTCAGGCTTCATCAGATCTGAGCATTCTGGATTTTGACATGCCTATGTCCGTTGGATTTGCTGCAGTTGGTTGTATTGAACTTGTAGCAGCCACTTGCATTATCGCATTTGTTACATGGGAAGTTCTCATTGTAGCCATTCTTGCAATGATAGCAATAAAATACATTCAGGTGTTTATATTTGCTTATCTTTTGTTTCTTTTGTTTATTTATTTACTAACTTTTGCTGATCATAAATGTTCCTTTTTCCTTAACAAAACGGGTACTATCTAGCTTCTGCACGGGAACTAATACGAATCAATGGAACGAAAAAGGCTCCTGTTATGAATTATGCTGCCGAGACTTCTCTGGGAGTGGCCACTATAAGAGCATTTAACATGGCGGACATGTTCTTTAAGAACTACCTAAAGCTTGTTGACACAGATGCTACACTTTTCTTCCTTTGTAATGCAGCCACAGAATGGCTGATTCTATGGATCGAGGCACTTCAGAATCTTACCGTGTTCACTTCCGTATTTCTCCTCGTACTACTTCCTAAAGGCTATGTACCGCCAGGTAGCATCTGTTTCTACAGAACAATCCATTTTTCATTCAAAGTGATGGCAGTTCTAAGCTGTGAAATCTTCTCCCTTAATTCGTTATCCACAGGACTTGCAGGGCTTTCCCTTTCATATGCTCTGTCAATAACAAGCAACCAAGTTTTCTTGTCAAGATGGTATTGCAACTTATCGAACTACATAATTTCGGTTGAACGGATAAAACAGTTTATGTGTATACCAGCAGAGCCTCCAGCAACTGTAGACAACAAAATACCACCACCGTCAAGGCCCTCCTTGGGCAGGATCGAGTTGCAAGAGCTCAAGGTGAGTTAAAAAATCATTGAAGAACCATATGCACTTATTCTCAAAATGTATTGAATCCCCTTGAACCTGCTTCCCAGGTCTCTCACTATAAGGCATTGTTGTGTTGCAGATACGATATCATCCAAATGCTCCATTGGTTCTCAAAGGAATCACCTGCACATTCAAGGAAGGGGCTAGAGTAGGCGTTGTAGGAAGGACCGGAAGCGGAAAATCTACACTAATTGGCTCCTTGTTTCGTCTAGTTGAGCCTGCAGAGGGGAAAATTTTTATAGACAGAATAGATATATGCTCTATCGGTCTCAAAGATCTAAGAATGAAGCTTAGCATTATTCCTCAAGAGCCAACTCTATTTAGGGAAAGTATTCGAACCAATTTAGACCCTCTAGGCCTTTATACGGATGAAGAAATATGGAAGGTGAGACAACTGGTGCATTTATCACTTATAAGAGTAAGTTAAAGAGTAAGTTATGATATTAATTGTATGCTTCACAAATGTTTTTATTTGCAGGCTTTGGAAAAATGTCAGCTTAAGGAAACTATCAGTAGTCTACCAAATAAGCTAGATTCATCAGGTGAGTTCAATCCAGCAAATAAATAGTATCTGCATGTTGTTTCACACATGCTAGTACTTTTCATTTTCTTCGAAGTACCCGTTTTAGCATGCTTGTATGCATTTTACGTAATTATCACATGATGATTTGTGGATCAACCTTGAGCAGTCAGTGATGAAGGGGAGAATTGGAGTGTGGGACAACGACAACTCTTTTGCCTCGGAAGAGTCCTGCTCAAGAGAAACAGAATTCTGGTGTTAGATGAAGCGACAGCTTCGATCGACTCCGCAACAGATGCTATTTTGCAGCAAATCATCAGACAAGAATTCTCGGAATGCACAGTGATAACAGTGGCTCATAGAGTTCCAACTGTAATAGACAGTGACATGGTCATGGTCCTTTCCTATGGTAATTCTTTTTAACTGTCTCCAAACAAATATTTCAGTTTTTGTTTAACCACATTACTGGGATTGCTTTGATTTGCAGGGAAGTTAATAGAGTATGATGAACCTACGAGATTAATGGTGACGGACTCTTCTTTTTCCAAGCTTGTAGCTGAGTACTGGTCTAGTTGCAGAAAGGGTTCTTCCCGAGCTTTTTTGCAGCTATCAAATATGCTGTGAAATTGAATTTACAAAAACTTGCAGATCATGGCTGTCAGCAGCTTTTAAGAATAAAATTCACAAACAATGGTGACCGAATTGTGATTTTTTAAATGTTGAGCAATGAAAACGAAATTTTTCAATAAGTTAAAAAGATCCAAACATATACTTATATTGCTTTTAGTATCCAAATTTTATTTTCTCAAAGCATGCTGCCTTGCAGTCAACTGACACATCTAAAAAATCAAGATATCCAAAAATTATTTTATGGAAAAATAATAATATCACTCCAATAATACCATGTGAGACGTGACATGTGACTGCCAACTTTACTGCAAAAAGAATTAAAAAAACAAAAAGGAAAGTTGTTGGACTAGAAAACTAAAGATTCTGATGCATTATATTCACCGGTAGTACAAATATAGATCCATGCACTGTTACAATACTTAAAAACTGAAATGGTATCTCAATAATTGAATAGCTAAAGCATGGCATCAGCCATTTTTAACATCTAATGAGGAACATAAAGGGTCTTGGTAGAGGCTTCATAGGCAGCTCCCGGAATTGTCTGTAGTTTGCAGGCTGAATACAGCTGAGCAGTATTGTCACGATCGTTGCTTTTTTCAAAGGAAATCTTGCTGATAAGGTGGAGTAAAACATGCTCAAACTCCTCTCTATTGCTCCATTCGAAGACTTCAGCCTGTATTAGCTTCCTGTTTTTGCAAATCAAGTCCCAGACTGGGAAATCCTTCCTCGGCAGCATATAGTCCCCGTCTCCGAGCTTCAAACTCGGACAGAAATCGCCAAGCCCGTCTCCCATGTAGATTATTGTTTTCTTGTCTTCCATGGCGGACAAAGAATCTTGGATCCTTTCAATCACAATACCCTATTCAAAAGAAAATATGATAAGCTCCACGTACTTAACAGCTAATCATGCTTTTGTATTTGATTATACGTTAAACATCCCAGAAATTAAGTGATTTGTCAACATCCACGACAGAATATTACAAAAGCTATTTAAATAATGCATTTGAATATATCAATAACCAGAGACGTGTCTAAGAGAACATGTTGAGAACATTTATTTAAGGTACCTTGCACATGTTTGGAGGACAGGGATGGTGACATCCGTGGGGATGTTTGCTGAAATCATGGAGAGGGAAGATGATCCTTAACCTGCCTTCTTCATCCATGAAACTTGGGTTTGTATCGATCTCGGAGAAGCATCCCCTCAAGCCGTGATGCTCTAAGATTGTCTCGATGAAGAACACGTTGGCGTCGCTAACGATCTTCAAATCACATCTAAAAATAATGCCGCGTTGCACACGAAACAATGAGAATTTTACCAATGAGAAAACCATAAAGAAAACTATATGATACCAAGCAAGAAACATTACAATTTACATACCCTAACTCATGAGCAGATTTGATGGCTTGGATGATTCGAGGATGAATAGGAGTTCGTTTCAAGACGGCTACAATGTCATCGATGGTGGTTCCTTGCGCATGAAGTTCTTTCATCATTGTATCCTGTAATATACATTTTTAAACAACAACAGTGATTAAAAAAACTTAGTTCTTGCATTTGGAGAAAGAAGATAAGAAAAGCAAAACAAAATCAAAGTGTGATTACTTACCATAAGAGAGTTCCAAGGCATGGTGGGGAGGAGTTGATTGAACAAACGAGTAACACCTAGTTCGTCCACCACCCAGTTATCGCTGTCACAGTCGATTATCATCTTGTCGAAATCCATAATGACAACTATATCTGAAGCAGCCATTGTTAGAGTAGACGAACTGAAAGGGAAGCTTTTCAGAGAGACAATGAAACGCAAAGGAAATAAGAGGGGGGAGGTTGTTTGATTGAGGTTTGCAACTTTAGGATATCTGTTTTGGCTTAAACTTAGAATTTAGAAACCAAGAGTTATTTATAGGGGGAATGACCTAATGATGAACGGCTACGGTTTCTTTATGGAAATATTTAGGTAATTTTTGTGATCTAGTTACTTAGGTTCCAAGAAAGTCGATCATGGTTGCGTTTTATTATTCGTACGTGAATTATTTATACTTATATTATTGTTTATTTTGGATTGATTTTATCGTTTTTTTCTTTTAAAAATTAATTTATGAAAAGATTGTAATTGTAAAAATAAATTATAATTAATTATTTCATAGTTTAGCCAAATAAAAAAGTGTTAGAATCACTTTAATTTGTATATTTTAATTGTCTAAATAAAACAATATGTAAATTTTTCCTTTATTTTTTTCATAGTTTATCCAAATAAAAATTATTTTAATTTATATTTATTTTTTTTACTAATCTGCACTATTCGGATTAAGTATTGAGACATTTACATTATCAAGGTAAATGCCAGTATCCGAACTCATACAAAATGAGACAACATGAACATATCACTGGGCCAATTAGTTGATCTAAATCTTTTTCTTTTCTTAGCCTTCTTCAGTTTTACTTCACCTTAATTCATTTCACTTTTCTTTTCTTTCCTTGTTTTTATTATTTATTACAATAAAAATGAGCAAGCACATTTGGCCGGTTCGTCAAACTGTTCATCTTTTTTCTTTTATTTTCCTTGGGTCGTGGGTACTAAACCCATAAAGAACACTCTCTTCCTTCCACTAAAGTCCCTCTTCCCCTCTCCTTTTCCCCTGATTTTGGTTCTCGACTTCGTATTTGAGAACGAGATTAAAGAATAAACCCCGCCATGATGTTATGGGCTTTGTGGGCAGGTAAATTAAGATAAAACTATAATGGTCCATGGTCGACCAAACTATTCGATTCAACCTGGTGTCATTGTGATTGTGTGAAGCTACCATTAGTGTTTAAAAAATCACCGTCGCAAGCTGGTGGGGAAGGCCTAACTGCCACCTTTTTGCTTGTATCAAATGCAAACCAAAGATACAATGTTAGAGATATAGACAATTATGAGGGTAAACCAAACATCTATGATTGTACTCAAACTTTTCATTTTTTTAGTATATACATTTATTTTTAATTGGTATCAAACTTTTTAATTCAAGCTCAAACATACATTTATTTATTTTATTATATACATCTATGACTGTAGTGGCCGATGCCGATATCGTCTGCAACTTGCAATCGACGGAGGAGATCGACATTGTCTCCTTCAACAGAAACCATGTTGATTATTTACAGCAAAACCTTCTCCAGCTCTTCACCATCGCTCCATCCATGGATCTCAGCTTTGATCAACACTGGATTCCTGCAAATCAAATCCCACACCGGAAAATTCTTCCTCAGCATCATGTAGTCCGCCTCGCCGAGCTTTAAGCTCGGGCAGTAATCCCCACTGCCATCTCCAAGGTATATAATCTTCTTCTTCCCTTCAGAACAAGCTTGAATCTTCTCAATCATCATCCCCTATTTCATTATTGAATCATGTCAAATTCATGGGGTTTATTTATGTTTTCCATACGAATATATTCGATTCAGTTGGTTCACACGTATGTTATTTTAAATATGAAATGAATACCTTGCACATATTTGGAGGGCAGAGGCTGCAGCCATGGGAGCTTTTGGTGGTGAGGGAAGATCCTTAGCTTCTCTTCATCGTCGACAAAGATGGGGTTCGTTCTCTCAATCCGAGGTGTTCCAGAATTGTCTCGATGAAGAACAAGTTTGCATCACTAACAACCCTGAGTTCGCACCTGGAATTTTTTTACAAAAATCATAATTCGATCACTCACCATTCTTAATATCTGCAGATTATAGTTTTGAAGTTGAGAAGAAAAAAAAGCACCCTAAAGCATGAGCTGATTTAATGGCGGGGACGATCCTCGGATGAACTGGTGTTCGTTTTAAAACCTCAACAATGTCGTCAACAGATTTTCCTCGTGCATGAATCTCCTCCATCATCTTGTCCTGCACGTAAACACGAACATGTCGAAAAATTGAAGTTCTTGTCTTGAATTGGGATTATTTATGGTTTTTACCATGAGAGAATTCCAGGGCATGGTTGGAAGAAGTTGGTTGAACAACTCGGTGAAACCCAACTCATCGACTACCCAGTTATCGCTGTCACAATCGATGATGGTTTTGTAGAAATCGAAAATCACAACAATCTCTGCCATTTCTTCCGGAACCGAACAGAATGCAAAAGACAAGATCGGAAAATAAGGAAAGGAATATATGTTGGTCGGTGCAGGAAATATGGAAGGAAGGTGAAGAAGAATCTAAGATGTTTTCTGGGTACAGAGTTACGTAACAGAGGAGGGGGTTTTATATAGGGGGATCAATTGAAACAGGGTATTTGCATGTGAACAATAAATGGATAAACAGTTCAAAAAACAGTTTTTTTTTCTAGTTTATGCCAACGGAATATCACGTGAATGAGTTTTCAATTAGATATGGGAATTACATGTGTTATGCTTGAATTTGTGTTTAAACGTATTCAAATTTATAATATTTTATATGTTATAATAATCATCGTGTCAATGGAGTTAATGTTCATTTGAAATGTTTATATAAGTTTCATATATTAATAGCAATCAATTGGTTTAGCGGGATGCTAGATTTCTAAAGTAAGAACAGATGTTTAAATTTTCACGCTGTGAATGGAGTAAAACGAGTTGAGAGAGTTGCTCTCATTCTGGGCCTATACAACACCTAATCTAGATCAATCAGTTAATATGTTAGATATGGTATTTAAACAAAAAAAAAACAATGAGGGAATATTTAAAGCACTGATTATATATAATTTTATAGTAGTGTGTTGGTATCTAATTCTCATAAGGTGCATAGAATTATACATCATCCGTGCATCAAATTTTAATACATTAATAATATGTATTATAAAGATTTTAACATGTTTGTGTAATCGTACTTTATTATATATTATATTGTGTTTAATTTATGGTTAATATATGCATAAGTTGGATTAGCTTTTTCTAACCGATTTATAACACTCTAAATTTATGTCTAAATTTTAGCTTAGAAAAAGAACTCTAATAACTTTTCTTTTTCTCTATAAATTAAAGAGTGTTGTAATTCTCTTTTGCTTTTGTCTCCTTAGTCAGTGGTCGGCTATCAGTTTTAGTATTAGTTGTAGATCACTAGGGTTAATATTTTTTAGTTTTTTATATTTTTAATAAGAATCTTTGCATTTGTAGCACACTTTTTTCTCTGCCTTTGTGGTATGTTTTTCTTTGTTTTTGTGGTTTCGTTTTATCTGTCGTTTTAGCATGATTTCAGCATACCTTAGCGGTCGTTTGGTGCTCGCACAGAGATTTTAATGGCGCTAGTTTCTAATTATGATTCTGTCGGTGGTCATAAAATGTTAGATCCTCACTCGAATTATGGTTGTTTACCGATATAATCAGTTCTTAGTAGCGGAACATTCTACCTTATAGTTTGGGTCGCTCACCACTCCTTCTTCACTCTGTTATGCGTCTTGATTGGATAGAGATTTATGAAGGCTTCTAGATTTTGATGGTAATATAAAGACTTATAACAAAATTTAATTTAACGGTAATATATATATCATAAATTATTTTTCTAAAAGAATTGAGCCTCGTAAAAATATTCTTCATAATCAAAATTAAGTTAAGACTCACTCTCGAATAGAAATAAAAAAAAAAAAACAAAATGAGGTGACAATTGAGATAGAACATACTAACAATAAAAGAATAGTAGGTTTGATGATATCGACTCAACCCCACCTCATTACTATCTCTAATGCATCAAATGGTTAAATATGATATATTTGTGGGTTAGGTTTAGGATTCCAAAGAGTCTGAATCCTATTCAACAGCGCGCGCTAGTCGATAGACTTCCCTAACAATTTGACTATCACAGAATTCGAAAGCTTATCATCTATTTTTCGGTGGACACGTTCCGAAAAGTTAATAGCCGGTAGTGCCCCATCTAGCCCACATTGAACATCCTCAGCGAGGAGTGTCACATCCAACTCATTGATTATTTTTTGCTGAGATGAAATTCTGACTTTGTCAGTAATCATGTCACGAAAAAAAAAGGCTTTCCAGGCGCATCTACAGCCTTCCCAGGCTCACCCGGGATACCTTCACCATGACTCTTACCACTTTGATTCTCCACCATCGAAACACTCGAGACAGTTAAATCACCTTCCGAAACCACACTTACACTCCCCATACGATTCTGGATTCAAACCCGCCTCATCCATCTCTGTGTCCATACTCCTCGATTGCACAACCCTATTCCCCTCCAATTTTAAAACCTCCCCACTCATAATATTCACATATTCATGCCCCTCCAATGCCTGCACTGGCGGATGATCAGAGTCATTCGACAGACGGCCAGCCGGCGCTAAAGCTAAAGGATCACTAGGGGTTCTGTTATTTTCGATTGACATCTGGATGGAGTAATTTCAATTGTAAAATTTGATCAACCAAACCAAACCATAATTTTGGTGACCAATAAAATGATTTATTCTTTAATTACTAATCTCAGAGTACTTTATAATAATTAATTTATTATAATTAAATTTAATAAAATAATTTATTATTTAATTATTAGAATATATATATAGAGAGAGTAAGCTGTATATGTAGTCCTCCGATTAGAAGACACTTTATTATTGAGTCCCGACTATAAAAATGGATCAAATCTCAAAATTTAGAGATAAGTTTGAATCACTTACTTTACTTTTTTGGATAAGTAGGAGGTGATCACTTTCACTGCTCAAATTCTTTACTTTTTTGAATTTTTTTATGTTGCTAAATCAACAACGATTTGTGAATAATCTTTAGAGTAGGTAATTAAAATTTTCAGTTAACACCTTTATTTTTTCGGATTCAAAACTCAGTAGGAATAAAAATCTTCTTCTTTTTCCCCTAAGTAGAAATTGTTCAAAAAACAACAACGATTTAACATGTTAATTTATTTTTATCATTATCGAAGTGTTTTTATATTTATTTTATTATTTACTTTAATTTATTTGACAAACTGTTATAAGTAATACAAATTTAAATTTTAAACATATTAAATGTCTAACATTTGACAACTCACAAAAAAATATTTAAAAAAGTAACTAGGGTATGCAAATATAAGGAATGTTTTTAAAAATTGATAGCATGAGTAAATAAAGAGGACTAAATTTATTGATTTTTGTTCGAATTAAGACTGAATTTATTGGATTTATAAATATAAAAGACTAAATGTGTTATCATGTCAAATTTTGTTAAATGTCAATTTAGGGGTGTTCAAAAATACCCGACCCGGTTGACCGGACCCGTCAACCCGAACCTTAAAAAGCCGGATAATTCTTAAAAAATTACCCAACCGGCTGGGTACCTGACCCGAGATTTTTTCCGGTAGTTGGGCCGGTCTGGGCGAATTTTTTTGTAACCGAGTACCCGACCCTGTACTTTTAATATATTTATTTTTTTAGTTTTAAATTACATTTTTTATTTTAGATTCCTTAATATTTTTACCCTAAAACTAAATTTAAAACTATAAATTCTTTCTAGGTTTGCATTATATACTTTTAAGTTTTAATTTTTTCAAAAATATTTGTATTAATTTGTTAATGCATGATTCGAATGAAATAAACGAGATTAATATTTTTAATGTCTTTTTGATGATAAACTTTAATATATATATGTGTGTGTAAATATTTCTATCTTAAAACTAACTTCAAATCACAAATTTTTGTGTTTGGGTTATGTATTATGAAGTTTTGAATTTTATGTGTTTACTATGTGTTTTTTTAATACTTTTAAATTAAAAAAAATAAATAAATAAGCGAATCGAGTACTCGGCACCCGATTTTGCGGGTACCCAATAATTATGGGCAGGGATCGGGCCAAAAAATCCAATACCCGAAAGATCAGGTGCCCGGTACTTCGGGTATCGAAAAGCTGGGTACTTGGGAATGAACACCCGAACTGGCATGTAATCAACGGTTAAAATTCTAACGATAACATATCAATATGTTATTTTTTAAGTCGAAGGATCATTTTGTAACTTTTCATGGTCGACGAGCTCAAAATAAAACGTCCTACAGTCAGAGGACTTAACAAAAAATGCATTGATATAATAAGGGACTCAGCAAAAAAACACTCTATAATCAGGGATTATTTATGTAGTTTACCCTTTCTTTCTCATACTCCGTCCGCCATTTTTAGGGGTGAGCAAAACTCGACTCTACTCGAAAAAATTGATTTTTTTCAATTTCGAGTTATTCGAGTTGTTCGAGTTATTCGAGTCAACTCAAGTAACTCAAAAAAATTTGAGTTCGAGTCAAGTTGAAATTTTCCCAACTCGAAAAATTTAAAAATCGAAAACCGAATTTTACGGTTTTACGATTTATCCCTGATTTCATTTTTCTTCAATTTCTCCTTCATTTTAAGTCCATTTTTGATGAAATTTGAACCACATATTCCTAAACCAATTTAGAATACTTATTTAGCTTTAATTTGTATTTTAAAAAATAAATTTCATATTTTTTTTTCAATTTACCCCTTAACTTTGTATGATATCCTCATTTCTTTAATTCCTCCTTCGTTTTAGTCAATTTTTGACCAAATTTAAACCACATGCTTCTAAACCACTGTAGAATATCTATTTAGCTTAAATTCATATTTTTTAAGTTAAATTTCTTACTTTTGCAATTTTGCCCCTCAACTTTGAATGATTTTCCATTTTTTCAATTCATCTTTCGTTTTAAGTCTATTTTTGACCAAAATTAAACCACATGATTCACTAACATTATATAATATCTATATAACTTCAATTCATATTTTTAAAACAAATGTATTCTTTTTGCAATTTAGTCAACTTTACATTTTATTCAATTTGATCATTCAACTAAATTTTTTTGTAAATTTTTTTCTTCACGTCAATTCATTGGCTCATTTATACTCTCATCAAGACTTTATCCCCGAAAGTTCATTATTTTAAAATAATATTATAAGTATATTTTAGAAGTTTAGATAATATTTTTTTATTAAATAACATTACAAATCTTACTTTTTTATGTGAAAAATAATTGAGGAAATTTATATATGTGTGTGCGCGCGCATATCTTATTTAATTAGAGAAGTTCGTTTAAATTAGAATTAAATCATACTATAAAATAATAAATAATTATAATTAAATTTGTACAAGAACTCGAAAACTCGGCTCGACTCGAATTTCATAAACTCGACTCGAATTGAAAAAAATTCAAATTAAGTTTGAGTTGTAAAATATGACCCGTCAACTCAAATAACTCAAAATTTTTTGGCTCGACTCGATCGAATGCTCACCCATAAAAATCCGAAAATCCCAAAATTTCCTTCTCCCACACGGATAAAGAAAGCAAAAGTTTTTATTTTATTTTATTTAATATATATTTAAGAAGGGGGAGAACATTTGGGTGTCCGTTGTTTGTTTTTCTTCGGATTATACTATCAATTGTTGAAACTTGAAATATTGAAATCTAAAATAATTTTTTATTTTTCTCCTTTCGAATATAAGAAGGAAAAAAAGGGGAAAAAGCTAACTCAAGATGCGATCTTTTATTTGATTCAGGAAGTGTGGTAAAATCTAGGTCGTTATTATCTGACACTGAAAAACTCAACCAAAAGAAGGGGAAAATGAACGGAGGCGATGAGGTGATGACAGCTTCGGCGGGTCCGCCACAACCGTTGGAGTGGAAATTCTCTCAGGTTTTTGGTGAACGAACGGCTGGAGAAGAAGTTCAAGAAGGTAATTTTCTTATTGTTTATGGATCTAATTTGAAATTTCTTGGTTCTAGTGGAATTAGGGTTTATTATAGTGATTCGAATATGTTTGGGATCATGGGCTGTTGAGAAATTGTTGTTTAGGTAATGGGTACGGGAAAAAATTGTGACTTTTTCTTCTGGAATGGGGTGGCGGCGGGTTAAGTTTGGGAAAAATAGTTGGCTTCAGACCAAACGATGCTTTTGAATATTACTGAGTAGTAGTTCGTGAGAGGAAAGAAAAAAGGTAGTGTGGTAGTAAACTTGATGCAGTTAGTGATGTTGCATGTGCTGAAAAGTTGCGTCCCTTTTACCTTTTGTAGTATTAGTGGTTTGAAGCTTAATTTTTTTTCTACGTATTTTGTGGTCGTGAGTTTTCGGTGGTTGCAACTGATTGATAGTATTGATGATTGAATTAGAACCGGAATCTGGGTATTATCACTCTATTGGGATGGAGATAGATTATGTTTTAGAAGTTTATGTATGTCACTTTAAATCTTAGCCTATGCATGGATGACTACATTGATTTGGATGGGTTTGATATTTGTATGCTGGGCGTGAAGGCAGCTACATTTTACAGATTCCTGGATTCATTTGTTGTGTTTAATTTCTGTTACGAAAGGTTTATATAATGACAAACTTCTGATCTAATAGGACAGATAGGAAGCACATTATACTATCACTTGAATGATCTAGGAGTGTTGATAGATATTTGACCTTTCTGTTTGGCTCAGTAAGTCTGTAGTTAAACTTGACTAAACAAATGTACAATCATGTAAGTACTAGCTTGATGATGCTCAGTTTAACGACACCAAGAACTAGGTAGTAGACAAGAATGGAAATTTTGAGGTAGAAACTGCTGAGGTAGATCTTTTATTCTTCTGATGGTAACTCATAAGTCTTAGCTAAATGTTTCAAAATTCTATTGAGTTGCGGCAATGCAATGAATGATAAGACTCTTTAGCAAGAATCCTTTCTTGCAAGGAATTATCTTGGACTATGTGACCCTTAAGAGCTTGTCATTGCTACAGTGAATTCTTTCTTAAGCTTTCCAGCTTAATAGGGTGAAAGGGTTATAGAATGTATATTACAGTGGCTGTGAATTATCTTGGTAGGGCATGTAACGCCCTAAACCTGGTCCAGAAGTTATGACCGAATCTAGAATGTCATAGAGAGAAAACAGAAAATCTGATTTCAGAAATAAAAGTTTAACAGTACAAAACCAATTATCAGTTCAAAGCCATAGTTATGAACTTATGTAACTTACAAAATAAAGTGTTACTTATAAATCAGTAACTTTTAGAAATTCGAGACTCTCCGAGTGATGCCGAATCCAGGCTTAGAGTATCAATTAATCTGAAAATTAAACAGAAAACAAAGAATGAGCTACAAAGCCCAGTGTGGTCTCTAAGTGCAGAAATTAACTAGAGAGCATGCGTAAACAAGAAATCAAACAAACATTCAGAACGTTCATTCAGACAGAAATAGTTTATCATCTATCAAATTGTAACTTTCCTTTTGTTCTCAGAGAGAAGGAAACATTTTGTGTAGGAAAAAAAATATCTACGAGACTAAGATTTGTGATTTATCAATAGAAAGGAAAAGTATTTAGCCTTCTTCCCTAGCAAAACTATGCAGTTTCTTTATAGAAAGATAGACAGTCTTGACAAATTTTACCGTTACTCTCACTGCACTGGCTGTACAATTGTATTTTCTTAATAATTTTGTTTCCTGCTGCAGTTGATATTATCTCAGGAATTGAATTTGATAAAACTGGGGATCACCTTGCCACTGGTGACCGTGGCGGCCGAGTTGTTCCTTTGAGAGGACGGATACTAAGGATGTGGGTTCTGCTACCTTCCCTGATGTTAATATTTTAACTTAAGAGTTTTTCTTCCATTGCAACTTTATAATAATTTCTTTTATTGCAATTTATAGCATGGTGCGTCAAGAAGGGATTCGGAGAGAATGGATTATCCAATTAATCGGCACCCTGAGTTTCATTTCAAGACAGAGTTCCAAAGCCATGAGCCTGAGGTGCGCTCTCATCACTTTTTGATTCAATGATATATGCATGGTATCATTTGTTTCCCTCTGTGATCTATTATGCATTGATTATTATTGTTATTTCCAGTTTGACTATCTCAAGAGCTTGGAAATAGAGGAAAAAATCAACAAAATCAGATGGTGCCAAACAGCCAATGGTGTGCTATTTCTCCTTTCTACCAATGATAAAACCATCAAGTTTTGGAAGGTAGGAAGGAAATTTTTGCTGAAACTGTTTCTTAACTATGACTTTCATTTTGCTTTTAGATTGTCTTTGTGATCACTTTGTTTGTAACAAGTAGTGGTTGGTATTTTAGTATGTTCATGCATCTGAATGGAATATGTAATTTAAATCACTGCAATGGTAGTGGGGCATAGATAGAACAGTCTTTAGAATACTTTTATGAAATGTTTATTTAGGAAAAGAGTAAAACATTGCTAGGTGATGTGTCTCATTTTTTCAACCATTAAGCATATTTAGTGATTTATATTATGATTTCTTGCTCTTCCCTTGCATTATACCCACTTATCTGTCTGCGGGTGCGACAGGTACAAGAAAAGAAGGTCAAGAAAATTTCTGACATGAATTTTTGGACCCCGCAAAAGCTGCTGGAAATGGCAGCATGGCTAGTTCAAGTAATTCAACTAGCCCCATCCTTTGTCTTGCAAATGGAGGCCCCCCAGACAGATCCTACAACTATTTGGAAAATGATTTTTCTTTCCCACCAGGCGGCCTGCCATCATTGCGTTTACCTGTGGTAGTTGTACTCTACACGATCATTTTATTTAATTATCTGTGATATAAGTCCTAATCTAAACTTGGAATACTTTTTGAGCTATATGAGTTTTACTATGCCCAAGGTTAGGGAAGATGGTGAAAAACTTTTTAGAGTGTAAAAAAGTGTCAGTAAGGTGATGGACTCTTTTACCGCCAGATGTTTCCAAGGAGCAGTACTTCAACTATGTATAGGACTTTTTTGGTGGTGAAGGCTTATGAGATTGAGTATTCAGCCTTTTACATAAATATTTGCGTAATTTCTTGTAAATAAACCCTTCTAGTTATTTCTGTAAAATATGCTTGTTAGAATTTAGATTCTATCCTGTTATATATTATCATTTGGAATTTGTCACTTTCTACTGTGCATCTTTTTTATGACTGTCCCCTGGCAACCATAAGTGGCACAAGTCCTTTTATGAGCACTTGGTTGTTCAGTTTAGGAGGGTTATGATTTTGTGATTGAATAATCATGAACCTTTTTTATTTTCTTAATGCTTCTTGGCCTTTTCCTGTATGCTAAATTTTAACCTTTGCTATTTCTAGGTAACAAGCCAGGAGACTAACCTAGTAGCTAGATGTCGAAGAGTATATACCCACGCTCATGATTATCACATCAATTCTATTTCAAATAACAGGTAGCTATTCTCTTTTAGTGTTGTTGCAATTTACTTTTTCTTTTCCTTTTTCTTTTGAATCTATTTGACAACTAATAGACGACGAAGTAAGAAAGTATGGTTTCTTTTCCACTTTATGGTATATATTATAAACCATGTGCGCTACCTTTTTATTCCCTAATGGAATAAAACCAATTGTCACCTGGGAAACTTGAAGAGTGTCAACCTGATATATGCTCATCCTCTTAAGTATTGTCTTTTTGTTATTTTTAGTCCTTTGCAATGACATTCTTAGGGGTCTCCTGAGAGAGTGATGTTGACTGGTTTTAGTTTCTAGATTGGAGTATAAAGTTAAATCTGGCACGAATTTGGCTTCTAGTTTTTTCCTTTTTCATTCAAACTTTGACACTCTTGTTTTGTTGAAGGCATAGGGTTTTCCAGCTATATTAATGAAGTATGAGCGATCTTAAATGGTTTAAATACATTAAAGGTCTATGTACTATTTCAAAATTTAAAATCTAGTCACTATACTTTATTTTTGCTAAATCGAATATTGTACTATTTTTTATCTGAAAATCTTGGTCCCTTCCCTAAGCTCTGTACAATTTTACAGTTAACTGCTAACCTGTCAGCTATGAAAAATGAAAAATAACATTTTTAGTCCTCAATGTTTACAGTTTTCTATCAATTTGACCCTTAAAAAGTTGTAAAGGTGGAAGATTGAAAAATTGTATTGTTCAATAAATGACATTTTTTTTAAGATTAAGGGTCGTCAAATTGATAAAAACTGTAATCGCATGGGACTAAAAAGTTATTTTACCTTTTTATAACTACCAGGTCAGCAGTTAACAATAAAATTGATTAGATGTCAGGGGTGGGACCAAGATTTTCAAATTAAAAATATACAGGGACTCAATTTCGCAAAAAAAAAGTATAGGGACTAGATTTTAAATTTTGAAATAGTACACAGACCCTTAAATATTTAAACCATCTTAAATAATTATTATGTAATGAATCCTGGTTCCTAAATGACATTATGTGCTGAACTTTTTGTGTTGCCATGACCAAGCAAGAAGCTGTTATTGTGAAATGGTCTCTGATGACTTCTTTCATGCTCTAGAAATGAAAGGGTGATTAATAATCTTGAGAAAACTGGAGAACTTCTAAACCATAGGATTACATGCCAAGGATGGAGGTCTTTTTCAGGAATTGTTTGTTTCTAAAAATTGCTGTGCTTGCTCTATCAACCAGACGTGCTTGACCCGAAGTTAACCTAGAAGCATTAGAATTTTTACCTCATAGTAAATATTTAAATCTAGAAGGATTCATATTTTATCACAGAATTTTCTATTTTGCCTTGAAGTTGGAGTGTTTGCACAAAGGTTTTTTGGGCAATTATTAGTCTCAGTCATGTAATTTTTGAAATCCTTATGGTGATATTTAAGCGTCTTGACAATAGCTATAGAGTGAGCACATGTGCATGTTTGAAGCTGCATCCTGTTTGTGTAATGCTTTCCATCATTAGCTTCATTTTTCAAATATATTGATATACTCTTTATCTTTCCTAGTGATGGTGAAACCTTTATATCCACTGATGATCTGCGTATAAATCTTTGGAACTTGGAAATCAGCAATCAAAGTTTCAATATTGTTGACGTAAAGCCTGCAAACATGGAGGATCTAACTAGTAAGCATCTTGGTATTTTTTTCTCTGCTGCTTTCACTTAATATATTTGCAACTTCATTGCTATTTAATAATTTCATGAAAGTATTCCCATAGTAAGTTGCTGTCAATGGCCCTTTGGGTTAATAGTTGGTTCAGAGTTTGTTTCAAGTTCCTAGGTTTGTTTAACCATAAGTTTTGTTGAGTTTTGAACTATTACTATTTCTGTCTTTGCAGAGGTTATAACATCGGCAGAGTTCCACCCTACCCACTGTAATATGTTAGCATATAGTAGTTCAAAGGGCTCAATTTGCCTCATTGATTTGCGGCAGTCAGCTTTGTGTGATTCTGATGCCAAATTGTAAGTGTTACTTTTTTTTGTTTCTTTTGCTGAGTCTACTTACATTTAGGGGTGACAAACTGGTAGTTTGGCAGTTTGGTTAGGGCTGTTTTGCACTTGAACCCTTTCAGGTTCAGATTTTATTCAGATTCATGTCCTTTTGGATTTGGACCGAGTTTGTATTCAGGCTAGTTGGGTCGTTTTTTAGATTTTTATGAAAGATATAACCATTTTGGCATGCTTTTCAAGTTTTTTTTTTTTTTTTGGGGGGGGTTGCTTCATCTTAGGCTCAGATTTTTGGGCAGATTCGGGTTTTGCGTGGGTTTTTTTGGTTTAATTTCCCACCTCAACTTACAGTTCCAGTTTCCTCCTAAATAGTAAAATACCATGCTATGGATCCTGGTATGCGAGTGTCTATATGTTATTTTATCAGTATCCTTTATGAATAATGAATACTTCTCAATGGAAACAGATTTGAAGAACCTGAGGCACCTGGTTCTAGATCATTTTTTACAGAGATAATTGCCTCAATCTCCGATATTAAATTTGCAAGAGACGGAAGATATATACTTAGCCGTGATTACATGACTTTTAAAGTTTTGACTTGGTTCCTTTTCTTTTTGTTTGTCTTCTTTTTTCTTTTCTTCTCTCCTTGCATTTGCTGTTTATACGTATAACTATACTTTGCATTACATGAACATCACATTATGCATGCGATTCTTCTTAAGCTTGCCATAATGACTTTATATGCCATTGAATCCCTGATGTAATTATCCATTGGCTTATCCTATAAGTCATTGATAGAATTTGATCACAATCGGTGCCATGTAATGTGTACTGTGTAAACGTGAAACACTAATGACCTTCGCTGCAATTATCAGTCGAGAAAGATTCTAGTTTGTAAACATTCAACAACATTTGATTAAAATGGATACAGCAATTTGTTTTGTTGGCATTTTGGCTTTGAATCAAATACTCGAACAAAAAAAAAATTCTCATAGAGAGCTTATCATGAAGACATGAAAAGTTGGGGTGAGGGTAAATGTTTTGGTAGCTTCTTCTACGCAGTATCTGAGCTTATGTATACAAGTTCCATGTTTTTAAAGTAAATTGATGTTTCTGATTTTGTTCCCCATTCTTTGTTTGAATCAATCACATGCCATTTTAATTTCATTGTTTTGATCCTTTAAAATATTTGATCAGAATTCCTCATAATAGTATATATTAAACATTATCTATTTTTTATATTAAAAATTTCACCATAGTTCCTACTTCCTTTTAGCTGTAAGACTTCTTTTGGTGGTTTGGAATTTGATAATCGTTTTTTTCCCTTTATAACAAACATGTATATTTGATGTTTCCTATTTTTAATGGGGGACTTACGACTTGTCATCTAACTTGATCACATATCACTTGGTTGTAGCTTTGGGACATCAATATGGATTCGGGTCCAGTTGCAACGTTCCAGGTTCATGAATATTTGAGACCTAAGGTATTATTTCCATCTTCTGAAAGGGATGGAATTAATTATATGTGTTGTGCTATGCCGGAGCTGATTGTGGTATTCTTTAATTTTTCAGCTGTGTGATTTGTATGAAAATGATTCAATCTTTGACAAATTTGAGTGTTGCCCAAGTGGTGATGGATTGCGAGTGGCAACAGGTTCCTACAGGTTTGTTCGGAGCAAAAGTGTGTGCAGCCTGTTGTTGTTCTTTCTCTTCTTCCTCAATGTAACATAATATTTACAATTTTCTCGGTGATCTCAGCAATCTATTCCTTGTGTTTGGCTGTGCCCCGGGAAGCATGGAGGCAACAACTTTGGAAGCCAGCAAAAACCCAATGAGGTAAAATATTCATTCCAGCAGGGTAAAAAACAAGTGCTGTGCAGTGTGAATTATGATTTTGTATTGATGTTAGATTGATAGTAGTTATAAACATCCATGTCTTTTCAGGAGACAGGTTCAGACTCCCTCAAGGCCTTCCAGATCCCTAAGCAGTATTACACGTGTTGTCAGACGAGGTAGTGGTTTGGTGTTCTATCATTTTTTTTTCTTTCACAACTTGTTAACTTTTGAGTTGTTTCTTTTCGGGCGAGGGGGTTGTTGATTTGTACTGAAATGCTTTTTATTCGTGTGAATTTGTCATACCAGGAGCCGATTCCTCCGGAGTTGATGCAAATGGAAATGCTTTCGATTTCACAACAAAGTTGCTGCACCTAGCATGGCACCCAACCGAAAACTCGATTGCCTGTGCCGCTGCAAACAGTTTGTACATGTACTATGCATAATGATAGTCCAAGAAATGTATTCTGCTTGGTTTAACTTGTTGCGGGTTGCTGACGGTGAAAGCTCCTTTTTCTTCCCCCAAACACCCTTAAGTTAAAGGGTTACACATCGATTCTCACGCTTTGGATGCCCCTAAAACCCGTAGCACATGCCACAGTATCAAGGTCAAGAAATGGCGTAACCGGACCCTGAAAGATCTGCTTTGCATCCCCTATCTTCTTTTAAAAAAAATGGAAGAGGGAGTAATGTTTCTAATTTGGGTTGGGGTTGAAATTAGCAGAAAATGTGATTGTTGCTCTCCTACAACAAAACTAAAGTATGTTCATTAATTGCAGCTAGGTTTCTAAAGTAAAATGTTAGTTATTTTGGTCCTTAACTGCAAAAAAATGTCTTGGTGGGATGGATCTGTTGAAACTAGCAGTCCAATTTTTTAATTGATTATTTCCTCATGTTTAAAACTTAATCTTTCTGCTTCTTTTCTCAATTGATTTTTATGACTAGGTTTTGCCAAGTAGTGAACTTTGAGAAGTGAAGAGATCTAGTTCAACAATTCCACTTGACACTCAAGTGTATTCTGTAGGTTAATACACCTACTATAAAAGTTAATGAACTTATCAGGAACTGAACCTTTAAGGGACTAAGGGGCATAGCCCCTCCAAATTTTGGGAGACTCAGAATCAATTTTTGAATAAGTAGTTTCTAAATAGAGGTTTCTGTTGTAAACATTATCATTTCATGAACTTCCTTGGCGGCAGATCTATCTGTATTGTTGGCAGACGTCGTGAACTTTTTGAATTTAAATATTTCCTTTTGATTTTCTTAATTCTTATAAATTAGTCTTTAAATTTTAAAATTTTATGTGTGTTTATCCTTAAATATATTTCTAGATCCGCTATATCGTAATCGTGGCCTCAAAAGTTCAAACAAATAATATTTTTTTTTCATTATTTTCTCTGCCTATGTGCAAACAGTACATTTTTCCTGCAATGAACTCAACAGCTGTGTTAGAGTTCTCGATCTAACAACATTAGCTCTCTGGATCATGCCTATACATGTTTTCTTACTTTTTTGCTCCAAGAGTAGGGACGAAGTTATAATTTTTTAAGAAGGGCTGAAAATAAATTATAATTTTTAAAAAATTAAAATAAAATTTTATCACTATATTTATATTAAATTAATTTTACCATTTTTAAACGGACCAAATTAAAAATTGATCCCTCAAGGATATCAAAATACAATTTTATCGTTGTTTAAACTTTAGGGGCCTCCCACATTCTACATGATTCTGTCCCTGTAATTATCCTATATTTGTTTTGCAATAATATAATTATCCAATAATCATATAGATTACGTATATATAGTGTGCGTCACTTTGTTTCTCACTTCTTGGCTTACCTTATCCGATTTTGGTGCCTAAATTTGGACTATTTTGGGAGTTGAAACTCTTGACTATTAATGCCGAGGGTAAATCTTCAAAACACGAAAGCCAGATGATCAGAATTGAAATTAACCCCCTGAATCCACCAGATTCTTTTCCTAAGTTTTTTTAATATTTTATATAAAGTTTTAAAATTTTAAATATTTTGAATTAAATTTTTTCTCAAAATTTTTAAAATTTTTGATTAAATCTCTCAAAATTACTAAACATTTTAGTTAAACCCTCCAAATTTTTTAAAAATTTAAATTGACCTACCCAAACTCTTACTTCAAATCTTGCCGCTGAACTTGATTAAAAGTTTTAATCATCCTTATGTTTCTTACAAATTTAACCCTACTTAAACCATAAGCGAAGAGACATCTAGATTAAATTCACACTTTTATGGAACTTAAATCTAACATTTTAATTCATCTCATCCTATTTCATATATTTAAAGACTTTTTATAAGTTTATTTCCATATGTAATTATACATTAAATCCAAATTTTAAATTTGAGGGACAACAATCTTTTACTAGTTTCATCTAAACATGATGCTTGTAACTTTGATTTTTCCACATTGTTTTCTTTTTCCTTTGACATTTCAGCAAATGGAATATTTGCTCTTATATTATATTCTTTGAAATATGTTAACAAACGGAGCATGTTGTGCCAGCTGATTTTCATGGATTGAGTTGAGTTGATTAATAGGGTACAATATTAAGCTTTTTTAAGGCATCGAATCTGCATAGAGAACAATGTGACGATGGAAAACATCTTTCCGAATATAATAAAAAGGAGCATCAATACATTAACCAGTCGGCCACACATGTCACTTGTCCAAAATTCTCATGTTCTTTGGGGTTTTTCTTAAATGCATGGAGATAATGTAAGGAACCCCCAAAAAAATGTTTTTATTAGTGTTTCGGAATTGGAGTTGACCCTAGTTATAGTTACATATGTAGCTATGCTTATATATGGTCGGGGTCAACGTTTCTTACATATTAATTTTACGGTCCATGTTTGAGGTTGTCCCAATACAACCAACACTTATTGGTGTTGGGGTCAACATCTTTATTTAGAGGGAAAGAAAGAAAGATAATAGAACAAACTTCGTTTATAGGGTGTATTTAGTTAGAGTAAATTACGTAAATCATTATTGAGCTTTACTCTCAAACCTATTTTGATTACTGAAGTTTACTCTCTCCTCTGACGTCAAATAGAGCTCGTTTAATTTACTCAGTGAAGTTTAGACATTGAATGCTTTTGGTCACTCCTGCGTTAACTTTTTGACAGCGTCTATTTATTGATAAACAAAAGAATTTCTCCAAGATTCAAACGGTAAAAAACTTTATGAGCACGAGACAAGTAACATACTGAGAAGCGAATTCCATCCGACGACAGAGGAGGAAGATCAACGAGAGAGAAACTAGAAGATTTTTGATCAATTCGTGAACTTGTAAGCACTTTTCGACAAAATGAAAGTCGAATTTAGACTTAGAGAGCCCAAACGAAGTGACTGGTGAAATTTGAGATCGAACGACCATTATCTATGACTGTTTGGGTTTAAGAGTGACAAAAAACGTTTAATGTCTAAACTTTAGCGACAAAAAAAATTTAATATTTAAACTCTTTTTTAGACAAATATAAATGAAATGTTTTTGAGATTTGATCCTAAAACCTAAAATACGGACATTGACACTCAAACCGCTAGGCCAACTAGTTTCAAGTTTAATATTTAAACTTTAGTGACAAAAAATGTTTAATATCTAAATTTTAATAAATAAATTGAACGTCTTAAAATTTTAGTGGTCAAAATAAGTTTAAAAGTAAAATTTAACGATAATTGACGTAATTTACCTTAAGTGGATACGATCTCTTGTATAATAAATTCATGATTATTTATTATTTTTATGTTTAAATATGTAAGCATCACCGATCACATCATGTCATATCATAAATCTGTCTAGAAGATTTATGAAGACAAAACATTTATGTGGCAATTCACCGCTTATTAAGTAATGCTTGAAACTTTTTAAGATTTCAAGTTTGAATTTATTTAGAGGGATATATTTTGATATATAAGATATGTAAAAAAATTATATAATTTTTTTGTAAAATTTAAATTTTAAATTCTAAAATCTAAATTTCAACTATAAACCTTTAATTCTACACCCTGCATACTAAACTTCTAAACTCTAAAATTAAAATGCTTGTATAAGCTTTAAGTTTGTGTATCAAAGTATTTTTTTTATATAAACGTGATTATATACATTCGCGTCAAGTTTTATGCTGAATTAAGCTTCATTATCTGTTTGTCTCTTTAGACTCATTCTATTTAAAGTGAAGTACATTTTCATTAACGATTCGATTGTGATGATTAATTCTACTTATAATTATATTTATTTTTATAATTATACTTGTAACACAAACAATTAAGGATCAAGACTCTCTAGTATGCAGATAAAGCGATTCGAACCTGAATCTCTTACTATAAATACCATCCGTTTTTTATTAGGATCACTTGTTGGGTTCAACTGAACATTTATTTAATTTTAAATATATGTAAAATTGTTCATTTTAATGTTTGCCGAGTAATATTAAATTTAATTTTTTGAGTTTCAATCTCTTAAACAAGTAGTTAAAAGTTCTCAATTAGCATATTCTAATTCCTTAAGTTGTAGGTTCTAGAAGCATTAGGAGCAAAAATTTTCCCTAACCCCTCCCCTTAGATAGAATTTTTTCAAAAAATTACTTTTTGGAAATATAAATTATAATTTCAAATTATATAAATAATATATTTGTAGGAAAGTTGTGCAGTAATGAAATTCAACAACATATTGTTATTTTTTTATGCCCTCTCGGCTTTTTAGGGTTTTGTCTTGATTAATTCGATTTGACTCGCATCACACATCACACACCTAATTTTGGTGAGCGAGTCTCTAGCAATAATTTTTTGCATATACAAGGCTTCGAACTCAAGACCTGCTTAAGCAGTAATTAAACTGCTTACCACTTGGACTAACATGTTAGTAACATCTCGATATTTTAATCCCGTGTTTTTTTATTGTTTTATTTTACCAGAGAAATCTAATATATAAAAAAATATCGTTTAAAGAAACAAACAAAGACTTTAAAAATAAAATTAAAAAATTATTTAAAGGAAAACGAAAAGTAAAACCCTAATAAAGAAGCGATTTGGGGCACGCCATTTGTGCCGTGTTGCATGCGGGAACGACAATAAGGCCCAATCACCCGCGTTAGGCCTCGTGGGCCCCATATCATTCCGCCTGGGCCCTACTTCCCACCATTCCTTCATGTTATCTCACCTAATCATAGCCGTTCATTAATTTTAGGTGGGCCCTACCCTAATTATCAAAGTCCACTCCTTGTGTTTATCAGTTCCTTTTTTTCAATCATTTTCTCGTGCGTTATAAAGAAAAGGAAAAATAACAAAGTAAAAGAAGAAGAGACACACGAATCAGGAGATAAATTTATATTATTTTTCAATATTTTATATATAATAAATAAATATTATATAAATTTTTAATTTTATAGAATCCACAAATAACACATATTTATAATATTCATATTGGACGTCCGTAAAAGATAATGTGTTTTGTTAAAATTTTACTAAAAAAAGTCATGTGGCCAAAAAAATAATATACATGTCCTTAATATGCAAACTTTATTGACTTGTTAACAAACTTGACAAGAAAATCTAGTATCAATTAAAATAAAAAGAGTATAGTGCGTATTGATTTCTCTCGTGAAAAATCCACATGATCTGAGATTCTTTATAATCTTAAATATAATTTTTAAATGATAAAGTAGATAATGTACTAGCGAATGTATCTACCGAATTATAACTAAATTTATTTACCTTTCTTGTAACGCCCCCAAACTTCCAACGATCAGAAAATATAATTTACCGACCAACATTAATTGAATTTCAACTTTCAAAAACAACTTCAATTATTTGTCCAAATTATTTACAACCAATGCATGTATCTATGTGTGGTAATGTTTGTACCTGAATTCCCAATTATATTTTTTTAGCAAAACGGGTTGCGCCGTAAACTTTTTAGATCAAAACTATGCAGAATTTGAGTCACAAACTCTAACCCTCGACTCACTTAAGCACTTCAACCTTTCTTGCTAAAGGCTATAGTCAATAATATATTGTTTTTATTAAATTTAGAAGGCTTGTATAACAAATAAATATTTGGAGTATACTACATTTTTCATCTAAGTACTTAAAATATTTTTTTTGTTAAAGTAAGTACCTATAGTTGTCTCTTTTTCATCTAGGTACCTGGAGTAAACTTTTTGATCAAAGTATGTACTTAAATTATATCATCATTCTCATCTATGTTTCTAAAAATTGATACATGTCATTGATTAATAAAAATTCAGATCCAAAGATAAAAAAACATGACATACTTTAGATATTTACTTCAGCCAAAAAAAGTTAAGTATCTAAACAAAAGTTTATATACTTTATATACTTACTCGGACCAAAAAATAGTTTATATAATTATATGGAAAAAAATGATACACCTCGTGTTTATTTGTTATATAAACCAATTTAAAATGTGAAAAAAATAATAATACAACATTTCTAATTTTCATGTGTATTTTATTTTTTATAAAAATGTAATAATTGAATCCAACGAGTGATCCCAATGAAAAAGAGGATAATGTCTAACCTGGGGAATCCGTGTTCAAACAGGTTTGTCTGTAGGGTGTGTGTTCAAAGGAATAAAAAATATGAACAAGTACGAAAATCCTTTGCCCCTTTTTTATGTCATTTTCTATGTCCAATACTAGAAAATTAAATTCTAAGTCATAATCTTAAATTTTAAATCTCAATCCTAAAAAATACATTCTAACCCTAATTCTTTAAACCCTAAACATTAATCCTATCCCTGAACTTTAACCCTAAACCTACTTTTTAATATGGACCCATAAATAGTGTCACTAAAAAATAGATAATTTCTATGTAACTGATACTACTTTGTAATCATCTTAAGACGTTCGAAAAAAAATGTAATAGTTTGAATTTATTAAAAAAAATCACCTACTAATTGAGTCCTATATCGATCAATATTTTTTTTGTAAATTATAGATTTAAATATATTCAAACATGATAATATCAAATTTAAAGATTAAAAGTCCTATCTAAAATTAGGGGCGGACAAAACTTAACTTGACTATAAAAAAAGTGAATTATTTGACTCAATTTGATGTGAAAAGATCCAACTCGTTTTGACTCAGCTCGAAAATATTTTAAATAAAGTTTGAGTTGCAAAATAAAAATTCGAATAACTCGAAATTTTTAATAAATAATTGATTAGTTTTCAAGTTCGAGTTGACTCCCTTAACTATTCCCGATATACTATGTATATCACATGTAAAAATATAATATATATATGTATATCGTATATAGATATAAAAAACATTTAAATTAAAATTAACTTATATTATAATATTATAAATACTTACAATTAAATTAATTTGTACAAAAACTTAAAAATTTGACTCAAAAAAATTAAATAAACTTAAATCTTAAATTATGATTTATAAACTTAATTAACTCAAAAATTTTCACTCTATCCCAACGCTATCTAAAACGACGTGAAATCAAGCATATAAACCACAGACAACTTTATGACGGTGAAGAACGCGTGGACAACGTAAAGCACAGACCAGTAAATTACTGAGTAATTGGGCCCACCACATAAGCTTTCATCTTTAGCTGTAACCGAATACCTCATTGTACTCACGATCGATCGTGGGTTCCGCCACGTGTTAGTGATGATTTTATCACATATCTATTTAACGATAGGTTAAACTGTAATTTGAATTTTTTAGTAAATAATTTAATTTTTTGAGAAAAAATTAAAATTTATATTTTAATTTGATCCAATTTGATTCGGTACTGGTACAAGTAACAGTAACTCTAGTAAAATATTTTAAAAAATAACATATTTACTTGTACTTATTAAATATTACTTTAAGTGAAATACTAACATATTTATATACAAATCAATCGTATAAAAAAGTAGTAAAATAAATTAATATCCAATTAACATATAATTAAATATAGTCGATATTTAAGAAATAAATAAAATTCATCAACGAAAACTTTTATTTTTAAGTTTGTTCTTTTGTTTTTTATTTTGCTTTGACAAATTTATATTATATCTATTTTTTTTGCAATTTTTTGTTTATTTTTATGATAATTTTAGTCTGTTTTAGTGACGATATTGCATATTTTTTAGCAGTTTAGTGTTCGTATGACGAGTATCAGCAATAATTCTTAGCAGCGAACTCGATGATTTTGTGATGCTTATGATCCTCTTTTGTGATTTTGCCGATATGTCAAGAATTAATAACGAAAAAATTTACTTTTTATAGAGTGTTCTGTTCAAAATAGTTGATTGTCGAATTTTATTTAAAAGACTTATGTGCAAATTTTCTAGAAAGCGAGGATTTTTTATTTTTTATATCTTTCACTCTATTTAAAATTTATTATTTTATGTTATTCACATTGAATTTTTAATGTTTGATTGTAATTCTTTTATAAACTCTTTCACTTGAATATAATACAACATTTTTTTCTTTGTTCAAAAAAAGAATACTAAAAAATTATATATTGATTATTATAAAAAAAAGAAACATAATAATTGAGGTAAAAGAGTTATCTTCTTACTCGAATTAGTCTATTATTAAATTATATATTGATTATTATAAAAAATAAAAAAAATATTTACATCAAATCCGTTGTAAATATAAACAACACGTACATGATGTAAATTGTTATTTATAAAATCAAAAGGAACTTAATAATTGTTTCCAAATAATGTTATTGGTTAAACAACACTGATTACCACATTAATCACATGTTTAAGGTTAATGAAACATTGTTAATCATTCCCGTTGACACCCATAAAATATTTGTAGAAGAGAAAAACATCAAAGCAAAAGTATGTCAAGAACAGAATCTAATGAACTTTGGGATTACCTTATAAATTTTAATTAATTACTAGATCAGTGAAAGCTTGCTTTTTTATATTCTATTTATTTTTGTGGGTCAAAAAAAAAAACAAGAGTAGTGTCTGGTCTGGGCTCATCCGCCTATTTGAAGTCTCAGTGGTCGCTCTCAGACAGACACACATGGATGTTCAGCCGCTTCTCCTTCTTCTTTCTAACATATTTTCCCAGTTCATATGAAACCCAATCTTTTGGTCTGAAAACAGAGGGGGAAAACACAAATAAAAAACAAAATATTGTTCAGATTTTGTCTTGTTTTCCGGTTTTCACCAACTTGTCTTTGGCCGTTTCGCCACTTCTCAAGCTTCCAAAGTTCACACCTTTTCAGTTGCTTGAAACAACAAAACCGCCGCTTTGAGATCCTCAGCCCCATTTTTTTCCTTCAAAAATCCAATCTTTGACACTCCTTAGAATTGATTGAAATGCAAGACCGGATGGGTTTTCAGCAGATGAAAGCGCCGGCGTTTCCGGAGCAGGAGCAGCTGAAATGCCCGCGTTGTGACTCGAGCAACACCAAATTCTGTTACTACAACAACTATAACTTGTCTCAGCCCCGCCATTTCTGTAAGAACTGCCGCCGTTACTGGACCAAAGGCGGCGCCCTCCGTAACATCCCTGTCGGTGGCGGCACCCGCAAGGCCACCAAACGCTCCTCCTCCTCCTCTTCCTCCTCCACCACCACCACCAGCAACAACAACAACGCAAAACGCCACCCTAACCCATCTCCCGACCCGACCCCAAATCCAAAAATCCCTGAACCCTCTCCGCCGCCGACATCGTCTTCAATGTTTCCCCAGCAGGTTGTCCTTAACTCGGGGACTCAGAATTCGGACTCGGATATCGACCCGACCCGGATGTATCTCTTGCCGGTTGATCATCGAGATAGGAAGATGATGGACATGGGAGGGAGCTTCAGCTCGCTGCTGGCATCGGCTGGTCAGTTTGGAAGCCTTCTAGAAGGTCTTAATTCGAACGGGTCGGGTTTAAAAACGGTGGCCAGCTACGGAGGCGATCGGAGTTCTGGTCGGGAACCAGGATTGGGCGAGAGCAGTGATAACGGGGAGAGTTATTTGGGCGGTGGGGATACAGGTTGTTGGAGTGGCGATAACAATGGCTGGCCCGATCTTTCTATTTACACTCCAGGTTCAAGTTTTCGGAGATAAAAGTTGGTACTATATTTGCTATAGTATTAGTATTTTCTTTTAACTATTTACGATTTTATGAATAAATTATATTTTTATTGTATTGAGACAAAATGTTTATATCTAATTTGCGTTTGAATAGTTTTTCATTAACATATTAATTTATATTATTTATTTATTTTGATTGTCGTTTTTTTTTTTTTGCTCTATTAACATAAATATTGAAATTATGTTAACTTTTATTTTTGAATAAATTAAAATTGTTTAACTAATTTAAGTATAAGTTAACAAAGAAGTATTTATACATAATAATCAAAGATGCTTATGTTGTTTAATCGTATGAGTTTAAATAATTGGAATAAAAAAATAAAAAATAATAGAACGAAGTGGTTTCTAAGGAGTGGTCTTAATGCGATATAAGATCATTTTCATTATCACTCGAGTTTAAACAATAATGCCTATAAAAAAATATAATGAAAATATAAGAAGCATAGGAACCATTACCTACGGGACGGTGCTAAATGGGTAGGGGAAGGGGATCTTGCCCCACTCAAAACGGCAGGGAATTTTTTTTTTAACTTTTATTTTATATATATATATATATATATTAAAAAATTAGATTAATTACGAATTTATCTTCTCACTTTTTAAAATTTGTGTTTTATCCACTCTCAAATTCTTGTTGCCTCCGTGATGACTTATATTTGTATTATATATTAAGCGTGTAACTAATTTGGTTGTATGAATCAACGGTTAATAACTTAATTATTTCAAAATATTGATTTTTTGAATAATCTAAATATAATTACAATGTAGTATCTGTTCATAGATATTTTTAATTATTTGATAATGCACATACCTTATAGACATTGCGATTGAACCCGTGTTTCTTATGATGAATACTATCTAGAATAATAAATTTGCATATAAATTTTGGATCGTTTCGTCCATGAATATTGCTTGAGTAGATTTATAAACATATACATTTTATTTAAAATATTTTATTTTATTCATATCTTAGATTTGATTAAATTTAATAATTGATCTATTAAAATGCTAAACATTTTAAAAATGTGGAAAATTCAATTTTATATTAAAAATGGACTCACTTCCTTTTTGTGTTTTAAATGTTTTTGTTAGTTAGTGTGGCATTTAAGAAGGGATTGACATTTTTCAATCTTGGGGGTTTAATGAATTTGGTGGAGGGGGAAAGGATAGAGCAAATCCAACCCCCATAGTTAGTCTCAAAATGTTGTCTTTAAAGAGCTAGACAAATTTGAACTCTCCCCTTCATTTGGATATTATTTCTTATTTCAATGTCCCCCACTATCTTTTCAAAACTTGACAAAATCGACCACATCTCTCAACTCTCAAGTGGAGCATGCATTGGATATTTATCTTGCAAGCTAAATCATTCACCTTGATATTTTGAGGATCTTCTATTAAAAAATGCTAAAAAAATAATAAATAACAAATATGTCAATCAAAATATCAACATGTATTTGATCTGTTGATAAAATATTTACACTTTAATTCTAGATATTGAGGGTCAATCCATGATTATATATATACATCTACATGGCTTTGGAAGAGAGCAATTATATTTTCATTTTGGGGATTTTCTTTAGTGTTAAATTTCTTTTTAAAAAAATTAATTTAGTACGCAGAGGGAAAAATGAAAATCTTTTTGCTCATTTGGAAAAAAATATTTTGGACCGCCATTCTTGAATTCTTAAATTCCCGTATTTGATGAGTTTTCAATTAAAATGAGCTGATTTTACTTGTCAAATTATTTTTAATAATGATGGACAAAATATGATAATGTGATGCCATTGGCAGAGCCGAGTGGAGTGATGGGGTGTTAACTAACACCAAAAATTTTGAAAAATTATATGTATTTTATATGAAAAATATATATAAAAAATGACATAGTTTAAAAAAAATTAACACTAATATAAAAATAATTGAGATCTTTTAAAAGAAATTAACCTCCACTATTTAACTTCACTTACTTTTAATAAAATATAAGTCAATGCCTAAAATTTTGACACCAAAATTTAACTTTTTTGGCTTCGCCCTTGTATAATACGATATTTAAACAAATTATCAGCATATAAAAAATTTATAGAAATATATCGATTGAGCATTATGTCACGGGCCACCAGCCCATGATCGAGACGACCGCACACCAAGGGGTTTATCCAAGCACACCACGTGCTTCACCCGACCGAGGGACCCAAGTCTGCACCAACGTTGCACACCATGGGGCCGAGACTAGCACCCATGTGCTGCCCGTAACAAGAGGAGCCGAGCTAGCACCCTTCATGCACACCATAGGGTCGAGACAAGCACCCTATAGTTTGTCCATGAGAAAGGGACCCGAAGGAGCACACTACACGAACCCAAGGGGCCCAATCGAGCACACTCTATGCTGCCCACGCCATGGATCCCAAGTCAGCACCCGTTGTGCACACTTGGGGGCCCAGACGAGCCCCATCCGAGTTGCCATGATCCTAGGGCCCGATTCAGCACCTAGCATGCTACTGATGAGGTTTTGGACGAGCAAATTGGGCTAATACAAGCTCAATCCGCCCAAGAGACCAATACCATGGAGAGGTGATCATCTTTTGACCAACGCACATGGAAAGATGTCATCATTTGAGCCACACTTGGGGAAAGTATCCTTGCCACCTAAGGATAATATCATTGAGTGATTCTTGCCTTTGTACTTATGTCAACATTGTATTATGCATGATATAGTTTCCATAGTTAGGAGATAGCTATCTTGAGATTGATCCTTAGCCCTTGGATCGAATCATCCTAGACCGTTAGACTAGAGGAGGTGAACATATAAATAGAGCCTCACTTTCACCTTTGTAATTCATTCCATCATCTTTCATTTCTTGAGTAAGAGTTATAATTCTCTTCATCATTTTCTTTGTTTTCCTTGCTTGCCTTGCCATAACAAAATTCATACATTCCTCCGTTCAAAGCATATTTGCTTAGTGATTTTGAAGACTGACTTAGTCTTCGACTAAGACCGTCGACTAAAGTCGAACGAATTAACTAATCAGACTCTAGCCCTGTGACAATTAGCTCATTTGACAATGTTACTATTGTAATGTTCAGGAAGTGTGAATTAAGTTCACTTACATACAATAAAAGTATTGCAATATGTATAAAAGTATATATAAATATGAAAGGACATAAATATGTTTACTATACAGAAATCATATGAACATATATAATAAGAATATACGATTTCTAAGGTCTATATGGAATGCTTATGTCGATGGTTATTCTTTTGGTGACCTTAATGGTCCAGCCACCATAATGTGTGTTGAGAAATATTGGACCAACCATTTGGTTTGACAATGTCATGTAATCCCTTTAACTGTAACCGATTGTTTTTTGAAAAATCGAACTCAACGAGTGGTTCCAGTAAAAAAAATTATGTTCATCTTAAGAAATCCATATTCAATCAGTTTTGTTTGCAAGATATGTGCGCGTTATTAAAGGGCTAAGAAAAAATGTAAACAAATACTACACTAAAATCACTTTAAAGCTATTCAAAAAAATTTGAGAATTCATTGGGCTTGCAAGAAAAGAAAAGAAAAAGCAATGGCTGGGATCAAGTTTCTTGGAGAAATGGAGGGCTGTAAGTGACTGAAATGAAATTTTTGATAAAGTTGCATAATTTGTGCTGGTCCTCGTATATTGCTGGCAATTGGCAACTTGGACTCCTACTTGTTGACACTCTTTGGAAACGACAGCGAACTCAAATACTCTTTTCCCTTATCTTTGAGCTGTAAATCACGAAAATAAAGAAGTTGGTCCTTTATTTTAATTTATCAGAATTCGAACATTGTACTTTTAGAAACCTAAAGAGTTGCTAGTTTATTTCTTGGAAAACACATGATCTTAAACAGTTGATTTTTACGGTCTTAATTTGATGTCAATGTTAATCAAACATTTAATACCTAAATCTTGACTGAAAATTTCAGTTAAATCTTACAAGAGAGACCCGTATTATATTAATGCACACTTTACAGATAATGATGTTCGAAACTTTCTTAAGATGAGTATCACTTCTTTTTCTGGACCACTTTTGGGTTTGATTAAAAATTATATCTAAATTCTCATCAACAAATTATCTTACTAGTAAGTCGAGGAGATTAAAGATATTTTCAGTATGGGTTAATAAGACTTTTTGGTATTTCATTCCGTCACCAAATTGAAGAGTAAGAAGCTTTGACTTTGCTACATTCCCCCAATTGATGTAAAGTGAACATCATTGAACACAAATGTGATGTCCTTATCAGTATTATCCGTAATTTAATCATTTGTATCGAAATTTTATTATTTTTATAATATAATTATATTAAAACTATATTATATTTTAATTTCGGATTTAGATGAGATAGTAAAAGTTTTTTTTAGTTTAACTTGTGATTGAAGACTACATTTAAAATCAGTTACATCTACCAACAACCACTTGATTTAGTGTGATGAGGATGAGGCATTAGACCTTAAGCAAAATTGGGTTCGAAATCATGATGTTATGAATAGAAAAAATAGGCTGAAAGGATCATCTCATATTGACTTTTGTAAAACTCAATCTAAATTGATCGATTAATAAATCGGGTTCGAAATCATGATGTTATGAATAGAAAAAATAGGCTGAAAGGATCATCTCATATTGACTTCTGTAAGACTCAATCTAAATTGATCGATTAGTAAATCAGATTTAGGTGATTAAAAGAAATCAGTTTCATCCAAAATTAAATGAAAAGGAGGGCAGGAAATTAATTAGCCCTCTTAACAATCAGGTCCAAATCAATACCCACACACACTTAACTTTCATCCCATCTAGCAATATGTACATTCAAACCTTATAAATGTAATATAAAGAAGTAAATAATTTCAGCAGCCAATTTCAGCCGACGTCCATCAATATTTTTTTTGCTTAATCAGAACAAACTATAAGCCTAAGCTCTATCTGCAGTTACTTTAAGGACGAACTTTGCTCTTGCCGCCGGGGGCTCAACGAATAAGAACTTGCGTATGGTCATGAATCGGTTTTTTAGTAAACTCGTTCTCGATTCGAAAATTTAACACTTTCATTCGACTTAAATTCGACACGATATTTTATAATTTTCAATCTGACTCGAATTATAGAGTAAAAATAAGGAGTTAATTGAAAAATACAAATAGAAATGATATTATAATAATTATTTTATTTTTATTAGACAAAATAGGGAGATAATTGAGAAAATTTATAAAGAGATGTACATTATAGTAATTATACTTAAATATTTAAAATAAAGTTAAACTATTATTTCGCGCCGGAACGAATTTTTTTCACCCTAAACTTAAATCTAACCCGACCTCATTCTAAAAAAAGCCCGACTTAAACCTAACCCGAATCTAAAATTTTCTTTAAATTATCCGACTCTATAAGATTAGATTGGAACCATCGGATTTGGATCAAATGACCCCCCTAAACTCGTCTAAAGGCTTTCCACAACTCTTTTTCTTTGATTTTGTTGATATGAATTTTCCAATCTCTTTGATGTAACAGTAAAATCGAGTCAACAAGCACATTATCCTTTACAGAATTAGAAGTTTGACAAATCACGCGTACCGCTTCAGTACTATCCATCGATATTTATTTCGCATAAGATTACAATCTGTTATATGTAATCACAGAGTCGGTAAATTTTGTCAAATCAACTATATGCAACTCATTACTCAATAAATTTAAATAAATACGAAATTAAAGTGGATTGACTCAATTATGTTGTGTTATTCAATTTTGTTCAATGGAGTGAGGTAGGGCATGGAGGAATTATATTATGAGCTTAGCTTACTACATCAGTTATGGTCTTATTCGATAAAAACTTTTTGCTTCTTCATTATTTTTTATATCTTTAATTCAGTAATATAATAATTAAAAAAAACTATTTTTTAAATGACATAGAAAAACATGAGTAAAAATTTACTGGTTGAAAAAAAATGATGGGAAAAAAATAATGGTGAAGTGGGTAGTTTTCATTGGATGAGACCATGGCTGATGTAGTACGTCAGGCCCATGATATAATTTTTCCCTTTGTCACCATACTTGTTTATCATCTGCACTGTGCAGCGACTAAATTTTCCGAGTTTTCTACTTTTTTAAAAAATTTGGTTTTGGGGGAAATTTCTTGAAAAAAGCTCGTATTTTGAAATAAAAGTTTGAGAATCGTCACCGGTCACTTGGATAAGGTAGACGGGACACCGAAAAGGAAACTAAAGAAAAATAGGTTCGGGAGCCGGTTACAAGTGGGGAATGATTCGCACCCCACTACGCCCGAAAATCAGTACCTAAAAGTTCGTATCGTATTTACTAAGAGAAATAAAAATTCGACTTAATTTAACATTTAATCCCTAAAATGCATGGATGCATGATCACATAGTTCGAATATAAAACAATCTTGTAATTTACGGTACCCAAAAAAGATAATTTGTCCAAAGACCCAGATCGACACTCCTAATAAGATATCAGAATTTTGAGAATTAAACTAATATGATAATTAAATATTGCATGAACAATTATATATGATAACAATAAATAAGCATGAGGCAAGAAAATATAACAAATGCATAAAAATAAGCAAACAAAATAAAAAAACAAAAACGAGAAGAACAACTATACACGATAATATGGCACCATATTATATAATATAGTATATACGTAACATACACATACATATAGAATATAAATAATATAATACATACACAACATATGTAGTAACATATAATACATATAATATGTAGAATAACATAATACCATGATATATATATATAATATAAATGGCATAATATGAAATAAAAGCATGATAACAAATTTAAAGGCAAAAAACGATAAAAATAAAAGTCGCAGGGACTAAAGGAGGATTAACTTACTGTTATCGGACCAAATCGAAGAAAATGGATGAAATTAATTTCTTTTTTGAAAATATCTGAAATCACGGAAGTAATTTAAAAATACGAAGGGACTGGAAGAAGGATTTCATAGAGCGGAGATCTTTAAAATTGTAAATAACCCATTTTAAATGTGGGTATAAAACTAAAAAATGAGAAATGATTTCTATTTTTTAAATCTTTTGAAAACAGATCAAAACTAAACTTTAAAAAACTTTTAAAATGTTCTTAGAACATTCATCGTGTTCTTCATTAAAATTTAGGTTTCGGCGTGAACCATCACATCGACCATCGCATATCGTCGTCGGCGATTGCCAAAACTCAAACCAAACACACCTTTTTCTCCTTCAAAAATCTAAATCTAGCCTTAAATTTTAGAAAAAACACACTCATTTGTCAAGATCTTAAAACACTGAAACGAAAACTTCTTTTTTCTTTTAAAAAACCCACATTTGAAAACTAAAATGTTTGAAGCCTAATCGGCATAAAACATAAAGCCGAAATGACTAAACTCGAAGGTGCCAATCGTCGGTGGTGCCGTCCTCAACCACCATGCAGGACGGCGATTCCAAGATAAAAAAAGATATAAATCCCATCCCTTTCCTCTTATTTTAACTTAAACTGTAAAATAAAAAATTGAAATCTCTTCTTCTTCTTTTCTTGTATTGATTGATCTCTGAAAAAATTACAAGATTTTACTGGATATATATCGGATTTGTTTATAATTTTTTAACTTAATCTATTGTTGGTGATGATAATCTGATATCCTTATTTTTTATTGTTTTTGCACGCACGGTGGTTGGAGAGCTGGTGAGAGGATGGTGACAGCGTGATCTCCGGCGACGAAGAAGGGTGGTCGTTGATGGAGGCACGTGAACGAAGGAGACGGGAGCAGCTCGGGCGTGTGGGCACACCAACCATCTCGGGCTCGCGTGCGTGAGGGAGAGGGACAATCCCTCGAGCTTCAATCTTGGTTGTTGGATTAGATTCGATCCCATGGCTCTGATTTGGCTGCGCAGATTAGAGATAGATTAGGGGTAGGGTTTCAGATATGTTAGGATTTTAAGTTTAAATTGTTGGGCCCAAAATAGGCCTGATATGTATATATTTTTGGGGTTTATATTGTAAATAGACTACATATATAGTAGATATGATATATTTTAATTTAATTGGGCTTTTTATTTATTTAATTAGTATTGGTATATTTTTTTGGTTTTGATTTAATTTATATAATAATAATAAATAAAAATAAAGGTAAAATAAAAAATAATAGAAATAAAAAAAGACTGGTTATTAATCCGGACAAAATTAATGATTATACACTAAGGGACTCAGTTTGTTGTTGAGTCAAGCGGAAGCGCTGGGTGAGATTCATGGTATTCCAGTCTGCTGCGGAAGTTTGGTGAATACTCGTAAATGTGCCACAGAAAACGATGAACTCCTTCCAGTAGGGATCGTCTTTGTGTTCCGAAGAAGTTTGGTGGCTTGAGATTTCGAAATCTTCGCTACTTCAATCTAGATATGCCTGTGTGCGGTGTAGTAAATGTAACATACGAGTCAATCAAGCAGCAGCCACCAATCATGGTCCGATGGTCGTGAATGAAATTCCAGCCTAAGACTTTGAATAAATGGAGGAATTGATCATCTTATTCTTACCATCATTATTATGCATTTTCGGTTAAATTAAAGAAAAACACTATATAATCAAATTTAGGTTATTGATATGTGGGATGGACTTAGAGTGGGGCTAAAAACTTGAAATTCCTATATGATTTAATTTTTTATATATAATTTTTCTATGTATTTCCTATTGAAAATCTAATTTTGTCCCCCTAAAATTTTATAAGTTCGTCCCCTCTAGAATTTTATAGGTTCGTCCCCCTAACATAAAGCTCTGTGTCCATCCTTGAACTCATGTCTTACTTTTATTATACTGCCATACAGTCATACATACATAGGATAAAAGAGTTAACATCCTTGACTACTACACCAAACATTCCTAAACGTGTTTGTAGGTTTTTTTATTAACAGTACAGAAATAAAAGTTAACAAACATCCTTAACCAAAACGATCGATCTTACAAATGATATTATCTTTGTTACAATTATCAAAATAAAGAAGAAAAATTAAAAAAAATAATGAAAATTTTATTGAAGCAAGAAGACAAACTGCGGGAAAGATTCATTGTTTTACGTCACTAAAAAAGGCTCCACCAACGTAATAAGATAAAAGACACACTATAATAATTACATGAATATGTCACTCAAAAACAATAAAAGATAAAAAAGAATCGCCAAATATCAATTCATCACTCTTTATATATTCAAATTATTGTAAAATAATGAGAAAAAACATTGTAAAAGAGAACAAAACTCTTAGTAAAGAAGCTCGTTTGATGTAGCTCGAAGTACATACATATGATTAAAATGGTATCATTAATCAACTCAGTTGAAAAATTACAGTACCTTCTTCATAAAGGATAATATTATATGACAATAATTTTATCATTTCATAGCCTATAATAATTAAATAAACAATTGAAAATCACATAGCCAAACTCGTGTTAAATAAGATTATTTATAAAAGTGTATTTTATCACCTAATCTATAATTATTATTAAATAAATTTTAAAATAAATTATTCTTCTTTCACCTGCATAACGAGTGATAAAATCTAATATATAGTAGGTTGAATATCTCAAGGTGACACTACTTCTAAAAAAATACTTTTTAAATAGTTTAATTTATAAGAAAAATACTTTTAAATTGATTAATTTAAAACTTGAGTGTTTAAAATTTCTTTCAAAAGTGCTTTTAAATATGTAAACTGTCTATTTTAGATTTTCTAAAAATATAAATTAATCAGTGATATCAACGAGAATAAATAACTATTCTTAAGCTTGAAGACAAAAATGCAATGTTTTTGGAGGGGGGGGGGGAGCAGATATTTTTAACTTGTTGCAACCAACAACATTTTAGGGTTCATATTGTTCTGAAATTCAATCACTTTAAAGCACACCATATAATGTATAAAAGTACAACATATAATTCTGTAAAAACCAGTTTGGCCGCTTCAGAGTCTTCAATATATGAAAGAAGGCCAATTGTTTAATTCAATGCAGATTGCATAAACAAGATCAGGAAGTAAACCTCATTCCGAAACAAGTTTACATTGAAACGGTACGAGCCTTGTACATGCAGATGTATGCCATGTGCCAATCACCTAAACCCAAAACAAAAGACCCAAGAAGAAATGTTACCATTTAAAAGAACAGCAGCAGCATATAAACCATTAGGATTGTCGATAGAAATTGTTTGTGTATCGACTCGCTTGAAAGCAAGATGGGTTAGGATTTTATAAAAATTGAGTTGAAATTACCTCCTCCAGACAGTTTAACAATGTCTTCCTCACGCTGCGGAATCGTGTTATCATCATCAAATTCAATCCATTTCCCTGAGATTAGTGACGATTATTAAAAATAATAAAACAATGAATACACAAACTTAATGACAGAAAAGAGTCCCAACAAAACAATGTCCAGAAAACTGACCATTTTCTTGCTTGACCCAAGCAACGTAGTGCCCTGAGTCGGCGCTTCGACCTTTGTGGGTCAGCACAGCAACCAAATCATAAATCCCAGTTAAACATGTTTCCTTGCCAGTAGGAACCCCTGAAACAAACGAAGTGAGAAATCAATCTGTCAACTGCTTTTTTTAGAATATCTCATTTTTATTAGGGATAACTACATACTTGGTACCCACCTTTACCCGTTTTTCTGTTTTCATTTTTTTTGCAAAACGGTATCTAAAATTACGTTTTGTTTCTATTTTGGTACCCGCCATTAAAAAATTAATGGCAGACTGACTATGAGAGAGAAAATCACACATGGCAGGCTGGCATGTCATTTTCTCTCTCCTAGTCAACATGCCACGTTAACTAAAATAATAAAAAAGCATGCGTGGCATACTGACTAGGGGAGAGAAAATGATGTGGCACCCTACCACGTGTGATTTACTCTCTCCTTATCAGCATGCCACGTGTGCTTTTCTCTCTTAGTCAGCATGCTGTTAATTTTTTAGCGGCAAGGTACCAAAATAAAAACAAAACGTAATGTTAGGTATCATATTGCCAAAATAAATAAGTGAGGTACCAAAACAGAAAAACGGGTAAAGGTGGGGTACCATATGTAGTTATCCCTTTTTATTATTGGAGGAATATAACCGCAACTCTATAGGTATCGGCTATGATGCACAATTTGGCTTTGAATACTTATTCAAGAGCATCCCTATAAGGAATTAGAAGATTATTTAAATTTAGCAGCTCAATAACAAGTGATAGTACGAAGTTTCCCTTTAAAATGTGCTTTAAAAACTCAAATAATCTCAAATCATCAGATACTAATTTTAGTAAAAGAGGAAATCTATTTTCAGTGCAACCACTTGAAGGTAATCACCAAACATGGACTTCGGTCATAGAGGGTTTTTACCTTCTTGAGATGCTGCCACAGAAGATTCTCCATCAGCATTTGATGACCCCTGGCATGCATAAGAGAAAAAAATTCAAGCACAACTCGTTAGGACAGATATTTGATGTCTGTGCTTATAGCTAAATCACGTAGTCACACCTCTGCATCAGTCATCTTGACATCGCCGTCTTTTGAGTTGGAGCTATTTTCATTAGCTTTCAAACCAAGCCTTTTACCTTCTTCATCCCTCAGAATCTAGAAGTTGCATACCAAGAGAAAGATGGTCAATGTTGCTAAAATAGAAATTGAATAATTCATTGAAACAAGGCAAAGATGGCTACCTGGCGAGGACCTTCCAATTGTTTGCGAAGTTCATCTGAACACAAATCATAAACATCCAACTCCAATGGATAATCCACTTTCTGAATAAAGCAAAACACATCATAACAGCAGGATGAGTATCTTTTCATATTAGTTCCAACAAGAATTTATAAACTGCTTGGATTTTTTAAAATACACATCCATTAACAATTTACAGAAAATAAACATATCGTAACAACATGAAAGGTACCTTTTAATATAAAGTTCATAAAGGAATTTGTGTTTTCCTTATAATTTGTAGATCCTACCACGTAGTGGGGGGGTGCTTTTTCTAGTGTGATTCAATTGAATGTTCAATACACAGATATACTAAGGGTCTTAAAACTTTGTCCCTTCACATCATCCTGAGCTAGTTTATCAGAAATAAATATTTGCTTACAAAAACATGCATGACAAAGTTTGAGAAATACAACTTGCATACCCGTAATATCTTAGCCTTTTGATTTGACTCCCTCTTCCAGAAAAACCGCACGAACTGAATAGTCAAGTACCTTCAGAATACGTCGAAAAATAAAGGAGTTACCGAAACATTCTCTTCCAAAAGATGTATGGAAAAACATGTAAGCTATTTAACATCAAAATAGGAAATGGAATTTACATCAATGAAGCACGTGACATTTTATAATGTGTGCGTATAGCAAAATACAGAAGCCATTACCTTGGCAAGCCATTAATGCGGGACTCTTTGAAGTATATTGCACTGCATCCCAGAGCTGGTGAAGCCTTTTCCAATTCTGATTTCAAACCCTACAATAGAAGCCTTATTATATCCGCTATTGACAGAAGAAGAAGAATTCCAATGAAGCCATAAAAGGAAGAAGAATTGAAATTAGCATTGATCTGTAGTTTGACATGCATGCAAACTGGCTAGGATAAACCCCTCACCAGAAAAAGGTTAAATAATTCCAATTTCATGAATTTGTTATTCAATTTTTTATTTTAAAAAGACAATGCACATTACAAGTTGAATCAGCAGCAAGAGGGTATTGGATACAGTAAGTGTCCCAAACACTTTTTTTTTCCATTTTTCAAATGGCCACAAAGTTGGCAAGTGAGATCACCAAAAGAAAAGCATTGCATGCAGGAAATAATATGTTTAATACATATAAAGAATAGGAATGAAGATATCAGACATAACCTACATGTTTTAAACCTTCGTGCAAATGGTTCACCTCCTGTGAAATATGGCATTTTAGAGAATAAGTTGATTCTGTCTCAGAGCTTTCTTCACCGCTCTCTTGGCAATGAATCCTAGCAGTTAAACGAAGGTTGGATAATACGAAAAAAGGTAATTTGTCAAGTACTCTTCAGATAGAAATAAGCAGAAAAGAAAGTACGTTGGCAGATTGTACAAAGCATTGTTAGGTTATACAAAAACTTGGGACATATGGACAGATTGGCTAAATATTTGGTGAACGATTGTCTCAAAAGTAACATAAACCAAATAAATAACAGAACAATTCTAATTCCATTGAACTTAGAAACTGCATAAACTAGTCTGATGCCAGCATGAAAAGAAAAGAAATGTTCAGGTTTTGTTGTCCAGTCTGGGTTGAAATTTGATCTTTAGCTTTTCCCCGGTGAGTATACTGATGGTTCGTTTTTATCTGTGTTTCTTGTATGGACAGCATCATGAATTATCCAACAGTTGCATAACAATGGCAATGGCTTATACAAACCTTGTAACTGGACAACATCATCGTTAAAAAAATAGACCGATGATCAAATCTGTCATATCTACCTGCTTGCAAGTTCGATGCCAAAAAGGTCCTTTACAGTATCAACATTAACACTGTAAAGAGAGAGAAAAAAGAGAGTTGAGTATTATTTCTCTAAATAGATGTAAGTAAAACAAATTGTTACATGCTAGGAAAACATTGTAGTACCGAAAGAGCTAAGCAAAGATAACACTGTCCGAATAAAAGTAAAAAATTAAAAGAAACTAATTTTGCTTGAACCCTTTTCAATTATCAGGACTACTAAAGATTTGCTAAAACTTATGCAAGTAGCCAGAACCTAGTATTAGTGATCTAAGTAACAACAATGAAGAAAACTACCTGGAACCTGGTGATCGAAGAGACTGAGAAAGGGTGTACAAAAGTTGTGTCCAACATTCTTCAGCATCCTGTAGAAGATTCCGAAAGTATATATTGGCATATAAAGAAATCCAAAACTGGAAGTATTAGATACAGTATATAATTAAGAAAAAAACCTGCTGCATGAAGACACCATTATGCAACTGGCTGAATTGAGGATATTTTTTACGCAATACCTGCAGCCAAGATTTGTAAAAACAATAAGTTCCAACTAAGTTCGATAGAGCTACATACAGAAACAAAGAAGCTTTTAACAAATTTTGAAGAACAGAGCAACAACTTTATTTGACAATTTAACACAAGATATTTCCATGAAGCTCCAAGATAAAAAAAAGTATCTACTAAGTCACTAAGACAACAGATTTAACTGAATACAAAAGAAAATGTCAGACAATGCACCTTCCATGAACTTCACCTTGTGGCAATGTCAAAGCGTAGCAAAATTCATCTACCCATAATATTGCATGCAATTTGCTAGGATTTTACCTAAATTCTAGTAGACATGTATCAAGTTCATGCGTGACAGGGAGAACATAAAGATTCACATACCAGAGAGAACATAAAGATTCAAATTATGTGTGACAGGGAAAGAAGGAACAAACCATCCAAAATTGCATCGGTGCAACTGGCTTGACACTTTTATCAAGTTCATTAAATAAATCACGAATTGCAACGGTCAACATATGAGAAGTCTGATCCAAATCATTGCTTCTTCCAGAATGTGAATACCTGGTCACAAATAAGACAGCGTGTATTAGATCTGCACCACACGGAAATCATGCAAATATATTTCCAGATTCTCATACAATGTACTGTTAGGAACAGAAGAAAAACTTACTTCACCAAAGAAGACTTCAACTCCGGGACAGAGTGCAGGCATTGTACAGTGGAATTCATGTAGCAGGTATTTCCTAGATTAAATAGCCCAGCACTATGACCCTGAAAGAATAAGAATTAACCATGTAAGGGTCCAAGTTGCAAGGATAATGAAAAGGAACAAATTACAAAGACCAAGAGAGAACCCGTTAAGTAGATTAGGAATTCAGTGGATCAAAATTGTACGAACAATAGATGGAGTGAAAACATAACAAAAAGGAATGACAAATTGTTCTTGATACACTTCAGGACTCATGTCAAACTACTGAAACCCAGGCCAGCCTAATTTGAGAATAAGAATAATTAGCAAATCTGTAACCAAATGTAATAAAAGAATACGCAAATTCACCTATTTTTGTTTACTATTGAAGAAGAGTTCTTCTGTTGCCATGTTTTGAGGGTAAGAAGGAAAATCTAGAAACAACATATAGAATGATTTCACACAAATCTCTTGGTACATCTTAAATAGGCCCCATAAGAAACTTTATATCTTTATGTGTGTGTCAACTAACAACCAGATGGTTTTGATATATTCCTCAAGTTTTCTGCGATCAAAGGAAATAACCAAACACTCGAGTAGTGCGTAATTCACGTGTAAGCCAACTACTTGATACAAGTTGGACATGCAATGATATCAAACTGAAACCATAAAACCAAGGCACACTACAGTAGTACCGTTTTTTTTTTGTTAATCAAAGTGCAATAACATATTTCTCAGTTAAAGGAGGGAAAGCATAACATGAAAAATCTAGTAAAAGCAGGGAATGTGATTGGTACTTACCAGAGACGCCACTTGTTCTTCTTCAGGAAGATCTTCCATAAAAACAGGTCCCTTTTCAGGGGCCTTAACAACCTCATCAGCAGTGCCCATCATCATCAGTTTTTGACCCTGGCAAGGACATTTTGAAACAAGGCACAACACTTTCATTACGAAACTGCACAAACAAGGGAAGGAAGGGGGAAAACAGTAAATGCAATCGGGATCATTTACCTGTTTTACTCCAACTGTTGACCAATCTGCATCATCCTACATTGTTAAAGAACAAGTTCTAGAAATTCATGAATTATACTCTAAATAGGAGAGTAGAAACGATGTGCCGATGAATGAAGGTAAGTATCACTGATCTTTGCACTACAAGGTTAAAGCACCTTATCAAAAAAAACTTCTAGCTATACAAAGCCCAAGTACCTTCAATAAGCCACCTTTAACCATAATCTTCTGCCTTTCAGGAGGTACTCCAGTCAGATCATACAACTGGCACTTGAAAACATATGGAGGCTGACTGGTGTCAATCTCCACAGATTTAAAGACCTCCTTTTGCCATTTCACACTAACTGCAACATTCAAAGAGGATTCTTAAGAGTACAAAGTCACTATAATATCACATACAGAACCTTTAACTATAGGGTAAGAAAAATGGCATCACGGAACATAAAAACTGTCACGGTGACAAATGGTTCCTTCTCTAACTAACCACCACTCAACCATTGCTAAATTTTGCAACATAAAGCCTTGAAGTTCGAATTTTGTTCAAAGTCCCACCTTTTCTAAATGAGCATATGAAAATTTCAGAATAAATTAGATCATTCTTAACTAATTTTACAGACTGAAACTCAGTCTGTGCAAAACCTGATTCTCATAGAGTTAAAAATTGAATCTTCCGTAAATGTTAAATAGCTCCGCCACATTCAAATACATAAAGTTCCAATTTTTTTTAATGCAACATAGACACCTTAATCAATCGCTTGTAATGTAGCATCTCAATACTCGAAAGTTTACTTCCACCATGTACACTTAACTTTAAGAAGACCATGAACATAAAACCCCTCAAATTTAAACGCTGAGACAAGTGAACCCGCATTGGTTTCATTCCTCCGTATAAAAGGCATGAAAAAGCCCCACGGCTGCTATATCCCCCAAGAATAGCATAAAGGCGGAAACACGGAACAATAGAATGGAATCCCAAAAAAACGCAGATGAAAAAAAACAAAAAGAGAAAACCAAGAGGATCCATTTCATAAAATCCAAAATAGAGTTCAACAAAAAGCTCTAACATTCCAATTAATCAACAATAATAGTAAACCAGAAATTAAAAAAAAACTTCTAATTAACTCATAAATGAGGCGTTAACTATGAACAGAAGTGAGTAAAAAGAAATATCAGCAGAAAATTATAAGTAGAAAACCTGTGGGCATGATTGGATTACTGTCGGCGATCGACCGGAAGAAGAATTAGAGAATCGGGGTTTTCTTGTTTTGCTTGAATAAAAGGGAAAAGTATTTTTAGCTCTTCGAAAATCGGAAATTTCTTTTTGTTTATATAGAGAAGGAAACAGAGGAACGTCTCCGACCCCGGTTCTTCTCGGTTCGGGTTATTATCCGATAGGTCATGGATACGAGTCGGTGGATGGGTTTGCAATTAATTACTTAATAGAATATATTAAAAAAATTAAAGATAAATGTTTTTATTTAAAATGATAAGTTTAATTCTTATATTTGAACTCGGGTGTTCAAAAATATCTGATCCGATCGATATGATTCGATTATCTGTTGATCGGATTCGAAAATTTAGATATCCGACCCGATTTTAAAATTTCCAGATCGGAAACGAATCGCAATATTTCAAGTTTCGAATTATTAAAAAATTCAAAATTTTATTAATATTAATCTTGTTGTATTTAACAAATTGATGCTTGTTATATCCAAAAATAAAATTTTCATAGATGCGAATCTTGTTATATTTAGCAATTTGTTGTTTGTTATATTCAAAATTCCAAAATTTTCATAAATACGACCTTCAAATAAAAAAATAGTTAAATCAAATTATATTTCGGATAATCGATGTTCGAATATCCAATTTTTCCGAATTGGATACAAATCACTATATCGTCGATCAAAAAAATTGATATCCAAAAAAATCAGATCAGATCCGAACCGATATCCGACAATGAACATCCCTAATTTGAAGTTTATTTAATTTTATTATATTAAAAAAGTTACCAATAATCAGTTTGTCACCCTCATACTAGTCTCTATAAAAATCGATATGATTAGTTGAGAAGCCACTGGTCATAAATGTTTTATTGTATTTATTTTGTATGAATTCGAATTTTAATAATTGTCTTTAAAATGTAAAAAACTCTATATTTAATTAAAAAATACACCGAGATTAGCTCAATTGATATGCGAAATTTTATAAACAATATCTTTTAACGTTCTTAATGTGATATTAAAATTTTTTAAGTTACAAAACTCGAATTTAAGAATAACATTTTTGTACCATTAAAATTATTATTGAGTTCGAAAAATAACATAATTACCTAGTTATTCTTATAAAGTAAATATGATTTTTTACTTAAGTGATATTTTGTAATTAGTTTTCAAATTAGAAAATAATAGCACCATTTTAGAAAAAGTGTGTTTTATTAACCATAACAAGTTCAAAAAAATGTGTTTTATTAACCATGTTGGGTTAATTGTGCCTTCTACAAATGTGTATGACGAATAGGGGTGTTCAATCAGTCGGTTCAGTTAACCGATTCAAACCGAATTACCAAAAATTCATTAACTGAATTGATTTTTTTTTGAAATTTTTTAACCGAACTAAAAAAGTTCGACGGACCGAATTAATCGAAAGTTGTTATTAAATTTTGAGTAATTACACAAATGATCACTGAACTATGTTAAAATTATATTTTAGTCACTAAACTTTCAAAAGTTATAAAACAACCATTAAACTTATCGAATTATTACAAAATGGCCATTGATTCATTGCACCTTATAAATTATTGATAAATATTGAAAAGTTTAATGTTTATTTTTTAATAATTCAATAAATTTAATGATCATTTTGTGCTAAATTGATAAAGTTTAATGACCATTTTATAATATATCAAAAAATTTAATGATCATGTTATAATTTTCAAAAGTTCAGTGACCAAAAATAAATATATGTAATATATAAAATATATAATATATATGTTTTGTTAATTTGGTTAATTAATCGATTTCGATCCAAATTAACCAATATCCAAAGTTTGAAAAAAATCATTAACCGTTAAACTAACCGAACCTAAAATTAACCCACCGATTAATTGCAAAAAAATCAGTTCAATCAGTCAATTCGGTTAAAACCGAAGTTTAAACACCCCTAATAACAAGGACTCGTGAGATTTATTAATTGATCGACTAGCCAATTATGTTTATATTACCCTATTTTAAAAAAATGAAAAGACATTGTCACGTCTGAGAAGATGCGGGGGTCATTAATCCCACATCGAAAAGGAAAAAGGGAGGTCTTGGGATATAAATACGGTGTCGCTGCACATCCTATCAGACATGTCTTTTGGGAAGAGGGTAATGACCCCGTGACAAGTGGTATCGGAGCGACCCTTTGACTGTCTGATTTCACGCTGAGCGCCCATGAGTGGGGTAGGCAGGGTGGACAACTGTGACAAGGGGTGGCCCATCACAAGAGCGGAAATCACGAGGTTGAGTGGGGGAGAATGTCACGCCTGAGAAGAGGCGGAAGTCATTAATCCCACATCAGAAAGGAAAAGGAAGGTCTTGGAATATAAATAAGGTGGCGCTGCACATCCTATCAGACATGTCTTTTGGGAAGAGGGTAATGGCCCCGTGACAACATGCGCTAGTATGAAAATGAATAAGATGTTATTTGCGCTTTACAAAATATAATTAATCAATGTCTTTAGTAGAATTTAATCAAACGGTGTTTTTTTGGGGTATTTTTAAGATGGGAATTTGATAAATAATTTTTGATAAAAAACAATTGATAAATAATTAGGTAAAATATTATTTAAGTAACCCCCCCCCCCCCCCCCCAAATATAATACACGTCTAAACACTTGTATATTTTCTAACTTCTTAATTGAGTTAGTAGGCAGTAATATAAAAAAAAGTAAGAAATAGGTAGGAAAATGTTCACGTCATCCTCTTTGTCTGCGTAGTTTTTTTTTTTTTTTAAATCCCAATATCTGCTTTTACTGGAATCAATAGCACGATCTCACTTCCACTTACCCGGATTGTTAGACAAAACAATAAAGAGGAATCAGGGCACAAGAAAAGTGCCCAGTTTTTTAAGGGACTGCACGAATCGGCTCGTTTTTCTTTATTTTCAAAGTTGTTACCTTTATCCGGAATTTCCAAGGTAATTCCTTCTTTTCCCCTTGATTTCAGCTTCTGGGTGTTACTTGAACTTCCAAATTAGGTTTTGGGGACTTTGAAAATTTTGAATTCATCACTCTTTTAGTTATGGGGTTATTGGTTTTTTTGGATGTCAACTGGTGGGTTTGAATTATATAATAATTATTGATTTTCTTGCTTTGAGATTGATTTCAATTCTCGATTTTGAATTGCTTATAATTGAATTAACTGTCGGACTTAGCTTAGGCTTTTGCTTGGTTACATTGGTTACAGTATATAAACACAGTACTTTGTTGCACTCAATTCTGTGCACAAGAGTAGCTTCCCCTACTCTGTCCTCTACTTTTCCTCCATTTTACTTTTCTGTTTCTCTGCTTTCAAACATCCAGATTTGCTATAAGTGTTCTTTTGATTTATGGATGATGACTGGAATATCATAGTTTCTTTCAGTTCAGGGAGAAATCTGAACTTTATTTCTCTATGATCAGTTTGATGCTGAGTAGTAAGTGTAATACTTTTCTCAAATATGTGGTGTCTTATGTTGACAGGAAACCTAGTTCTTTAAGATGTGGGTGAAATTGTCATTCTAATGTTTCTACCAGGTGGTGGGTTAGGGATGAATCCTTCTATGGATGATATGAACTTGATTCAAGCACAAAGGCATCTGGTCAGGGATATTGGTGAGGAGATTGATTTGGAAATTGGACCTGGAGATGATGACCCTTCATTTGCCAACACTCCTCTCCTTGGTGGCCCATCAGAAGAACCCTCTGCGGAAGAGCAAGATGAAAGTAAGCAGATGTCAATGGTCTCTCAGCTCCCAAATGCTGATCAAGATATTTTGAAGGCACAACCCACAAAAAGGAAGAAGAAGGTTGTAAAAAGATGGAGAGAGGAATGGGCTGATACATACAAGTGGGCATATGTTGATGTGAAGGAAGGAACAGCAAGGATATTCTGCTCTGTTTGTAAAGAATATGGTAGAAAGCATAGAAGGAATCCTTATGGCAACGAAGGAAGTCGAAACATGCAGATGAGTGCATTGGAAGAGCACAATAATAGTTTGCTGCACAAGGAGGCTCTTCGTCTCCAAACAGCCTCGAAGGATAAGATCGTTGTTGATAAACCCATTTATGTAAAAGGTTAGTCACCTCAATCTGTCATATATAGTCTTTGGATTAGATTGATGCCAACTATGCTCATCACAGGCCATTAGATTTTGCGATTTTTAGCTTCCACTTATGCGGAAACCCTAAACTATTTTATTCTTGTTGTACCAAAGCATTAATTATTATTATTGGCACCGAGTCAAGTTACAAGTTGAGGAAGGGGGTTACATCAATAGGCTTGAACCCTGGTCATTTGAGATGTCAACAAGAGGCCTTAACCACTGCTGTTATTATTATTATTTTATTGCAAGGTGGTGTTACTATATGTAATATAGGGGACTTGAGTCATTCATTTAATTCGGATTAATGTAATTAATCATTGAATGAGCCTGCCGTAGTATGTAATCTGGAAGACTGCTTTCAAATGATCTTTATTAGAATACAAATGCTAGATTTGTTTTAGGTTATAAAATAAAAAATATTAATGGGAGTTCACCTCAGTCAGAAAATCGGTGTTTTCTCTCAAGCCTCTGCGCATGACCGAAACTCTTATTGAGTTACAGAAGAATGGTTTCTGTCATTACAATTTGAGAAGTCCTTTCTGACACAGAACAGAGTTTTTGTTTGCTTTATAATGTATTATATCATTAGGCTGTTAAAGGACTGCACTATTCTTTAGTTCTCTAGCTCTTCTGAATATTTAGTTAAAATGGTGACTGCAGCATAAAGCATAATAAAAATGATTCATCTTTACAGTGAAAATTTTCAGAGTTAACTTTGGAGGTTTTAACTGCTACACCTTTTTTTCATGAACTAAATACCTCTGATATAAATTTTGTTTTGAATGATTGTTTTAATCATGTGATGCTAGTGTGCAAATGTTTTAACACTGATGAAGTGATGATTGCGAACAATGTTTTTCATTTATTTTTCCTCTGACAAAAGGATTAATTATCTAACGTTAAATTCATTTTGTTTATTCCTTGGAAAAAAATTCCACAATTGAAGCTCTTATGTCGAAAACAGCTGGATCAATTATTGAAGCTGCACTGAAAAGGGACCCCCATGAGGTTGAGTTCATACAATCCATCCAAGAAGCTGTTCATGCTTTAGAGAGAGTGATTGCAAAAAATTCCCAGTGAGTTTTCTAAAAGTGTTTAAGTTACATATGATTTGCTCTTCATTATTTGAAGTGAAGAGTCATTCCAATGTACAATGGGTCTCATCTTGCTCCATTTTACTTCAGCTATGTCAGCATCATGGAGCGCTTGTTAGAACCGGAACGAATGATTATTTTCCGAGTTCCATGGGTGGATGATAGAGGTGAAACACATGTCAATCGTGGCTTCAGGGTGCAGTTTAACCAGGCATTGGGTCCATGTAGGGGTGGTATACGGTTTCATCCAAAAATGAACTTAAGTGTTGCCAAATTTCTAGGTTTTCAACAGGTACTTTTTGAGCTTTTCATTTCATGTTAATTTATTCATTCTTAACTCAGTTCCATTTAGCTTAGTTTCTCAAGCTTTACCTTTAAGTGCATCCTAGGTTTCTGTTGCTTATGGAAACTCAAATTTGTTGGTTAGGCTTAGGCCAACTCCTGAACATATATCAGGAAGATAAATAGAAACATGAATCTATATGATTTCTAATAAAAGGAAGTGCTTATTCAGACTGGTAATAATAATAAAATGGGTAATGATAATTTTATTTGGCTTTTAAAAATCTCCTAATAAATAAGGAATTTTTATTTCCCTGTTTGTAGACATTAAAGAATGCTTTATCACCTTACAAACTAGGAGGGGCAGCAGGTGGAAGTGATTTTGATCCTAAGGGAAAAAGTGATAATGAGGTCAGGTCCTTTCTCATATTTTATTAGCCTCTTTAATAAGAACCTTCTTAGAAACACTAGCAATACCTCTTACAGTTGTTTATGAAACCCACGCTGGCAGATCATGCGGTTTTGTCAAAGTTTCATGAATGAGATATATCGTTATTTCGGTACGGACAAGGTAAGTGAGTCAGACCCTACTCTTTTCTTGAATTTACCTGTTAATATGTAGGCCTGCATATCTGATTATCCATTTGTATATTTTCAGGACCTTCCATCGGAGGAAATGGGAGTTGGTATTCGAGAAATGGGATACCTCTTTGGACAATACAGGCGCCTAGCTGGTAATTTTCAGGTATTTTGAACACAAACTTCCATTTTAGTGTTCAGTACTTATGATGGGCTAATAAACTTCTATATGATTCTGGAAATATTCAGTATCTGCTTGTCGGATATAGAGATTGCAGCCTAATGTCACTGAATGATCTTAACTATTATATCAGTCCCTGTATTTTACTTTATATATTTAATTTGATGAGTTGTTAGAGAAATGGGAGTTTTAAGTTATTTAATGAGAATTCAATGTTGAATGGAACCATGAAGTGTTCTTTATGTCTGCGTTTAATTCCTTACTTGTGCAGGGAAGTTTTACAGGGCCAAGGATTTTTTGGTCAGGCTCTAGTCTTCGAACTGAAGCAACTGCTTATGGGCTGGTAATTAATGTCTCATCTCTGCTCGATCAATAGTCAATTCTATTTAAGTATAGATAGGTAGTTAAATATCAGGGTGAATGCCTGGATTCCTAACTTCGCACCTTTTTACACACGAAAGATTCTTATTCTACTTCATTGTTGCAATACATCTTTAAGATGGGTGCTTCTTTTTGATAGCTTGGAAATTGATACAGTTCGCATGTTTCTGCAGGTTTTCTTTTCCCGACTCATTCTTGCGGAGTTGAATAAAGATATCAAAGGGCTGAGGTTGCTTTTAATGCTTATTGTTTAGTCATACTCAAAAAAAGTTGTTCTGTCACAGTTCTTTTTGACTTTTCCAAATTTTGTGCAAATGGGAAAAATTGTGGACTTTTCTCTAGTGAACAACTCATAGTCTATTTTTTTTTCTTGTTCTTTTCAAGACCTGGTAGTGGCTTGATATACCAAAAAGTAGATTTATTGTAAATGCTTAAGTCCACTATTGTAGTTGTTTCACTAAATTGTTGACATTGATGTTTTCCCCCTTGAATCTTTCTGCAGGTGTGCTGTAAGTGGTTTTGGAAAGATCGCAATGCACGTTCTGGAAAAGCTTGTTGCTGTTGGTGCTCTTCCCATTACAATATCGGGTAATTTTGTCCATTCCACATTGTGTAGTTCGGAAGTCATTTCATATAATCTTTCTGTGCACTAGTTACATGATGATTGTCACATAATTCCTTTGGTTTCATTATCATTATAGCTTAAAAGATATAGTCACAGTGCAGATATCACTTATTTTAATGAAAAATGCTCATACTGAGGCCAAATGAGCTCTTGCTGTAAACACATTATTTTTTCCTTTTTTCTTTATCCCTTTTGCCTTTTTCTGGACAGTTGCTGTTGCACGAACATATTTCTTCCAAGTACAAAAAGGACCTTATCCATTTTGTTTTCCTTCAGAAAAGTGCCTTAGCAATTGTATTCATGTTCATTTTTCTCGGCTCGATTTTCTTATTGCCAAGAAGTTCATTTTACGTTACTTGATATTTAGCTCAACACTTGCTTTATTTAAACCCTTTTAAATTAATTTAGGAAAATGGTCCTGACAGTAAATATACATATTTTAAATTAATTTATGTGAAATGAAACTTGAAAATGCTATTATTTGGAAATTACATGATGTATAATAGCCTCTGTGCAATCAAATAAAGTTGGTCGCACATTTAGTTTAGTAAAGATCCGCATATAAAGGTAGATTGAAACAGCTGTCCATCTTTTAACACTTGCCCGTGCCTGATATGTGGTACAGATTCAAAGGGATATTTGGTTGATGAGGATGGGTTTGATTATATGAAAATATCATTTTTGAGGGATCTCAAAGCTCAACAAAGAAGTTTGAGGTGTGTTTTCTCCACTGTCATTTCCACACATAAAATGTAAATCATTTCTTTTGGTGATTCTTGAAAGTTGCTATTTTACATTTTGAGTATGCAGAGATTATTCAAAGACTTATGCTCGCTCGAAGTACTATGATGAAGCAAAACCCTGGAATGAAAGGTGTGATGTTGCAATTCCCTGTGGTTCTCAAAATGAAATTGACCAGGCTGATGCCATTAATTTGGTTAATTCAGGTTGTCGTATAGTTGTAGAAGGTAGTAGTCTGTAATATGCATTGCAAAGCATTTTTATTTCTTTCTATCAGGAAGATTTATAATACTAAATTACTAATTATATTAGCTAATAGCTATGTGGTATTGTGGTCTTCCTAGGCTCAAATATGCCTTGCACTCCTGAAGCTGTTGATGTATTGAAGAAGGCTAATGTTATCATTGCTCCTGCCATGGCTGCTGGTGCTGGAGGGGTGTGACCTTTTACTTTCTCCATCATCTTGACGAAATTAATTTTTATTATCATAGTTTAATTATGATGCATTCCTTTCATCTGCTTTTGCACAAATTTAGAATAGGCTTGACTTTCCTTCTAAAGAAAAAGAATGTTCATGAAATAATTTCTTAATTCATTAATGATATAAGAAGAATATGCAATTCTAGATTTGAGTGGTTAAATCCTCAATAATTGTGAAGTAACTATATGCTCTTTAGAAGCATTTCGTCCTCGTGTCTGATTGTTCGTATTCATATGTATTGGAATATGATGCTCTGAAAGGAGAAGAGAACCACCAATTTCTCACTTTGATATCAAATGAAGTTGGTCACAGATATTCACAGGTGAATTGAACATAAGTTATGGGGTTTTAAGGAGCTCCAAATACCTATAATAAACTAGTTCATTCCCTTCAACAAGAGAGTCATCTTTTAAGTTTTAGCAGCAAACGCCAGATATGCTGATTTAGGATGATGATTTATGGCTGTGATACCTCTCAATTTGTGGAATGGTCTTAATGATTATTTGTGGGATAGCCAAATATTTTGAAGATGGATGTTAAAGCTTCTGTTTTGAATGTCTTCATTCATAACATTGGCATGAATTTTGATTCATGTTATTTACAATATTACTTCTATTTTCTGATTGGATGACACTTAATTACAGGTTGTTGCAGGAGAAATTGAATTAAATCATGAATGTAACGTGATGCATTGGTCTCCAGAGGACTTTGAAACTAAATTGCAGGTAAGATTCAGTTGTGTCTTTGTTGAAGGGTGTGTGTAATTGGACTTATTCTTTAGCTACATCGCACCTTATTTGCTCAAGTAAAATCCATTTATTTGTGTTTCCTAAGGTGAATTTAGCGCGTAATAGATCAGTTCGAACTTAGAAATAATCAAATCTTGGTAACTATATGTATTTAACTTGTAATACCATTTGTTGTGGTTGGAAGTATTGAAATTGTAAAAATAATGTCAGTATGGTACTAGCGAATTTGACTTGGCTTCTTTTGGTTTTACAATTGTAACTTAATATCTCTTCCTCTTTTAACTCGACAAGTAGCTTTATATCTAGTTATAACCAAATTTGGTGAAGTTTCTTTTCTCTGCAACTTGCAGGAAGCAATGAAACAGACATTCAATAGAGCACTCAAAGCAGCAAATGATTTCGGTTATCAGAAAGAAAGTCCCGAGTAAGTTTTTTTGTTTTTTGGTGTTAGCACTAGCACTACCATCGTAGTAGTAAGAAAGCAAGGTTGAAGCCTTTTTTGCTCTTCATTTTTTCCTTCGGTGAATGGTACATGAATCAAACACTAATTTTTACATGCTGGCATGCTGCTGATCTGGTATTACCAGATTCTTTCACCAAAATGTAGTCTTGACTGTTCTTACTAAAGTCGAATTCAGTTCTATAATATATATTATACAGTTGTGCTCTGGACCAGAACAATTCTATAGCCCTTCTATTTAGTAATCATCTTTAGACTTTCCTAAAGATCTTGGAAGGCTTTGAAAAGTATAATAGCTCGAAATACATTGCTTGAGAACCTAAGATCTAGTAACCTGTGTTATTCAGACTCGGGTGCGAGTGTTGGATGCCATGTCTGTACATCCTGCACGGTTATGTTCCTTTTTTAGTTTTTCTATGTATTCAGAGAGTCTTAGAGGGTCCTATCTAACATGGGTACTCGAAGAGTCAGGCCAAGATACGTAGTAGCTGATATTATGTCTTCCAAACTCCAATATATCTATTGTTTACTCTCTTTCTTCGTTATCGTTTAACAGGGCTTTACTATACGGAGCAGTCATCTCCGCCTTTCTGGCCATTGCTCAAGCCATGACTGATCAAGGATGTGTATAGAAAAAGAAATTTAATTTGCTTGTTTATCAGTACCAATGACCACCATTTGGAGACTTGTTCACTCCATAGCAGGAAAACTGCAGAGCTCATCAACTTCTTTGTATCGTCATCGAAATCATTACCGGATAAAAGAAATACATTTAGAGACATGACAGATCTCATTGTAACATACATGTAATGTAGTAGTAGTGCCTAATGCAAGACATGGAATGGATGACTTGTTATTTTAGAATTTCATTGGAATGGGAATTTGGATGAGCAGTGTGATATGATAGTTGTAAGGTTGGAATAAAAACATTTAATTTCTTGGTTTGCCTGCATTAGTTTCCCTATAAAATTTAGGGTAAACTACACCAGTAGTCACCGAACTATGGTTTTTTTTCCTATTTTGGTCACCAAATTATTTTTTTGGCAAAAATATCACTAATGTTATGTGTAAACTACACTAGTAGTCACCGAACTATGGTTTCTTTCCTATTTTGGTCACCGAACTATTTTTTTTGGCAAAAACATCACTAACGTTATGTTTTCTTCCTATTTTGGTCAACGGCCGTTAAAAACTTAATTGTTTTTCTGATGTGGAATTTTATTTTATTTTTTTAATTTTTCATTACTGGAGTTGCAGGGACTGTTTCCCATGCATGTGTTAATCTTTCTTCAGTCATTCGATTCATTTTTATTTGAAATATGTTGATCTAACAAAGCAATCATTTCAGCTCCTTCTCATGCCCATACTAGTTCCTATTCTTGGTGAAGAGAAATTGCTAGCCATAGGGTTTTTCTTTAACTGTGCACATGTAAACTATAAACGAGTAGACTCACCTAACTTGCTGGCCATAGGCCTTTTCTTTAATTGTGCACATGTAAGCTTACATGACATAAATATGATTTTGGTTAGAATTTAAGAAATTTCTAACCTAGGTTGGTGGTTAAGCGTTATACCCCTATTAAAGGGGTTCTTAGTTCGAATCTCTCCCTCTGTAAAGGGGTTTGATTTTTTATTCCTTTTACTCTACTAATAGGTAGTGACACGTGTCACCATCTTATTAGTTTAAATAAAAATATTATAAAATAACATATATTGCTTACGAGGAGAGAAGAAATAACATGAAAAATTAAAAAAATAAAATTTTTAATTTCAGCAAAACCGTTAAGTTTTTAATGGTCGGTGACCAAAATAGGAAAAGAAGATAACGTTAGTGATTTTTTTTAAAAAGAATAGTTTAAGGTGACCAAAATAGGAAAGAAACATAACGTTAGTGATATTTTTGCCAAAAAATAGTTCTGTACTAAAATAGGAAAGAAACCATAGTTCAGTGACTAATAATATAGTTTACCCTAAAATTTAAGTCACAGTCCTACGAGACCTTGTCACATTATTTTAAAATAAAACATTATTATTATTATTACTACTATCACCATTATTAATTTACATTTCCTTTTCCTTGTTGGTCCTTATTTTTCCATGAGGCAAATTTGGTTCTCAATCTTACCTTTTTATTCAAATTAGTGTGATTTTAATCAAAATCATCATTAAGTTTAATTTTAAAAATCAAGGTAGAATACACGAGTCAATTATAATTTTAGCAATAAAAAATTGTTTTTTTCTAAAAGTTACAATTAAATTATTTAATTAAAAATTTGTTACAAACATATTATATTATTAAAATTAATAAGCGACTTGATATAAAAATAATTTTAATCACTAAAATTTATTCATTATATTAATTTGATCTTATTCAGAATAATAATAATCTATACTACTAAAACCTAAACACATAGAGAATACATATAGTGCTCGATTCGGATTGAGTTTAGGGATCCACACAAAGAAATGAACACCGTTTGATTTCACCAACAAATGCAAATAAACGGTTGAGAAAGCATTCGTATGCTACCAACGTGCACAATATAAGCACACTAGTAAATAATTTCGCCTGTCGATTTTTAGTATAAATTTTCAATTTTTCGCTTCTTTCTTTCTCCCGACTTTCAACCAAAAAGGCCAAAGGGCAACAAAAGGTGCGTTTTAAGTTTTAATTTTCTGTTTGATGACTCGAAGTCCAAACAGAGTAGCCTTTTCCGTTCTTCGTTTTCTTCAGGAAAAGCGCTCTTCCTCCTATCATTCCACCCCTGCTTGTACTTGCAGAGAAAAAAGAGAAGAAAATCTCTGTGAAATCTTTGACAAAAATATGAAGTTAACAGTGCTTACAAGTATTTTCAAGTATGGAAAGAAAACCCCAGAAAGAAAAACGGATGTTTAATTGAATAGTTGAAAGGGAAACACACAGAGTAATTTTCAATAAAAAAGAAAAAGACCCAGATCTTTTTTTTAAACTGGGTTTTTTTGTCTTTAGCATATAGATCATTTTTCCTGCATAAACTCGTTCTGGTTTAGGTTTTTGTCTCTCTTTTCTGGGTTTTGGGGTTTTCTTTGATGGCTTTAGTTGCATGCAGGAATAAGCTGTTTTTTAATGATTCTTATTTCCCCTCTCCAGGTTTTGAAGGGGGTATGCATTTGCAATTGTTCAAGCGGTCGATTGTTTTTTGGTGATTTTGATTCTTGGGTTTGCTTTGAAACGGAGTTTAAAGATTGACTTTTGAAGATCAGATTGTTTTCAAAACACTTTTAGGAGTTTATTTTTGCCGGAGGGGGTTCTGATGGGGAGCACCGATGAGCCCAACGTAAAGGGCATTGATGCGTCTGTGGGTGGCTTGGTTTGGGTCCGACGCAGAAACGGTTCGTGGTGGCCGGGTCGGATTATGGGCCTTGACGAGCTTTCTGAGGGCTGTTTAGTATCTCCGAGATCCGGTACTCCTGTTAAGCTTCTCGGTCGTGAAGATGCAAGCGTGTGAGTTCATTTTCTTTTTCATCTTTTAGTCACTTTTTGGATTTCTTTAGGTGGGATTAAAAGCTTGCATTTTTGTTAATGATTAACTACAGTAAATTTTTTCTTTAATCAAGTTTTTTTATTTTATTTTGCCAATCAATTATCAGATTCTTAGAAAGGGGGAAAACTTGCAGATATATAGTTACCAGTTCCTTTTTGAAAGGAAGGTTGCAACCATGTTCCTATAAATAGTTGTTATGGCAACATATGGTGGAAAGCTCTGCATTTGCAATACATTGAAAGGCCTGCTTGTTTGCAGTGGTGCATTGTGCTTGTTGTTTATGCTTTTAGTGAACACATTACAGGTTCCGCCTTTTGAATGCAATCTTGTGTACAAATAATCGAGAAATTTTGGCCACCGGTCTGGTGCTCTGTACCTTTTTTCCCTGTTGCAATATCTTTAAACTGAACTAACAAGGGTTTGGTGCAATGGAAAGGCATATAGCTTATAGGCATTGGTTAACAGGGTTGAAAGATAATTGTCTAAATCAGTTCAGTGGACGATGTTTGTTCTCTCCCGTATTACCGGAGGTGGTAACTTTCTCTTCTCGACATTGTCACCGAACCTTGCAACTTTGGGACTATATATCAATTCTATAGAAAAAAAAATACTGAAATTATCCGTAAGATATGTGAAGATGACTGCTATTTTTGTTTCTAGGTTATGGTGATTTAGATTCAAGGTTTTACTTTATATCTCATCATGTCTATCTTTACGCCTTGTTCGTTGCTGGTTGATTTATGAGTAAAGTTCTGTTAGAGATGCATTCTCTCCTTTTTAATTTCTAGAATGATTGGTGTTTGAATCCCCTTTCGCCCTTATTAAAAAGAAAAAAAATCTAGAATTGGCGGTCTCTGAAGATTGAAATATTGAATGGGAGGAAGCCTTTCAGTCAATGATCACTCATGACCATTGAATGGAAAGACTTTGCTGTGCTTGGCATTGACTTCTTATTGCTTATCTTTGTTGATTAAATTTCATTGCTTTTTTGCCTTTAGGGACTGGTATAATCTTGAAAAGTCTAAGCGGGTAAAGGCCTTTCGCTGTGGAGAATATAAAGAATGTATTGAGAAAGCAAAGGCTTCAGCAGCAAAATCTGGCAAGAAAGCAGTGAAATATGCTCGAAGAGAAGATGCTATTCTCCATGCTCTTGAGATTGAGAGTGCACGTTTAGGCAAGGATCATCCAGATTACTTCTCTAGAAAAGATAATTCTGGTGGTGATAAGGCTTGTTCGGTCAAAGAGTCACCTAACTTGTCACATTCAGGGAAAGAAAATGAGGATGGAATGAGTGGGTCTGAGGATGACTCGAATTCAGCTCCTGAATTATCAGAGTCTGGCATATCCTTTGAAGAGACAAATCTTATTAGTGGTACCAAGGGGCGCTCTATGATGGGAAAGAGAAGAAAAACCCCAAATGATTCAGAGGATGACGGAGCAGAAGGAATCAAACGTATGAAAGGACTTGAGGATCTAGGCATGGGTATAGGATCAAAAAGAAAAGTCCAGGCCACAGGGTTGCTCGAGTCCATTCAACAAGAGAATGCTTCATTATGTGGACCAAACACTAGCAACTGCCTGTCTAATGGAGGTCCCATAAATGGTAACAGAAACCATTCATCATCACTGAGAAGGAAGAGATCTCAAGTGGCAAATGTTCATGAAATCCTGAAAAGGAAAAATCGCCGGAGACCATTGACCAAGGTTTTGGAGAGTACAACTATGGTGCCAGTTCCGGTTGCTTGTGATGAACTTCCTAGCTCAAGTACTTCGCCCCCTAGGGGACTTTCCGACAGTAAGGTTTCAGGAATGGACTCTAATGAATCACGGAAAAGTATTTCTGCAGTAATCAACAGCAACAACAATAATAAATACTCGGATAGTACTGAAATTTCATGCGATAATGGTGTCTCGTTAAATGTTTCAGAACTTGCTGCTGATGCTTCTCAAAATTATAATAAGACAAAAGACAATGAAATTTCGAGCATACCAGAGTTGGATGAGAATGTATCTTCTGATAGGCTATTTGATGTGCCATTTTTTGGAGAGGATAAACCATCTGCAGGTATTACGGACTATACATCTATAAACTAAAGCATTTCTTATTATTACTGCATTTTTCTGCAGAACATTTCCTGCCGCCTTTATAAATTGCTGTTTTATCGATTGTGCTTTTATTTGGTGTATTTTGTTTTTGGTTGGGGACCTTAGGGTAGATTTTGGATAATTTAGATTATTTGTTATTTCATGAATTGTTATTGTTCACTCACTATATTCCTAATGTGTCTGCATAATGTTGGTTTTTTGTGGATCCTTTAGAATATTCCTGCCTGCATTTAGTTTTTATTGTGGCGACTGTTGTTTTTATTGCTTTGGTCATTGTTGGTCCTTGATATGATTAATATATATATATATATATCTTTTCAAAACTACATAAAGTTTGTCATGTTTGCAGTAGTGTGCCTATGAAAGTACATGCATAGAGACAGACAGACACATTCATGAGTGTGTCTCCGATTCTGAACATTTGGAGCAACTGTTTGCCAACTGGTCTAGTTATTCAAAAAAAAAATTGTTCACCAATCAAATTAGTTGGAATCAATCTTGTTTGGCTCTTTAGGGCTTCTAAATAGCCATAAGTAATGATCTGCAGGCCATTGCTAATAGTTTGGTGCCTTGAGGACAGATTTTGTTGTAGGTTGTGACAAAATTGATGCTAAATGAAACAACTATGTATTAGTAGCCAAACCAGAAGCCCACTCTGTCTAAATCAGTGTTGTCAAGGTTACAAGGTACACTATAGTGTTAGAACTTTTATATTGCCTGATGTAAATGTGCTTTCCAAGTGCATATGTTTTTCTAGTATACAACGTGTTCTGGGTTAACTAGTGAATTGGACCAAACTTGGTGATGATGGCATGTATGAGATTTTGAACTGGCACTGCTATTTAGTGATAAGGTTTAACATTAACATAATTACAAGGACATGTGATGAATTCTCTTACCGTACAAATTTTGAGTCAGCATATGAGTGGATTTGAAGTTAAACACATTGATGTTTATGTTATCACACAATAAAGAGCTGAACTGAAAACTGCATATTACCAGGGGAATAATTTGGATGGATAACATGAATTGTGCCGCTACAAGTCCTTGCTGAACCGCAATTTGCCTGGAGACTTAAGTTTAATTAAGACACGAGACTCCCTTTGTTTAAGGATTTCTTTTCCTTCTTTTTTCATGCACCTTTTATACCAGAATTTGTTTTTGGTACAACTGATTTGTTTTGAAATAAAGTTAGTTTAGTACTGGATCTGCTTGATTCTTGCATAGTTTTCTTTTGCTTCCTTTTCTCCCGTGAAGATATTTAAGTGCCTGGTCTGATTGTACATTTTGTGTAAGAAGATATTCCTTATGGGATTGTTATGGATTTTTGTTGGAAAACACTCCAGTTTGTGACGACTCAATGTGTATGCAGTCTCTCTATGGACCTGATTCCTTTATCTTATACTCTCCTGTATTTTCTGCTATATGGTATACTTTTTCCTCCACGGAGAGTTGGAGACTGATAGATCATTTTGGTTGTGACAGATTTTTCTCCAATCTTTGTATCTTGTTCGTCTGAGACGCCTGAAGCTGGTGATATGGGAAGACAAGCTGAAGTTGAGGGGAACAATGAGTCTGGTTATACCAGATCAGTGGATGTTCGGACAAGTAGTGTTAGCCAGAGGATAGAGAAAGGTGCAGCAGAGTGGCAGTTGAAGGGAAAGAGGAAGTCGAGACAAATAAGTGAAAAACAAAAACAGGACCCTAGAAAATTTGCTGACATGGTTGATGAACCAAATGCTTATGTGGCAGGTATAGATCACTTGGATGGATTTTCTCAGGGCTCCGATCAGAAAGCTGACTGCAACACCGTTGAAGATCAGCTTGATGGGTTCGGGGACTGGAAGTCTCGGCAGCCTCGTGTGAGAGGGTCAATAATGGAGGCAAAAGTACTCCCTGATAGTTCTGTGAACCCTCAAAGGTCGCTTCCATACCGTCAGTCCCGCTATACTGTAAACCCCAGATATCAGACAACAGATTTCCCTGGAAAAACTTATTCTTCCGATTCATCATTGTATGATATTAAGATTGAAGTGAAAGCGGAATATCAGCCACAGTATGTTCCATTAGTTTCCCTCATGAGTAAACTGAACGGTCAAGCCATAGTAGGTCACCCTCTTGCAGTTGAGGCTCTGAACGATGATTCCTATGACAATCCGAGTCAAGAAGCTGCTAAGGAGTGCACTGAATCTGACCATTCATTGAAGCGAAATTCAGGTGGACGAGTTCCTAGAAAGCATATAAAACTGCAATTGCAATTCCCACCTCGTAAATCAAAAAAAGCAAAGAAATCCGGACTATTGTCTAAGAAGATTCGAAGATTGTCTTCATTGACTGGTCAGAAGCTAGGTGTGGGTGTCAGGAAACTGGAAGCAGAGAAGCCCAAAGGTCCTGTAATAGCTTGCATCCCTCTAAAGTTGGTCTTCATCAGGATAAACGAAGCATTGAATGGCTCAGCACGGCCATCGCACCGATCTTTAACATCAGCAATTCCATGGGTAAGCGATTATCTAATCCACAGTGAAAATTCAAGTAGAGAACTCGGCAGCCGGTAGGTAGCCTTTTTATCTTAAAACCCACAGAACAAGACATTGGGTTGTTGTAGAAGGAAACTGATAAAAGACTGAAAAATGGTGAAGAACAAGAAGTCTTACCTGGCTTTGTATATATATGAAAATGTAACATTAGTTGAAGTGTAAAGGGGGAATTAGGTAATATCCATGACATGGTGGGGTTTTATTTTTCATGAATTCAGGTTGATTAAGGGTTAAATACCTAGCTTTTGGTAATTGTACATTTTTCATTTTGGCTTTGGGACATTGAGTTGGTAATTTATTCCAATTCTCAAAGCCTATTTCTTTTCAGTTTCGATTTTTTTTTCGTTGAAATTTTGATGTTTTTTTTAATTTCATTTTTCTATTCTCGCACTTAAGAATTCAAATCTTTGTTAATTTTATCTTAAAAGATCTAACAGTTCGTTACTTATGCTATGTTAGGCTAGCAAGTTGGATGATTTATATTTACTTATAAATGTAATATATGAAGTGGGTTGTGGAGTGATATAATGAGGATTGGGTGGGTCTCATAAGTCACACCCCATGTGGATGGTGGAGCATGGATGGTGTTTCTTTGCTCTTCAAGGCCATTGCTTGCTACTACACAGCATTCACCTTTTCTCAAAAGTTGAGCAAATTCGTGCACGATATCGTGCATTTTGCATCTAATTATGTTCTCATCCTTGTTATCCATCTCGAACTCTTGAAAGAAAGAACGCATTGCTAAGTTATCGAAGTACTCTTCGCCAACAATCTGTGTCTCATTTCCTTCTCCAAGAAAGCCTTGAGCCATCCATGACTTGATCAACAAATCCTTCTCTATCTTGTGATCTTTAGGGAAAATGGCACAATATGAGAAGCATTGCCTTAATGGTGGTGGCAAATCATAATAGCTTCGTAATAAGGGAGAAAAAAGACCGTTTTCAGCCTCGTCAAGCTCCCACATACGACTATCCAAGATTCTTTGCCATTGTTCTGTAGATCTTTTAAATCGTAAAAGGCCTCCGAGTGTTTTTGCTGCAAGAAGCAAACCCTTACACTTGTCTGCAATTTTCTTCCCAATGTCTGCCAAACTCGCACGCTCTCGGTCATTCCTTGAAGAGAAAGCAATGTGGCTGAATAAGGACCAACACTCTTCTTCCGATAAGCTTCCCAAATGGAACAATTTGGTGCAACCCATTATAGCAGCAACATTCTCCTTGCGTGTGGTCACCAAGATTTTGCTTCCTGCGGCGGCACCACCACTGTTAAGACAGCATTTCAACGATTGCCACTTCCTCTCATCCTCTGTCCAGACATCATCAAGAACAAGCAGGAACCTTTTTCCCGCTACATATTCATGGATTTTCTCGAGTACGGTGTTAAACTAACCGAAGCTCCATGGAATACCCGTTAGAGCTTCAAGAATAGCTTTTGCAACCCTCATCTCATCAAAGGGATCTGAAACACACACCCATAGTTTCTTCTGAAAATAGGCGTTCACCTCACGGTCGTTGTAAACTATTTGGGCTAGAGTCGTTTTCCCTATCCCTCCCATCCCCACAATAGAGATTAAAGGGATTCCCCATTCTTGAGCACTGCTCTCACTTAGCAACATTCTATCAATGGTGTTTATGTCTTGGTCTCGACCACGTATTTCAGACACATCAATAAAGCATGTGGTCTTGGGTCTTTCAGGCTCTATGTCATTGTTCCGAATTAGATTTACAATGAAAGCAAAATCATCTTTCCTTTTTGCAATGACTTGAAGCCTTTCGTTTAGTTCTTTAATATTAACAGCAATATTACGACGTCCAACTAGTCGTGGAATAGAAATTCCGGGGGGTTCGAAATGACTTACCGGAAAAGTTGAAGATGAAGAGCTTCGAGATTTCCCGATTGTTGATCTGAGAATGGCAGTGCTCCATTCATCCAACACGTCTTCAATATCATAAGCTACGTTTTGAAGGTTATGAAGCCAAAGTTTAACAGCTTGCTCCTTCACTTGTCTTTTCTCTGCGTCGGCAAGGACAGCTCGGATGGTGCGAAGAGTCGAGCCGATCTTCTCGACGTCTTCGTTAACGCCAACAACCAGTCTCACCCCGTTTTCAGCCACTTGAAGGCTGATGGAGGTTAATCGTTCAAAGACTCCAGAAACAAGCGCTTCCGCCATTGTTAATGAAGCAAGCAAACAACTGAGAATAGACGACGGAGTCGAAGCAGAAAGAGGACAAGGATAGCGACGATCAGCACTAGACTGGGATGCTTGACTTGAGTTGACTCTGTTACAAGTCTTTAGCCGAAGACATCTTCAGTTATCCTTTTTTAAAATCTGATTGGACTAACTTGATTGGTGGATTTTTAATTTTTTTAAAAGAAATAATATTAATATAACATTTATATATCACTTTCATTAATTTAATATAGAGTAAACTACATAGATAGTCACTAAACTTTTAAGGTGTTTTTAATATGGTCAATCAACTTTTTAAACTTTCATTGTAGTCACTCAATTTTAAAATCACTTTTTGTATGGTCACTGTCGTCACCTACCGTTAACGGAAGCTGATGTGGCATGCCCATCTGTAATTTTTGTCAATAAAAATAATGACAACCTTTATTTACATTTTCACGCGATTTAAAAAATATTTAAAAAAATCTATATTTATTGATTTGTTATGAAATGATCTTTTTGTTTCATCATCATCCTCAGTTGCAATGGAAGAACCCAGTGCAATCCCAACTTGCTAATCCCATCACCCTTCAAAATACACAAAGCGATATGAGCTTCACACTTCAAATAAATCAACAAATAAGAAAAACGAAGTTACTGTTCATTGCTAATCCCAAATTTCTTCGAAAGATAACCACGAAATCGTCCAACCAATCCCCAAATGCGAAGCATTTGTTCTCCAAATTTTCTAAGGATATTAAAAAGTCTTTTCTAAATTCGATCGATAACACAATTAAGCATATATTTTTTTCTTTTAGGCTTAGAGTTTTCAATATGACAACGTTTTATTTAATTAGGGTATTTTTTAAATCACGTGAAAATATAAATAAAGTTTGTCGTTATTTTATTGACAAAAATTACAGATAAAAATGTCACATCAGCTTCCGTTAAAGTAGGTGACGGCAGTTACCATACTAAAAGTGATTTTAAAGTTGAGTGACTACAATAAAAGTTTAAAAGTTGAGTGACTATATTGAAAGCACCTTAAAAGTTTAGTGACTACTAATATAATTTACCCTTTAATATATATAATATTTATTTTTATATCATAAAAAACAAAAAAATGAATAAATTTATTAAATTTCAATAATTATAAATTTTTAATCTATTAACCAAAAACCAGTTCATCATTAAATCGGACAATAGGGATGTGGGATATGGAAGGCCAATAGGGCAGTAGGATGTGCATGTGTATACTGGTAAAGAATTATATTAGAAATTTAGAGGAATTTTTTTCCACCGAATTTAATACTTTACTGGAGCAGATCCATGAACCTGTTAAATTTAAAGGAGAAAGGTTCCTTCTTTATGTGTTAAAAAAATAACAAAAAACAAGGCAAACGGAGAAAAAAGAGTGCTTACCTTTCAATCGACGAACATTGACGGCGAAGGAAACGACATTTAGCAAATTTCGACGGTGGAGAGCTTCATAATACGATGAAAAGCGACATACCTTAAACTCGTAAAGATCCGACGACCGAATCTTAAAATTGGCAAATAAAAAGTTGAATTGTTTTAGTACAGAATTTTTTTTTGATAAAAGTTTTAGTACAGATCTACGTGCCACTTCTTTGTTCCTTGAGAATCACTAGTTGCCTCAAGTTGAAGTCGCTGTTTCCTATATCTAATCGCAAATTATATACTACTTCATTTTTTTATAAAATTTATTTTTTTGTGTTTTAAAATTATTTTAATTAAATTATCTCTTTCAAAAATTCAACCGCTTAGGTGGTTGACAGGCTTGCCAAAGTAGGAATCGGGTAATTGTTGGGGTTTCTTGGTGGTGAGAGTGTCGAGTATAATGGGTCATTGTATTGGGTCTTATACTATTCGATATTTATTTCTATATTAATAATAAATTTAGTGACATTTTTTTTCTCCTTCCGCCGTCAGACAACGTATTTTTAATATGTCGAATGAAATGAGGATTTTTTTTAATGAGGCCATAATTTTTATAAAAAAAAATCAACCGCTTTTACTAGGTGCATTTTTTGGGGATGAGTCTAAAGTGCGGCTACGGTGCGACACCACAAGGAACTTAAAACTGAAAATGTTACAATTTTTTTATAACATTTTAAGTTGGTGGTTAAGTATCGAAACTTAGCTCCGAGTATCGATACCTATAACTTATGATAATATTTTAGGTTTTTGTAAGTATCGAAACTTATCATGAGACCACCAACTTAAAATGTTATAAAAATGTAATATTTTAGGTTGGTGGCCAATATTTTAAGTTTCGTTTTTTTGTAACATTTCGGTTGGTGCAGCACTGTAATCGCACCCCAGACCTACCCCATTTTTTAGTTTTCCAACAAAACAAACTTTAACTTTGTAAAGGTGAAATTGTTATTTTAATTATTTTACAACACACTTCTTATACAAATTTTTTCTTCAAAAACCTACGTGCAAAGTCAACAAAGGACACGTTTTAAGGGACGGAGGGACTATATTTTTATGGTGGAAACAATTCCATACAAGATCATATTCCATGCTTTTCAACGTACTTCATATTCTTTTTTAGTTCCCTGGTTTGTCTGTAAAGAGTTTGTCATTCCATATGTAATAGCCATTCTCTCCTACACATGAAGCAATGTATTTAAACAACCAATTCTGAACATTTATGTTATGATTTACATGTTTTTCTGATTTCTTTTTAATAAAATTCAATCCAGTTTTATGAATCTATATTTGAAAAGCAACACGATTCAAGTGATAAAAGAAAGAACCTTGGGTCTGATTTTCAATGGCCAGTAATAAATCTCCAAAACAGGTAATGAAGATAACAAAGAGAAGCAGCAGATTATGAAGCATCATACTACTGATGTAACAATGTATGATTCTCTCCAATTCTCAGTATTTTTCTTACTCACAACCAGCTTTTTTATACTACTCATTTGTAATTACTAAACTATGAAGCTCCTGTTCTCATGACTCCGTAATTTGAGGTCTTTCACCGTTTGATTATGAAGAAAATGGAAGAGCCAATACCTTATCATCGTTTATGGTCATCGCCATCTCCTCTAATTACTCGGTTAAGATGTAATAAAAGATTAAACATATTTAAATGGGGTTATCAAGGTTCAAGGAGATAGTATAAAACTTTTCATGGAAATATTAGAATTGTTTTGTTTGGGTACGAGGTCAACAATATTTATATTATAGTGGTATGGAAATCTTTGTATCCCAAAGTCTACTCTGACTTCACTATATGAAAATTTTACATCCGTCACTGTGTATATTATCAATTATGATTGTAGAAAGTCGTTTAAATCAGAATCAATTAGTATCATAAATTATAAATATTTACAATTAAATTTGAAAAGAAAATCAAACAACTCGACTTGACTAGCAAAAATTTTATTTAGCTTCAAGCTAACTCACTGAGTGCATGTTTGGATATCCGGTGAGAGGCCAAAAAACCCGGTTGATTGGAAAAACATGCCTCGATCGCCGTGCTAACATGTTTAAAAGCAAAAGTTCAAAATCAATTATGGACACCAATCGTGATTTTAGAAAAAGCTAAGAGAAAGTTGCTTTTGTGATTGGTTGTGATTTTTACAGTATATTTTTACACAATTGTATTTTAAAAAAAAAACCTTTAAACATAAATCACGTTACTTTAAAATTAATTCTATAAAATTACGATAATCTAAAATTAATTCTATTACCGGAAAACCAAACATACCTGACTAAAGAGGTACGATACAAAAGATGGGGTACGACAGACTTGGATATTGCGATACAATCATTTTTTTTACTCAAATTGCGATACAATAATTTAAAGTATGGACACGACATAGTAAAAGTTTTCACAATTAGAATATATTAAATCGAAATAGAAAAACGAGGTTTTCACAATTAGAATATATTAAATCGAAATAGGTTGACTCATTTGTAATTACAAAACTATGAAGGGAAGGCTGACTTGTCTGTTCTTATGACTTTAATTTGAGGGCTGAGGCTTTTTGCCGTTGAGAGTTGGCGCCAGAAGCAGCTGCGAGGTGAAGCACGCGTGGGGTGACCTGCAAGGGTATGGCGCATGGTGCCACGAGCGCAAATGTTGACCATCCTACCATCTTTCTTGATCTAATCGGGATCGTTAGATCCCATTTGGATCCAACTGTTAATAATTGGCTGCACATGAAAAATAATAAATTAATTGAAATTTTTATTTTGGCCAAATGGGTTATTAAATGGGTCTTATTAAAAAAATTAAATGGACCTTTATTTTATTTAAATTGGACCCTTATTAAATCAGATTTCTTTATTATTTATTTTATTTTTTCGGATCTCTTATTAAACTAAATAAATAAAGTAAATAATTAAAACAAAATTAGACAAAAATAAATAAAAAATAGCTAAAAACAAGTGACAACATATAGATAGATAAATAGATAAAAAATGGCTAATTGACTTGACCGTCTTCGAGTTTGATGCGACGAATTAGAAAGAACCGAGATTCACCATCTTAGTTTTGCCGGGAAGTACTGCAGAAAAAAAGAGGAGGAAACTCATCCATTCTATTGCAGAACATGACAAGGATGCAGGGGGACTAAGCCAAGTTTCAAGTTGTGCTAACCTTTTCTACGAGGGAGAGATAGTATGGCTTCACCTTTTCGACATCGACCCGGACTTTGCTCTTGCTGTAAAGATCATATTTGCTGCATAAAATGCATGTGGAGAAATAACAGTTCAGTACATGACTAAAATCAAGGACAAGGAGCCTGCAGTTTGGGATGAGGAAACGAGCTGTAAATGTCAAGATTTGAACCTCGGACTTGTTGGAAGCCATGTTTGATTTGACTAGAAATCGGACTAAAGTCCGGTATAGAATAAATCAAAAGTCATACTTGAATATTTCGAGCCTCTTCAGATTCTGGACATCCTCCTCGTTCATCAGTTGCTTTCATGATCCTGATCTACTATGCAAGGCTGCAAAATAAAGTGCATCAGTTCAATTATGTAAATTGGAATTGAAATAAGGTCTTGATGAACCGGAACTTTTAAAACACGGCAGAGTCGTATCTGATAATGAAAAGAGCTGCTGACGGCAGAGTCGTATTGTTCTCTTTAGCCACCTGAATACATAGATCCCAAAATTAGTTCCTATAGTCGCATTAAAAAGGCGTCGGAATTCATATCGTATACATAGGTGGGGAGAGATACCAGATACATGTAGTCATCATGTCCCCATGACATCATAACATTGTTAAGTCCACATCCCTCTGAGTACACTCCATATTTAGTGTTGTAAGCAGAGTTGTGATAGTCTGGATTTTCCTCAAAATACTATACCCCGAACATAATAGATAGTTAGAGATTATAAGATGCAAAGACAACGTTCAATTCGAAGCGACGAGTAGTTTATAAACTTAGTTCCTTTTAAGATATAAAGGAATTACCTTGTGGTGAACGGTTGATTCGTCGAAAGCACAGACAACAGGATATGTATCACCTGAAACACCAAGGATCATGATTCGAATTTAGAGATATGATGAAGTGTTATTACTTATTATAAGCCATTGCAGACGGTAAATGACTAAGGGACTCACCTACAACAGCCCACTGTTGAAGCCCTCCAAAGCTAGGATGGAGAAGCACTTTTCCAAGGTCTAAAACCCCATAAAAGAAACATACCATCAGGCATCAGGTAACACTACACACATTTTGCAAATTACGAAACTCGAGAACTAAAGATCAGAAACATTACCATGGATAAGGCCTGTGAGGTGCAGCCAGTCCTCATTGGGGTGGTCCTTTCGTATAGCCTCGGCGGTTTGCAGCAAATGTTCAATCTGAGGCTCATCTAAGTCGGGGTCACTCTCATCAACTACATCATTAAGAAGTCCATATGCTCATTTCCACCTTGTCTAGCTTCCCATACTCTCCTCTCATTCTCTTGACCTGCAAATTGAGTGGATTTTTTTCGAATTCATCAACTTAAAATGTAGAAACATTTGGGACACAATGGAGCAGAGGCTACATACAAAGTCATATGTCTGGTTAACATGATTGGTTCGATAGAAATTCTCCACACCCTGCTGCCTCTCACTTTCAACATCATAATCTCTGCAGTTTGCAAATACAGTGCAGATCAACAGAAAAATCCAAGGTTCATAAACAGTAATGAATCATAATTAATGAAACTCAGAAATATGCACATGATGAAAAGGAGAAAGATGGGGCCTTTGTCTTTTCCCCTTGATAAGGAAATAAAGTAGCCTTTGGCTTTATTCATTTGATGAATCTGTCTGTGGCCTTTTGCTAGTTAAATCAACAGGAAACTGTATCTAAAAGTGTGGCCAAAATCTGTCTCAGACTAAAGAGTTGGAAGGTTCCGATGGATTCATTTAACGGTAATGGGGGCCTTGGCTTTAAGCATTTAGAGAAGCAGAATGCGGCTTTTCTTATTAAACTTACGTTTGGGATTATTTAGAGGCCGAATCAGTTATGGGTGACAGTGCTGCGTACTAAGTATAAATGTATGACCTTATTCCGAATTCAGTGGCGCGCCAAGGTTGTTCTCATTTGTGGAAGGGTATTGCTATGGTTTGGGATGATGTTTGCGGTAACTTAACTTGGCATGTGGGTAATGGGGAGGATATAGACTTTTGAAAGATCCTTGGCTTGGAGATGTCGGGCGGCTTCGAGATTGGGTTGTACCGGGTTATAATCGATATCTTGGGCCGACACCGCTTGCATCCATTGTCGATGGCAATGTTGCATGGAGATGGCCACAGTTTCAGCATGCTTTGCCGAGACCCTTGTTGCTACGTATTGCTGCCGTTTTTCCTCCCGCAGCTGATGCGCCAAAGGATAGAGTGGCATGGTTGGGCACTCCAGATCATTATTTTACAGTGAAATTAGCTTACAACATTCCTGTCTCGTGGCCCGATTCGTCTGAGGATCCCCTTTGGCGGGCCGTGTTGCATTTTTTGAGGCTGCAGCGGTTAGGATCTTTCTCTGGCTTTTGGCGCATGATAGGTTATTAACCAATGTAGAGCGTGAACGCCGTCATTTGACACATGACACGGGCTGTGGGACGTGTGGGAATGAGTTTGAGACGGTGGATCATTTGTTTCGTCATTGTTTGCCTGTGCGAATGGTATGAAATAAAGTTGTTCGTCCGGATCATTTATCGGAGTTTCTTGCAATGGATTTTAGAGTTTGGCTTAATTTTAATTTGAGGAAGGCAGATTTTGCATTGGCTAATCCAGATGAGTGGCAGCTATGGTTTGGCACGACGCTATGGATGATTTGGAAGAATAAAAACCGATGTGTTTTTAACCCAATGAGCGATAGGCAGGTATCCATTCTAGAAGCAACACATAGATTTGTTCGGTTGAATGCTACGGCTAGGGGCACACATGTACGTCTAGCTCAACCGAGTGGTCAGGGGGACGAAGTGGTGCTGTTTGGCTTCGGCCAGGTGAAGGGTGGTGCACGCTCAATTCGGACGGGGCTTGATGCTATTTGGATGGTCGAACAACTTGTGGAGGAGTGATATGTGACTAACAAGGTGGATGGGTTTTGGGTTTCGCTAATTCATTGGTATTTGCTCGGTGTTAGACGCAGAATTATAGGGTATTCTGGTTGGTCTCTGCCACGCTTGGGATAAAGGTCTCCGCCGTATTAACGTTGAGGTTGACAATGAGGATGCGATAAAACTTCTAAGAATGAAGTCGGGGAATGGAAGATATAACTCCCTCGCTCACCAGATTGTGATGTTGATGGCTCGGGATTGAGAGGTTCGTTTTGTCCATATCTATCGTGAGGCTAATATGATGGCGGATTTGTTGGCTAAGTATAGTTTTTAGATGGGGCAGGGGGAGATGGTTTTTGTACAACCACCGAATATAGTTGTTAATGCTTTACACACGAATATTAGTGGTACTGTGACTTGACTGGTTATGTAGGTTCTTTTACTATTTTTCCTTTATTTAGGCTTAGAAATATTTTTTAACGAGGCACCTGTTAGACCATTTTTTTTTTCATCAATTTTTTTTTATCGAAGTGTTACTAATTAATGGAAAGGGAAATAAATGATGAAATATGATAGAGAATAAAAGCTTAAAATTACAAATGATCATTAAAATATTTTAAAATATTTATTTTAATTATTTAATTTTTTAAAATTATAAAATAGATATTAAACTTTAAATTTTATTATAAAATAAACAATGAAGACCTATCTGACCCAAAAAACTATTTATATATATATATATATTTAACCTAACTATGGAATATGACAACCGACAGTCCATAATTTTTACCCATAAAAAGAACCCTATTTTTTTTAAAAATAAACTTCTTGGACCAGCTGATTATAAAATATATAAAAATAAAGTTGTAATCTTTACATAATAGTATAAATGATAAAATTTTCGGTCTTTTTTCGGTGTTTTTTTTTATATTTTAACATTAAAAATTTAAATTTTAAGCTTTAATCATAAACTTTAAATCTTAAACCTTAAAAGTATAACATATTTAAATTTCATAAACCATAAATTAAAATTTTTAGTGTAAAACTATAAATAAAGACTTTAAAAAGTGAAAGAGAATTTCTATTATAAAATAAAATGTGCCTCAACTCTAGATTTACATTGATATTGATGATGAAGAAATAGATTTATTTAGATCAAATCAACTTTATTGTGATATATTTTAATATGTATAGCTTTCGTCGGAGCATTTGATTTGTCAACATTATCTAATTAGAATAATTAATTAATCATAGGGAGTGATTAGTTTTCTAAACCCATTGCTCAGCTGACAACATTTTTTCAATAAAGTATAGCAGCCAAGCACATTAATCAAATATATATGATTCTCTACCAGTAAAATAAGGAGAGATCTGAAAATAAACAAAATAAAACACAACAAACTTTGTGGTTTGACATTTTTTGGTAAAAGTTCGAGATTTATAGTTTTCCTTTCTAATAATGTTGTCTCTAAAGTTTAAGTTTAAATTTTTTTATTAAAAAGTAATGCACCTTGTCATTGCACCGTTTCACAAACATTGTCCTATAAAAAGAAATTATAGCAGTCTCCATCCTCCACGGCAAAGAAAGCTATTAGACTTTAATTCCATGGCAGCAATGTCTAATTCTTCCCGGAGATTTCAACTTGTTTCCGCCATATTTATGGTGGTGACGATGTTGTTCTCACTCGTCCCGGGGCCGGCCATGGCAGATGATGAAGTAGTGATTAAGCAAACCAACATGACCGTCTACTTTCAGGACTACTCCGCTGGTCCTAACGCCACTAGCCTTCCAATGGTCGGCTTTCCGGGGAAACTCTGGTCTTACACTGACTTCGGTACTTTCGTTATGACCGATGACCTCGTTACCGAAGGTCCGGAACTCACATCGGCAGTGGTGGGGCGTGGACAAGGCATATCTATCACCACGGGTTTGGATGGGATCAACACGTACGTTTCCTTCTCGTTGGTCTTCACCACCGAGGCCTACAACGGCAGCACCCTCCAGGTACAAGGGAATGGCAACCGGTTCTTGCCCGTCAGGGAATATAGTGTCCTTTCCGGTACCGGAAAATTCCGATATGCCACAGGCTATCTCACCTTCGAGACTCTTTCCTCCGATCCTTCGACTTTTTACACGCTTTTCCGCGTCAATGTCACGGTCCGTCACTACTAGTTTAACGTTCTACTGTAATTGCTAAATTTAGCATTTTATTATAATCAAAATAAAAGGTCTATTAATTGTAAAAGTGGTCAAAGTTATTCATATTATTTCATTTTAGGTAGGTTCGAATCTAAAAGAATAAAAAGATCAAATTCTTTACAGACAAGCCAGGAAACTAAAAGTGGATATAAAGTTTGTTGCAAAGCATGGAATAAGGTCTTGTATAGGAAAAAAATAAGATTATCATACCAATGCTTTGAAGCCATGAAGCGTTTGATCAATTCCCATCTCTTTGCACGTCTTCACCATCAATTGTGATGGTAGGGATATGAGAGATGTAGGGCCAGTCTTCCCCTGTCCGATTCCTCGAACATCGCTCCTTCAGGATCGGGCAGTCGAAGATATCTAATACTTGCAGAGTTGTCTTCTGAAGAAGTTGGCGGGGCAGCGACTTTAACTTGAAGCAACTATTGATTCCCAAGGAACAAAGAAGTGGCATGGTAGTGAGTAGGTTCCCATAATTCCACACTTGCCACTCTTCCATTAATTGAAATTTAAGATGTTTCAAACTGGGGAAGGCAATATTGTTATCATCCGATGGTGAAGATGCTTGTCGCTTTTCGGTTTCTGGTCCCATAAATTCTTGGCCTACTTCTTTCACGTTCTTCATTTCCGATATCTCTAGATGTTCAAGGACTGGCAATTTCCACATGGGAGGCAAGGTTTTCCAATTGAGACAAGCCCATAGTGTAACCCTCCTCGGCATTGTCAATGACACTATCCAACTGGGGACCGCGGTTGGACCGTTCATGCGATTTATGTTCAAATATTCCAGATACGGAGGTGGTCGTAAAGCTTCAAGAACAGATGCTTCAAGATCAGATGATTCAGAAGGAGATCCTTTTACGAGAAATCTTCTAGCTTTGCACATGGAAACAAACGATAGAGTCAAATTTCGGAGATCGGTCTTCTTCCAAAGTCCAGCTTCCTCTGCCTCAGTTGGTCTTCTCACATCTCCTAGTCCTATTATCTTGAGATTCCCTCTAAGATGTGCAAAGCTTCCCAAATCACCAAGGCTGGACTTATCGAAATCTTCTGGCACCAGTTCCGGAAGATAAAGGATGGACCTATTACTAACCACTACAAATTCTTCTAATGTCTGTAGAAGTTTTAATTTTTGCAGTCCACGTCCCATGAATTCGCATCCATATGTTTCAGAATTTTGAAGATGTCTCAAGTTGATTAGCCTTTCAATTTCGAACGGCAATCTTTTAAGAATTGAGCACAACCTGATGTTTAGTGTTTGTAAGTTACATAAGTCGCACAGTGCCTCGGGCAAATATTCCAATCCTTTATTTCCCTCCAAACTGAGATATCTCAAATATAACAGTTTCCCTATTTGGAAAGGAAGTTCTGTAATTGAAGTTTGCCTTCGAAATCTATTGTTGCTCAAGTCTAGCATCCTTAGACAAGTCAATTGATCAAATAATATCTGCAAAGATGCATTTAGAGACGATGTGTTACGAGGACACGAATCATCTATGAGGCTACGAAGCTTTTTAGCATTATAAAGAAGGCTTGGAATTGCAGCATGTTCATTATCAAGAAATACTCTTACATGACGAACATTTTCATGACACCATTCAGCTCTTTGCTCTTCAAGGCCATTGCTTGCTACTACACAGGATTCACCTTTTCTCAAAAGTTGAGCAAATTCGTGCACAATATCATGCATTTTGCATCTAATTATGTTCTCATCCTTATCATCCATCTCGAACTCTTGAAAGAAAGAACGCATTGCTAAGTTATCGAAGTACTCTTCACCAACAATCTGTGTCTCATTTCCTTCTCCAAGAAAACCTTGAGACATCCATAACTTGATCAACAAATCCTTCTCTATCTTATGATCTTTAGGGAAAATGGCACAATATGAGAAGCATTTCCTTAATGGTGGTGGCAAATCATAATAGCTTAGTAATAAGGGTGAAAAAAGACCACTTTCTGACTGGTCAAGCTCCCACATACGACTATCCAAGATTCTTTGCCATTGTTCTCTAGATCTTTTAAATCGTAAAAGGCCTCCGAGTGTTTTTGCTGCAAGTGGCAAACCCTTGCACTTGTCTGCAATTTTCTTCCCAATGTCTGCCAAACTCGCACGCTCTCGGTCATTCCTTGAAGAGAAAGCAATGTGACCAACACTCTTCTTCCGATAAGCTTCCCAAATGGAACAATTTGGTGCAACCAATTATAGCAGCAACATTCTCCTTGCGTGTGGTAACCAAGATTTTGCTTCCTGCGGCGGCACCACCACTGTTAAGACAGCATTTCAACGATTGCCACTTCCTCTCATCCTCTGTCCAGATATCATCAAGAACAAACAGGAACCTTTTACCCGCAATATATTCATGAATTTGCTCATATACGGTGTTCAACTCACAGAAACTCGCAGGAGTACGCGTTAGAGCTTCAAGAATAGCTTTTGCAACCCTCATCTCATCAAAGGGATCTGAAACACACACCCATAGTTTCTTCTGAAAATAGGTGTTCACCTCGCGGTCGTTGTAAACTATTTGGGCTAGAGTCGTTTTCCCTATCCCTCCCATCCCCACAATAGAGATTAAAGGGATTCCCCTTTCTTGAGCACTGCTCTCACTTACCAACATTCTAGCAATGGTGTTTTTGTTTTGGTCTCCACCACGTATTTCAGACACATCAATAAAGCATGTGGTCTTGGGTCTTTCAGGCTCTACGACATTGTTCCGAATTAGATTTACAATTAAAGCAAAATCATCTTTCTCTTTCGCAATGACTTGAAGCCTTTCGTTTATTTCTTTAATCTTGACAGCAATATTACGACGTCCAACAAGTCGTGGAATAGAAATTCCGGGGGGTTCGAAATGACTTACCGGAAAATTTGAAGATGAAGAGCTTCGAGATTTCCCGATTGTTGATCTGAGAATGGCAGTGCTCCATTCATCCAACACATTTTGAAGGTTATCAAGCCAAAGCTTAACAGCTTGCTCCTTCACTTGTCTTTTCTCTGCGTCGGCAAGGACAGCTCGGATGGTGCGAAGAGTAGAGCCGATCTTCTCGACGTCTTCGTTAACACTAACAACGATCTCACCCCGTTTTCAGCTACTTGAAGGCTGATGGAGGTTAATCGTTCAAAGACTCCAGAAACAAGCGCTTCCGCCATTGTTAATGAAGCAAAGAATTGAGAATAGACGACGGGGTCGAAGCAGAAAGAGGATAAGGATAGCTACGATCAGCACTAGACCGGGATGCTTGACTTGAGTTGACTCCCTTTGTTACAAGTCTTTAGCTGAAGACATTTTCAGTTATCCTTTAAAAAAAAAAAAAAATCTGAACCGAACATCTACCATGACTGAATTAAACAAGTTTCACTACTTTGGATTAACCTGATTGGTCAATTTTTAATTTTTTTTCTAGAAAAATAAATTAAGGGTAAATTACTAAAATGTCCATCTATTTACAGGGTGGTTTTGATATGATTACCGTACTCTCAATTGTGTCATTATAACTTAATTATTTAAGTGGTTTCAATACGGCCACCTACAATTAAATTTAATAGAGAGGGTGACGTGATAATTAATAAAAATTATATAATCATATATTTGGTACTTGTTATTTATACATCATAACAATTTAGTCTTAATTTTAATTTAATAAAATAAATTAGCCAAGCGCAGTTTTGTAATAAGAAGTACAAATTTAATATACATGTCACGACCTAATTGAATAGTCAATTTATTTTATTAAATTAAAATTATAACTAAATTGATATAATATGTAAATAAGAAGAACCACATATATAATTATAAAATTTTTGTTAATTACCACGTGACTCTCTTTGTTAGGTTTTAACCGTAGATGGCTTGATTGACACCACTTAAATAATTAAGTGGTAATAATGACACAATTAAAAGTATGATGGCTATATTGAAACCAACCATAGTTAGATGGTCATTTAAGTAGTTTACCCTTAAATTAATGAAAATAATATAGAAATGTTATGTAAGTATTATTTCTTTGGTACACTGTACTGGAAAACATTAAATTATTGGCTCGATTTTATTTTGACCATCGAACTATAATTTTGTCAATTAAACTATTTAACTATTTAAATGATATCAATTAGACTATTGATTGTTAAAAATTAACAGAAATGATGATGTGATATTTAAGTAAATTTGTATAATTATACATTTATTCTTTTATATTTACATAGTCAATTCATTTGATTCTAATTCAAAAAAATAATAAATTTAACCCGAATATTTACAAATCATTACAATTTAGTTCCGATTTTAATTAAAAATAATTTAATAATTTTTCTTCTAATTAGTGAAAATTAAGAAAATGAGGATTGCCTCAATATACACTTAAGGACAAAAATTCTTCGTTCCTTTCGGTGTCAATTTCTATGCCACAATACTAAAAACTTAAATTCTAAGTCATAATCCTAAATTCTAAATTATAATCCTAAATTCTAAATCCTAAACCTTAAACCCTAAAAATGCACCCTATCCCAAATTCCCTAGACCCAAAAGCTAAACACTAATCTTAAACCTTAATCCTAAACTCTAAACTTAATTTTTTTAGTATTGTGGCATAAATAGTAGAGGTGTCAAAAGTACCATTCGGTTCGATTTCGATTTGGGTCATTTCGTGTCTAATATAATTTAGTTTCGGTTAATTCGGGTCAATGGTGATTTTGGTCATATCGGGTTGGTTATTTTCGGTTCGGGTAAACGGGAGATCGGTCGGTTGTAATCGAGTTTTTAGGTCGATCAATTTTTCACACGCTTATATATGGCTTTATAAAGCCAATATATTTGACTTTTTAGTGAGTTATGCATTTCTTCACATCTCATCTTTCTTTATTTCTTTTAATATCTTTTTTATTTCGGGTTATCTTCGGTTGGAGTTATTTTTTGTTTGGGTTTATTTCGGTTCAACTAAAATTTGAGTCAATTTTAATTCGGTTCGGTTTATTTCAGGTTTTGGATCAAATTTCGAAACATTATATTTGGGTTGATATTAAGTCTCGGATTGAGTAAATTGATTTAAGTCTCGGGTCAATTTTGTCGAGTGTAACAAATAGGGTAAAAAAAATAGAAGAATTCTATTCGGGACTTAAACCCATGTAGGGAAGTAAGAAACACGTTTAACCACTAAGCTTAAGCTGGGCTCAAATTTTAGTTAAAAGACATCAACATTGCTTTAAGTTCAAGGAAGACTCTGTATCCCTTGTTCCGTGGCGTTGCTTTGTCAACCAAAAGATTCTTCGTCTGTTGGTTAACCCAATTCATCGTTATTTAATTCATTAAATTCTGGGAGGGAAAAACCCATTTTCTTCTTCTCTATATTGTCGCTGTTGTTTGTTCAACTCTCGACTGGCAGCAAACTCATCAGCGGTTCAAAGGAAGCAAACGTTCTTCAGGTACACACTCCTCGCTTTTCTATAAAAGAAATTTTAACCCCTCTATTACTCATTACATGCTTGTTTTTTGACACTGCTTACCGATGTTTTAGTTTCTCTGAGCTAATTTTAAGCTGAATTTTTAAGTGCTGCATCTTGTTAGTGGGTTGTCTCTGATGGGTTGGTTTTGTTTTGGTAGTTTCTAGTCTAGAATCGAAGTAATAGAGCTACATGGACTGTCTGTTGTATTCTGTTTTAAGCGCTGTTTGAAGGGTTTAAGCTTTGCATTCTGCAATTTTACTTGCTAAGAATTAAGAAATCGCTAGGGCTTTGATTGATTGGCTGGTAGTTTTAATGGTTGTTTTCTCTATGTTCTCTGAAATCAACATTCAACAGTGAGGATGCTGGGGAACTTTAGAGCCTAGTTCAGTGGTCAAACGTGTTTCTTAATTCACTGTTTTGGTTTGAGGCTCCTTGGAGGCAATTCCCATTTTCTTATTTTTCACCAATCAAATTGGTGACACGTATCAACATGTGATTGAAAGATTTTTTTAAATTATTTCTAATTAAAGTTAATACTAAATTGTAATAATTTGTAAATATTAAGGTTAAATTTTCTGATTTTTTTAGATTAGGACTAAATTGATTGACTGTGTAAATATGAATGATTAAATGTATAATTTTTCAAATTTACTTAGCTGTAACGATCAGTTGCTTGATTAATACCATTTAAATAGTTAAGTGATTTGGTTGATAAAATTCATAGTTCCATAGTCAAAATAGAATCGAGTCAATAGTTTAGTGGTCTACAATGCAATTTACCATATTTCTTTTACAAAAATTAAAAAGAGTAAAACTTTGATACACAAAACTGTATAAAATTAATTTTATTGTATATTTATACTATAAAAACTTCAATCCTGAATTTCTAACCCTAACCCTAAAAAACTAAACCCTAAATTTTAAATATTAACCTTAAATTCTAAACCCTACAACTTAAACCTTAAACCCTAAATTAAAATCCTAACCCCTAAAATTAAAAGGCACATATAAACTAAAGTTTACACGGTGTATAAAGTTTTTTCCAATTAAAAATGATCAATCAAGGTAATCCAAAGAAAGTGTAATTTGGTTTACTTCGGTCATTGTAGATGTTCGGTTCAGAATTTAAAGAAGGATACACATAGGATAACTGAAGATGTCTTCAGCTAAAGACTTGTAACAAACGGAGTCAACTCAAGTCAAGCATCCCAGTCTAGTGCTGATCATCGCCAACCTTATCCTCTTTAGTCTTTGTACTTCGACCCCGTCGTCTATTCTCAATCGTTTGCTTTATTAACAATGGCGGAAGCGCTTGTTTCAGGAGTCTTTGAACGATTAACCTCGATCAGCCTTCAAGTAGCTGAAAACGGGGTGAGCCTGGTTGTTGGTGTTAACGAAGAAATCGAGAAGATCGGCTCTACTCATCACACCATCCGAGCTGTTCTTGCTGACGCAGAGAAAAGACAAGTGAAGGAGCAAGCTGTTAAACTTTGGCTTCATAACCTTCAAAACGTAGCTTATGATATTGAAGATGTGTTGGATGAATGGAGCACTGCCATTCTCAGATCAACAATCGGGAAATCTCGAAGCTCTTCATCTTCAACTTTTCCGGTAAGTCGTTTTGCACCCTCCGGAATTTCTGTTCCACGACTTGTTGGACGTCGTAATATTGCTGTCAAGATTAAAGAACTATACGAAAAGCTTCAAGTCATTGCAAAAGAGAAAGATGATTTTGCTTTCATTGTAAATCTAACTCGGAACAATGACGTAGAGCCTGAAAGACCCAATACCACATGCTTTATTGATGTGTCTGAAATACGCGGTCGAGACCAAGATAAAAACACCATTGTTAAAATGTTGCTAAGTAAGAGCAGTGTTCAAGAAAGGGGAATCCCTTTAATCTCTATTGTGGGGTTGGGAGGGATAGGAAAACGACTCTAGCCCAAATAGTTTACAACGACCGTGAGGTGAACACCTATTTTCAGAAGAAACTATGGGTGTGTGTTTCAGATCCCTTTGATGAGATGAGGGTTGCAAAAGCTATTCTTGAAGCTCTAACGCGTACTCCTTCGAGTTTCTGTAGGTTGAACACCGTACATGAGCAAATTCAGGAATATATTGCGGGTAAAAGGTTCCTACTTGTTCTTGATGATGTCTGGACAGAGTATGAGAGGAACTGGCAATCATTGAAATGCTGTCTTAACAGTGGTGCCGCCCTAGGAAGCAAAATCTTGGTGACCACACGCAAGGAGAATGTTGCTGCTATAATGGGTTGCACCAAATTGTTCCATTTGGGAAGCTTATCGGAAGAAGAGTGTTGGTCCTTATTCAGCCACATAGCTTTTTCTGGAAGGAATGACAGAGAGCGTGGGAGTTTGGCAGACATTGGGAAGAAAATTGCACACAAGTGCAAGGGTTTGCCACTTGCAGCAAAATCTCTGGGAGGTCTTTTACGATTTAAAAGATCTAGAGAACAATGGCAAAGAATCTTGGATAATCGTATGTGGGAGCTTGACGAGGCTGAAAGCGGTCTTTTTTTCACCCTTACTACTAAGCTATTATGATTTGCCACCACCATTAAGGCAATGCTTCTCATATTGTGCCATTTTCCCTAAAGATCATAAGATAGAGAAGGATTTGTTGATCAAGTTATGAATGGCTCAAGGTTTTCTTGGAGAACGAAATGAGACACAGATTGTGGGTGAAGAGTACTTCGATAACTTAGCAATGCGTTCTTTCTTTCAAGAGTTTGAGATGGATGACAAGGATGAGAGCATAATTAGATGCAAAATGCATGATATCGTTCATGAATTTGCTCAACTTTTGAGAAAAGGAGAATGCTGTGTAGTAGCAAGCAATGGCCTTGAAGCGCAAAGAGCTGAATGGTGTCATGAAAATGCTCGTCATGTAAGAGTCATTCTTGATAATGAACAGGCTGCCATTCCAAGCCCTCTTTATAACGTTAAAAAGCTTCGTAGCCTCATATTTGACTCATGTCCTCATAACATATCATCTCTAAATGCATCTTTGCCCGTATTATTTGATCAATTGATTTGTCTAAGGATGCTAGACTTGAGCAACAAGGGATGTCGAAGGCAAACTTCAATTACAGAACTTCCAGATCAAATAGGGAAACTGTTATATTTGAGATATCTCAGTTTGGAGGGAAATACAGGATTGGAATATTTGCCTGAGGCACTGTGAGACTTATGTAACTTACAAACTCTGAACATCAGGTTGTGCTCAATTCTTAAAATTATGACATTTGGAATTGAAAGGCTAATCAACTTGAGGTATCTTCAAAATTCTGAAACATATGGATGTGAATCCATGGGACGCGGACTGAAAAAGTTAACACTTCTACAGACATTAGAAGAGTTTGTAGTGGTTAGTACTAGGTCCAGGCTTTATCATATGGAACCGATGCCAGAAGAGTTGGATTGGTCCAGCCTTGGTGATTTGGGAAGCTTTGCTCATCTTAGAGGGAGTCTCAAGATAATAGGACTAGGAAATGTGAGAAGACAAACTGATGCAGAGGAGGCTGGACTTTGGAAGAAGACCGATCTCCGAAATTTGACTCTATTGTTCATTTCCACGTTCAAAGATAGTAGATTTCTCAGAGAAGCATCTGCTCCTAAATCACCTGTTCTTGAAGCATATGTTCTTGAAGCTTTACGACCACCTCCGTATCTGGAATATTTGAACATTAACCGCGTGAATGGTCCAACTGCGTTCCCCAGTTGGATGGTGTCATTGACGATGCTGAGAAGGGTTACACTATGGGCTTGTCTCAATTGGGAAACCTTGCCTCCCATGTGGAAATTGCCAGTCCTTGAACATCTAGATATATGGGAAATGAAGAGTGTGAAAGAAGTAGGCCAAGAATTTATGGGAGCAGAAACTGAAAAGGGACAAGCATCTTCATCATCAGATGATAACAATATTGCCTTCCCCAGTTTGAAACATCTTAATTTTCAATTTATGGAAGAGTGGCAACAGTGGAGTTATGGGAACCTACTCACTACTATGCCACTTCTTTGTTCCTTGAGAATCAACAGTTGCCTCAAGTTAAAGTCGCTGCCCCGCCAACTTCTTCAGAAGACAACTTTGCAAGTATTGGAGATCTTCGATTGCCCGATCCTGAAGGAGCGTTGTTCGAGGGATCGGACGGGGGGATTGGCCCTACATCTCTCATATCCCTACCATCACAATTGATGGTGAAGACGTGCAAAGAGAAGGGAATTGATCAAACTCTTCATGGCCTCAAAGCATTGGTATGATAAACTTCTTTTTTTGCTCATCTTTATTTACATGTTCAAATCATTCGCTGTTTCCTATACTATATATTTATGGTGGAAACAATTATATCCACTTTTAGTTTCCTAGTTTGTCTGTAAAGAATTTGAGTCGTCATTCCATATGTAACAGCCATGCTCTCCTACACATGCAGCAATGTATTTAAACAAGCAATTCTGAACATTTATGTTATGCATGACAGTTGTGCTCAATTGTCAAACATTTGTCTGAATCATTTTTACCCTATTGTTAGGTAAGTTGCGGAGGCATTTACCGGGATGGCTGCTACCATTCTTTCCAAAACCTGATTATTACAACATTTTGCAACATTAAATCAGGTAGCCAAGCAACTTCGCATTTGCTTTTCCTTTGTAATCTACAGAAAGCTATGATGCATCTTATCTGTGAAATATTGTGCTCTTTATAGGAACTTTTATATTTGTGTGTAATATGAGACCGTTTTGCATTCCAAATAATATGCTTGCATCACATTTAAATACATTGTTATTGAATGAGTGTTCAGTTCTTAGTTATGTTTTTGATTTGGAAAATTTACTTAACAGTAATAATATGTCATTAGCTTTCATTGTTCAAATCTATCACCAATTAGTTAAGGGTTATGCCAACTGATACTTCCTATTTGTATCTGGTACTTATGTCTGGCATGTATATATTTGAATATGTAAATAGAAAACGATCTGTCGAATATATGAAAAAGCACCATACTCATACAGAAGACATATCTGAGTTCACTGCGAGGGAGATATTATTGGTGGTAAAACATGTACCCTTGGAGATATTGAAAATTTGGTTCATCTGCGTGGGAGTCTGAAGATATGTGGATCGGGAAATGTGAGCAGACCAAGTGAAGCAAATAAACCAGAACTCTAGGTTAAGAATGGCCTTTGCAGGTTGTCCCATAGTAGTATATGTTTTGTTTTTTAGCCCTTGATAAATTTAAGCACAACAAACAATTTTTTCTTTTCCATTAAGACCATTCTTTGAGGTATTTTTTTTAATTTCCATATAATGATTAATTAATATTATAAATAAATCAACCAAAACATAAAACTTTATAAAAACAAGCGTTAATAAATTAAATATATTCTGTAAAATAGCTTTGGTAATTAGTAATTTAATAACTATTCATTGAAATGTTTTTATATTAACAAAAAATATTTAATAAACAATAATAACATTTTTAATAATTAAAAGTGTTTTATAATATAATTATATATTTAAAAGGAATCGGATTCAATGATTATGAAATTCTATTTTTTAATATCTAACCAATTTTTTACGTACTATAATTTATATATTTTTAATTAATTAATAATTTATTGATTGACTTATCGTAAGAATTGATAAAAGACTTAATTCAATAAAAGTGTTTAGGGATTTCGGTTTAGGGGTTTTAGTGGATAAGTTTTAAATTTAGGGGATGTGGTTATAATTTAGAGTTTAGGGGTAAATTTTAGGATTTATATGTTAAAACCTAGATCTCTAACCATATTACTCTAAAAGTTAAACCCTAGTACTTAAACCCTAATTTATAAACTCATAAATCTTAAACTCTAAACTAAATTTTTAAACCCTAAAACTAAAGCACTTGCAGAAACTTTTTATTTCCAACGCATGTGCATGAAATATTTTTCCTTCAATAAAAACCTAAATTAATCGAATATGTACTTGAATTATCATTTTATAACCACTATTCCGACTGTTATCTTCAATAAAAAAATCCGTTAATTAATTATTCTTTAATATAAAAATATTTGTGTAAATTATTTTTTAAATATTTCCATTTTCTTACAAGAAAAGAAATGGCAGCAAAAATATTCCTCCTTCCATTAATTTGCTCCAGTAAACATATATTTGAAAAAATGGCGCGGTTCGAATCTTTGTTCTGGCATTTACCCATTACTATAAGCTTTCATTCTCTGCTCTCAATTTAAAGAAATCTGGGTCTTTGCATTTGCAGCCCATTTGTTGTGTACAGTGCAATTCCAATGTTTCTTCTTCACCATTCACGGAGAAACACTCGTTGCAGAGGTACCAAAGGGACCAATGGGTCTACAACAACAATAATCAGAAGCTGTTATCTCTCAACAGTGATGATCAGGCCGCGTCTTGCTCAGTGCCGTCTGATAGCGACTCCGTCAGGTTAAACGACATCGCTTTGCAGCTGCCGGAGCTCAGGAAGTTGCTTGAAGTTTTGAAGCATAAGAGAGAGAGCTGTGGCGGCCAAGTGCCCAAGAATGGACCGGGTAATGTCTTCTTGGTGGGGACTGGACCTGGAGATCCCGATCTCCTGACGTTAAAAGCTGTCAAAGTAATTCAAAAAGCTGACCTTTTGTTGTACGATAGGCTGGTTTCTAATGCTGTGTTGGACTTGGTTGGCCCCGATGCCAGGCTTCTCTATGTCGGCAAAACTGCTGGCTATCATAGCCGAACTCAGGTAAAGTTATTCAATTTATGATTGGTTTATGTCAATTTTGAAATTGATTAGTTCTGTATTTCCCAATTGTGAAAAGATTGAATTTTGTTGCTGTTCTTGCAGGAAGAGATCCATGAGTTGCTTCTGAGTTTTGCTGAAGCTGGAGCTAATGTTGTCAGACTTAAAGGAGGGGATCCACTGGTGAGTCATTCAGACAATTACCAACATTTTTTCCATTGAATTAGTAGAAATGCCTTATCAAGTCTAGTTCTTTTTTTTTGTTTTTTTTTTTTCTGGAATAACTGTTTTGATTTTCAGGTATTTGGAAGGGGTGGAGAAGAAATGGACTTTCTGCAACAGCAAGGGATTCAGGTCAAGGTTATCCCTGGTATGATACTGTACTATTTTTATGAACAATTTTACTTCTGATTTCATGTCCTTAATTTGGAAATGGCTATCAATGTCTGTTGATTTTACATGATATGAACTTCTTTAACATATTACATTTTTCAACTCATTGTTTTATCATATTCATATGGACACTTGATCAGCTTTTCAAAATTTTCTCATCGGAAATCCTTGATTTTCTCGAAGGGTTTTAAGTATGTTTTGGTGTGTCAAAACAACAGTGCATGGATAGAGGGTAAAGCAGAGTTGTCTTGATCATATGTCCTGCATTCGAGAGGCTGCATTCATATTATACATAGTTAAGCTAGTTTGAAAATAGTTTCTAATGGTAGGAAATAGTTTGGGTGACGAAAGGGAGCATTTTTCTCATAGGTTATTGCATCTGCTTGAGCTATTATCGTATAGGTTCATGCTTTTGAGACAATAACCTGTAGGTCCTGTGTGGACTGCTGAGTTCTGGTTTATGAAAGATGTTTTATATTGGAGAAGAAATGCGAAGCATGCTAATATAGAACTGATTGTATAAGAAATGTGGTTCAACTCTAATATACTTATTGCATTGCAGGTATTACTGCTGCTTCTGGAATATCAGCAGAACTGGGTATTCCTTTGACCCATAGAGGCGTTGCAATAAGTGTTAGATTTCTCACAGGTCACTCGAGAAAAGGTGGAACGGATCCTCTTTTTGTTGCCGAGAATGCTGCTGACCCTGATTCAACTTTAGTGGTTTATATGGGCTTATCCACCCTCCCTTCTCTTGCACAAAAATTGATACATCATGGCCTACCACCAGATACACCAGCCGCTGCAGTTGAGCGAGGAACCACGCCTCAACAGCGCACGGTAAGTACAATGCCAAACAAACATGAATTAATGCATTGGGTGGCAATTCATTGAACCATAAATCTTATGCTAAGTATATATATAATGGTACAGGTCTTTGCAGAACTTAAGGATCTTGCCGATAAAATCAAAACAGCAGAATTAGTATCGCCAACACTAATCATAATCGGGAAGGTTGTCGCCCTTTCACCATTTTGGCCGCAGTCTTCGAAAGAAGCATCCTGTCTGGTTGAAGCCTAACTAACAGGACTCCTTGGACTTGTTGATGTAAACAAGAAGCAGAAGCCACCAAATTTCAGTGCTAATATTTGTTTGTATCTTCTTTTGACCAGTAGGAACTTTCTTTAGGGAATTATTGATTATTTGATGGAAAAGAGCCCATTGCTCTGCTGTTTGGCTTTTTTTTTTTTTTTAGGGCGCCCGCCCAAAGCCCCACCATGCTCATGGCTCACACCCAAGAAAATTAAAAGTATAGTTCTTAGCTCTTACAGGTGAATGAAAAACAAAAGAATTCAGTGATGAACACACAGACATATATATATATATAGCTGGATAAGTTTTGAGGGCCCCAATAACGAGTATTAAAAAATTAAATCGTAAGAGTATGCTCATATTAATAAATATTGGGGGGAAATCAGACCCCTAATAATAAGTATTAAAAATAATTCTATTTTTAAGAGTATGCTCGTAATACCAAATATTAAAATTAATTTTTTTAATACTTATTATTGGGGAACTTATTTTTTCCCAGTATTTATTATCATGAGCATACTCTTAAAATTTATTTTTTTCAATATTTGTTATTATAGACGTACTCTTAAAATTTATTTATTTCCAATACTTGATATCATATACACGTGGTATGTAACCACAACAGGGATCGTTATATAGCGGTAGAGACACCATCCAAAACCACAATAACTGCAACTGTTATGTCCACAATAGCATATGTTATTAAAAAAATTTCACAACTGCGATACCCGCAGTAATAGAAATAATATTCGTTATGTTTGCAACCGTGATAAACGCAACATGACCAAATATACGATCGCAACCGCAATTTAAATGTTTAATTTAGGGCCCAATTTTTAAGTTCGCCCTAGAGCCACTACAATATGTTCTCCACTCTAACAGATACTTCTAATTGGATCTGCATCGTCAAATATATAAACAACATACGTCATTTTAGCTTAAGAAGTTTAGGATAAACTAATGGAACCACCAACATGGAATAACATGTTCTTAACAGTACCATAGAGGTATAAATCCAAGTTTTGTTCGGCATGAACTCGTAAACCAGCATTTTTTCTTCCTTCTCAGTACAAATTCTCATAACTCGAACTAGATTCACATGTTGAAGCCTGGCTATAAGAGTGTCCTCATTTTTGAACTCCTCGAAACCTTGATCCGAGCTCTTTGAGAGTCTCTCCACTGCTATTTCCTGTCCCTTTAGTAACTTTCCCTGTTATATTCACATTGCAGTTAATAATTCCAAATACCAAACAAATGTTCAATTAACAGTTAACTTGTTATATGTTAATAATCAATGAGTAGTTTCATTGTTTGAATGTACTTGAAATTTCTTAGTCTCCTGCAGGTAAACAGCAAACATACAGTTTCTCGACTGCATTATCAAAGATTGCTGCAAATTCCTCGTCAATGGCTAATAGAGTAATAATTTATTACCTAGTAAACAGGTCCATATCCACCCTCTCCATGCTTATTTGCATTCGAGATGTTATTTGTGGCAGCTTTAATGCTAGAGAAACTGAAAATTTGGAGATTAGGATCACTATTTTCATGCTTTGTTTCGGCTAATGTTTGGTTCTTATCCACAAAACGAACATTCTCAAAACACTCGAAAGCCCTGTAATCGAAACCTCGCTGAATTAGTATATGAAGTGTTGGGAGAGGTTAAAGTTTATCCATGATAACATCTAAGGGAGGAATAATAAATAAAGAAAAACAGTAAATAAAAAGTCATATTTTTATAAGTTTTTACTTTCGTGGAGAAAAAACAGAGGAGAGAAAGAAAGAGGTAGGAGAAGAAGATAACGTGCCACGTCAGCTTTTTAACGGAAGTTAATGGTAATGACCAAAATGAAAGCGGACTAAAAATTGTGCGACATCAATAAAAATTTTAAAAGTTCGGTGACCAAAATAAACGCGCTCTAAAAGTTCGGTGAACATTGGTGTACTTTACCCTTATTTAAATTTACTCAGTTTAAATTATGATTTAAATTCATTTAAAATGAGTTGATTTACCATAAACTTGAGGAAATTGGGAATAATTTGGAAATGTGTACATGTTAGAGCCAAAGTATAATATTTCATTCAATCATATTGTGTATACTACATATAAATCAATAATTTTATACCTAGAATTAAGGGTTTAGGGTTCAGCTCGGCTCGTGCAACCGACATTATGACATCTAACAAATCTATGGTTCGAATTTTAGCTTCTAACAACCCTCTCTCTTTTCTTACACAATCCAAACTGCTTTGAACAACAGTGTTCTGATTGTGAACTCAAGGTAAAATTGGAGTAATCCTCACTAACAGAGACAGGGTTAGCTTTGGATCCCAAACCTTATCAATACCCAAAAACTTTGGATGCCAACCCTAATAAAGGATCCAAGGCACTTGGAGCAAACTTCCTTGCAAAAAGATAGCAAATAGTTGATGGCTGGCCATTATATAAGCAGGATTGACCTTCAAAAATTCTCTTAAAGAAGCCTTCAGTGATATCAGGTTTCCCAAATGTGGCTGGATGAGCACCGCCCCTTGACCAGTCGGTCCAAGTAAGAGTTCGGTTCGCCAAGAGATTAGGCGATTAGATCGTCAGCATTGTCGGGTAATAGTGCTCGTCTACATAACAAGCAGGGTGGCAGAATTCCTTGAACTTGGGATAATAAGTGGTATCTTTAACTATATCGATTGCAAGCTTTCGGTTAACTTCGAACCATTGAGACCCTTTACGCCATTGGTCAAGTGTGACCTCCGGTTGCATACGTTGGTCGTAGATTCCTCTCCCATAGGGTCCAGGTTCATCGAAGGATCCCATAAAGCTGTGTTTTGATCTTGATATGTAGCTATAGATCGTGCTGAGATTGAACAGTGGAATGCAAGACTCGGATAGGAGAATGAACCATTCATTTGAGATGTCGAGCAACGCATTGGCAAGGAGTCTTCTCTCTGCCTCGCACATACTCATCCTTCCCCACTCAACAATCTGCAAAGAATTTTGAATCAAATAATTTAAACAAAAATCTTCAGGGAACAAACAACCTGCAACTTTTGTCCCTATAGAATTTTGTTTGTTGAAATTCTCTTCTCGTACGTTAGTGATTGGAAATGCATTGAAATGCCGATCAAGGTTTTGCAGATAAAAGTTTATAAAATGAAAAAGTACAAAGGCATTTACTATTGAAATGCAGGCAAATGACAGAACGATAATACAAAGCCTCAAATACAAACATATTTTAAATGACAGGTCGAACCGGTTATGTAAATCATTATGTTACTTGATTTCCAAAAAGAGTGTCACATATGTGTATGAATTTAACATGGATATACTCAATGTTTTCTGAAGTTTCTCTGCATATCTGGAAGGCCTTTACAATTGCTGTTTTAGTGAAGGGTAGTTTTTATGCTTTGACATCCTAGGTGGATTGCACAGGCCACTACTTCCTCATTGTTACCTCCACGAGAAAAAGATCATTCTCACGAATCATAAGAAAAGCCAGTCAGATATTTTAGACCCTAAAAGATGTATTCATCCAGAATGTTGCTAGTCCATAAAACTAACCCTGATTCGCTAGCACATATATCCATTCGAAAATAGTAAAGAAATACTATGATGAAAAAAAATCAAGAAACAGAAAAAGCAGATGTTACTAAGACTTGGGGTACAAGTGTTGGACATAAGCAGTATTGGATATGAATATGTTTAGTTTTTCAAAGATTTCCATGAATTTGAAGGTCTTCAAAAGATCATATCCAGTTTCCATGTCCAAGTATGTTTCAAACACGGATATTTCAGAAAAAAATGAAGAATCGAAATAGTATACGAGCGGGAAGATGATTAACAAAATCAAGCACAGTGGGGAAGAAAAGTTAGATAGATGTTGCAGGGAAAACTTTGGTTATGCACTAATGCAAGAGAAACAATCCAAAGCTGTGTAACTCGGATTCGGAAGTAGGTGTCGAATATTGGTATGTATTCGACACGGGTATGTTTAATTTTTCCAAGAGTTTCATGTATATTTGGAGTCCTGAGAGGATCCTATATCCCCATATTTAGTCCAAAACTGTCTCATAAACGAGTGTAAAGCAACGTTCCACCTAACTTGATCTGCTTATTTTCTTTTTTCATAGACTACTCTTTGATAAACTAACAAGGATACACATCGACAAAGGAGAACAACAAATTAAATAGGAGAATGAATCAAGTAACCATCACAGATTTCTAAAGTTATGTTAAAAAAGTCTGCCATTCAAGATATGTGAGAAAGAGAGATGAAATCGATACCTGGCTTGGGATTTGTCTCCTGTAGAAAACTAAGGATGGTGGATACCCACCAGTGTAGGATGGCAGTGCATGGACATATATGGAGTAAAGCCCTTCATGTCCCTTGAAGAATCTGTCCCAAAGAGGAGCCAATGGCAATGGCCCCTTGGTCAAGAACATGAAGGCAATTTTGGGGACTCTCTTAAAAGGATACTCCTTGATCTGAGGAGCAAATGAAGCTCTCCATAGCAATTCCGTATCATTCATATTATGCATCAAGTTTGAAGGAGGCCTAATGAAATTTTCAAAGGCATTAGCATCTTCAAACCAGGGCTGAACAGTGGATGGGGCTTTAGCTGCAATCTGTGGGATCATTGAAAACCTTACTGAATGCATACTGATGATCGATAATCCGACCCCCAGGACAAAAAACAACAAACAAATTACAAGGATCCTCAAAGTCAAAGCCCTGGAGAGGCTCATTTTGTTTGCGGAAATTGGTTCTTTGCCTTCCTCCATAGCCATCATAATTCTCTAATCCCTCAAATCTAAATAAAATTTCTGGGTTTTGTATTTCCTGTAAAACAAAACCAAGAAGCACCCTTGTAGGATCAAAACCTGACCCAACAGAAAATTTAAAGACAAAACTTTGAAACATTGTCTTCCACAGAAAGGAGATATAAATAAGCACAGTATAACACTTTTTGACAAATGTGATTTTGTGAAACGGGAAAGGAATAAGAATGGGAAGAGGGACAAGAAATTCCGTAGAAATAAATGACCTTTAGTTCCTGTGATATAGGAGAAAATAAACGAGAAAGGAACACTTTGAATGAACACAAGATGAATCAGTAATTCTGCGACTGTTTTTGGTAAAGAGAAAGAGACATAGATATTCCTTTAATGGCTTCAGCCTATATGGGGTGTTTTCTTGTTCTTTTAACAAGTTAAACAAAGGGTGGAACCTCGATTTAGTAACAAGTAGTGTCTTTTTGTCTATTGCTTTGAGTTCAGAGCTGTGATCGTGTAGCTCGGGCAGCCAGGGCCGATGTTCAACAATGGGGGAATAATAACTATGATGGGACGGTGCTTTTAAAGATGGAATAATTAATATTCTCGATTAATCGTTTCCTTCGGTTTCAAGAATGGTAAAAAAAAAAAAAATCTAGTGATACAATAGTATAATTTATAGTTAAAAATTAATACAATCAAAATATTAAAAAAAACATATAATATTTTTAGTTAGTAGATTAACAATTTAGATTACAATCAAAATAATAAAAAAACATAAAATTTAAAATGATACTCATACAATATTTTATTTTGCATAAACTCAAATATTATACTTCCTCTATCTCACTTATTTTATCACTTGTTGACTTCTTATAAAATTTTAAAAAGAAAAATTTGTGGAATGTAAGGCAATTTAATTGATAAATTTTTCCTTAAAAAATAACTTTTGTTTTTTTAAAAAATAAAAATTAATAAAAAATAAATTTTTATTTTAAAAATAGTTACAATTTTCTTAAATAGACAATTTTATTAAAATAAACGAGTACTTTTAATAACATTTCAGTTGCACACTTTTTACCGTTTTTAACTCTCGCTCCTTAAAATCTCTAAAAAAAAACCAGGACAAAAAAAATTGATTATAGAGTAGGGGGGAGATATTATTTATGACATTGGGCCAACAAAACAAAGTTGCAAACAAAAGATGAACACATGGCGAAATGTGACTGATTGATGAAAAAGTAGACTTTTTAAAGATGGGAATGATTCGGATACGAGAAATTTCGCCCAGGAAATAGTACATAGCGTCGAGAAAGATTGGTATGAAAAAAGTTATACTTTGCCGTGCAATCACATGTTGCTACAGATCCATGGCACATGTTTATATGTGAACACTTGAGCTTGTCCGATTAGATTTGTTTACTTGAATAGATTTGTTTACTTGAATAACTTAACTTCCAGCTCGAGTATTTGTGACCGGACCCGAGCTGATGTTCACATTCAAAAGTATGGAATTCGACTCGCTCCATAAAATAACCGAACCAAATCAAACCCAAATAACTTACTAGCACATACATCTCATCTGCTAAAAGGGTCAAGAATATAAACCATATCACAGCTCTATATGAAAAGATCAGTCTGCTCTGCTGCCTGCTATAAAGAAAATGATTCTACACTTACTGTTCAATCTTCTCCAACAAACAAGAGATTTGAAGATCCGACCTACTGAGTTAAACTCGATCTATCGTCTTCTACATTCCATATTGGTAGTAAACAATTCACTTAATGATGCTTGCAGAAAATTTAGAAAAAGAAAAGAACATAAAGGGTGAGAAAACAAGGCATAATATCTGAAATCAACAAATACAAAACTGCAGGACCCTATGAATATCTGAAATCAACAGTTACAAACTGAGAACGATATAGTGCTAATGAAGCTAGAAAATGATCAATATAACGCTCCCATCATGCTTTCAAACATCCTACAATGGAGGACTCTAACAAGTCCAACCTCACTTCTCTGAAGAGTTGGGTCCACGCTTCTTCCCGAAACCAACCACTGTCAAAATAGTAAACAAACGAAACAGTCCGTCACGGGTTCAATATAATCAAACCTTCTTCAACCAAGCAATTCTCAAAAGGATTTAAGATAAAGAACCATATGTATATGAACCTGATAATCGCTACTTCTATGAAGCGTAATTCAATACGGGCAGTCTTTTCCAAGTTCATATTGTATGAATGAAATACAATTTATCAGAACATCAAAAGTTCTTTTGGAACATTTATATATAATTTCTATGTTTATTTAAACATATAAGTCTAAATAAATAAATTCTAAGGTTTGTTAATTGTTTGTTTTAATTAATGATTTCATAATAAACTACATACTGATGAGATATCTAGTTTTACTGAATTGGATAGAGCAATCTTGGTAACTATGACTGAAAATTACTAGTAAAAAGTAACTGTTCATGGGAATAGGATGAACATATAACATGTAATCAAAATTAAAAGACAATCTATCTCAAGGAAAAGGATTAAGTACTCATCGAACTGGACTGAACTAGCAAATTCCATCATTAAAACGAGTAATTGCAATTAGTGCAACAATCAAAAGGATTAAAGTACTAATCGAACTGGACTGAACAAAACCGACTGTTCAAACTCAATTGTCAACAGATTTCAAAATCAATTAACAGAATAATTTCAACATTGTAAAGATCACAAACAATAAAAATAAAAGCAAGAATAGGAGATGAACTAACCAGCTGTGACGAAACGGCGGTTGTACTGCATCCGCTTATAGGCGCGGCCTCTAGGCTTCTTCTTCTTGTCTTGCTTGGCTACTTTTGGAGTTTGCCCTCTCACTTTCCCAGCACGTGCCAACGATCCGTGGACCTTACCTGTACGCCGATCACCGTCATAGATCAAAAATCAAATTAAAATAAATAAAATAATTAGACAGAAATTTATATCACAAGCCTAGGGTTTACCCATTTTGTGATTGTAGTTGCTTCTCTGAACTCTGATTACAGGCGGTGAGGTAGGGCGGCGACTTTCGCTTAAGGTTAGGGTTTTCTTATCAGGTATTTTTATAGAGCAAAATTGAACCGTTCTTAAAAACTTATTTGGGCCTTTAAATTGTAGTCCAAAACTCATTACACAAATTGGGTTGGACTTTTTATGGTCCACAATCGTTTATGGTAATATATATATGTTTTACTGTTTGTGTTAGCGTAACTATTTCTTTCAATAATATTATATCTAAGGTTCGAAATTTTTTTAAATGTAACGTATTTTGCTATTGCATCAACCCTTATTGATATAGTTCACAATTATTTTATTTTCTCGTTTCTTATATTAGTCAAGATTTGTTATTAATCACTATGGTATACATAAGTTGCAGGTTTAATTACTATGAAATTAGTCAATTATAACCCCTTTACTTTCAGAATTTTAAAATTTAAAATTTCAATCTTAATAGAAACTGTATAGAGATAATATGAATAAATTATATGAATATAAAATAATTATATTAAAGAATGTGAACTAAACCTACAGCTTACATATAGTATAGGAACTAATAGAAAATTTTGGCATTATATGAATTTAAAAGTTAAAAAATTTTACACTGTGTAACTGAATTTTGTCCTTTAAATGGATAGGAGCCATTCCACACAGAATGTAAATTCATAGTTTTTACACGTTTTTTGGATCGTTTGATGGGTGAAATGGATGGTCTAGATTAACTCCTTACTTTTTTTTCAAGTGATAAACTTCACATAACCCACTATCAATCTCAGTCATCTATTTCACTCATCCAACGATCCAAAAAACCTGTAAAAGTTAAAAGCTTTTACATCGTATAACTAGATCCTATCCTATCTTAAATATTTACTATTTATGTCAAAACCAATTTTTTAAAAGTTTGAAAAGGACATTAATTTTGATAAAAAATAGAAAATTACATTAATTAAAATTTAAAAGTATTAAAGTGAAGTACATTAACTAAAAGTATTAAATTGAAGTACATTAACTAAAAGTATTAAATTAAAGTACATTAATTAAATCCACAAATTAAATACAATAAATCAACAAATAAAAAAGTTTGACTTTTTATATGTTTTACTACTGAAATTTAACTGAATTGATAGGTTTTTTTAGTAAAATTTTGTCATATCAATTCCAATTTCCAAAACAAATTTATCATACAAAAAAGTGATACAAAATCTTGAACATAAATTTAATTGGGGAAATTTATCCACCTCTTTTTAGCAGTCTATTCAAATATGTCATTGTTTGGAGAACATTTTATGTGCATATGCTATGGAATCATTGTTTTGACTGGTTTTTCACCTTGATTTGCAGATCCAAATAGACCAGCCATGCAAATGAAGTTTGATCAAATTGTTTATGTATTATGTTCCCTCACATTCCCCATATTGAATGTGTTTTCACCTATTGGATACCTGTAATTTTGTATTGGCATAATGTTAAAAAATGTTCTTAATGTTTGATTGAATAGTCACTTTAGCTCCTACTTTTTTTTGGAGCACTTTGATCTTCAACGTTTTATTTTGGGTCAAAATAGCCCTCAATGGATGACAATCGCTAGTTAACTAACGGTAAACACCTTGAAATGACATGACGGTCTTTCATGACACATACATTGAGTGATTAAGGCTTGAGCTATTCTTAATAAAGGCTTGAGTTTGTTCTCTCTCAATGTCCAATTGCAAAAATTTTTGTAAACGTGACATTGTTATGTTAGTGTATGATCTTGTGTAGCATTGTCAATCTATATAAAGGCGTTTACCGTTAGTGAACTAACGATTTTTATCTATTGAGGGGCCATTTTGACTCAAAATAAAACGTTGAGGTCAAAGTGCTCCAAGAAAAAAATAAAACCCAAAGTGATTCCTTCTTTATTTTTTTTAATTCTGATTAATTACATCACTTCTAATAATACAACTTTGTCTTCTATTTCTTTCTGGTTTTTGTGGCTTGCTTTTACAATTTGGATAGCCAATCACAATAGAGCAGAGCAGCTAAATATACATGTCCCTTGGTTGAGCTAATAGTCACTGGTCAGCTCTCAGCAGCACGCAAAGGCAAAACCAGTTGTCCATATGACACCAATGGAACAGCTAGACTCACAACGGCTCAACACAAAGTCAAATCTCTCAACTTAGGACTCCAAATAAGCTTGTGCACATGCAAATTGGTTATTTTGTAACTCAAGAAATATGATCCGTTTGAATGACAAACAAAAAACCAAAAGCCCCAGCCTGAGATATGGGCCACTTTTTCAACAGATTGTCTATATTTAGCATATACTTCCAAACCACAAAACTCCCACTTGATCCAATCAAAACCTACCTTTTTCCACCTTTACAAGAAAGAGACTTAAAAATGCGAAAATATCACAGGCATTGTCGGTAAAAATAAAAAGTTTTTACAAGAGCCTTGTTTTTAGGGTTTAAGATCTAGTTTAGGGTGTGAGGTTTAGGGGTTCATGTTTAGAGTTTAGAATTTAATGTATGTAGTTAAAATTTAGGGTTTAGGGATTAGAGTTTAAGTTTAAGATAAAATAGTTAGAGATTTAGGTTTTAACTTATAAACTTTAAATTATAACCCTAACCCCTAAATTCTAACTACAACCCTTAATTTCTAAACATCTAAACCTATACCCATAAAACCTATCCCTAAACTAGATCCTATAATCCTAAAATCAAGAGCATGTGGAAATTTTTGTTTCCATCATAATTACCCTTTAAGAATTTATCAAAACCCCACATCATCATCACCACCATCATATCATCATCATAATGGAGACATTATTAGTTGGATTATATAAAGCATAAACCAGAGTTGGCAGTTGAATAAATCATATATATTACAAATAGACCTGCCAAAAAAGAAGCATAAACATGTGCTTAGCAATTAGATTCCGGGGTGGTTTTCAAGAGCACGCTTTGGGTTGAATCAAGGAGACCAGACCAGTGGCTGCAGACAGATTTTTTAGAGAATGTTTGGTTTTGCATTGGTTAGCTAAACAAAGTACATATTAAATTAAAAAAACAAAAGAAAAAGCTTTTCAAGTACATCAAATAAATGGTATTAAACAAAGTAGGAAAGTGATGATCAGAATCACTTTTCTGGCCCTTGGTCATAATCATAAGTGCTATAATTGCTAACCCTTTTTCATATGAGAAAAGGTTATCAAATAACTAAATTCCTTTAAGATTAATTAGGGCAAAATTTTAAAAATAAAAAGGACAATAAAAATACTAAACCCATTTATGCTCTTGGGTGATGGATACAATGATGGTGATCATCAGAAAACCTATCATTACAAAGATTTTTTGATAATATGTATTGTAATGATGAAAATGATGATGACCAAGAGATTTGGATTTGTTTTTTTCTTCTTAATATTGTAGTACTTGTTCTGAGACATGTTAATCATTAATGGAGGATACAATTAGGGTTTTGGAGTGGGAAGTTTTGTGTTTGCATGGGGGGAGAGTTGTTGAGTGGTAAAGAAGAGAAAGCAAGGTTTGGAGGAGGACAATGCATTGGGTGGTCAAGCTTGTTGCCTAAGTTTTCTAGTGCCTTGACTTGGGACCTAAGGAACTTTATATAATTTGCAGCCTCATCAAGCATTGATGCAGTATCCATCTTGCTTCCACCAGGAACCAGCTTCTGCAAAACCCTAATCCTCTCACTTATCCTCTCCCTCCTTTGCCTTGCCGCGACGGTTTGCGGATCGGTCGATATCCGAACGTTCTTCCTCTTTGGTTTCTCCACCACTTCCAAGCCTAAGTTCACCGGCCTGAATGCTGCAGCTCGATAAATCATCTCTTTCATTTGTGCAATGGCCTCTGGATCAGGCTCCTCGATGGAAGAAGATACTGATGAGCTTGCAGGCTGTTGAAAGTTGATATTTGATGAGCTCGAATGCTTTTCCGATCTGATTTTCTTTGCTTTTGGAGGGTTCTCTGGGTAGGGGATGAGGTTAAAAATACCTTCTGTTGCAGAAGAGTCGGTAGGAAGATTGAAGTAACCAAACTTTAACTCACTTTGGTCATTTTTCCTCTTTGAAGAATTACAAGACTTTGTTTGTGATAGTTTGCCATTATTAATGCATCGATCCGTAGCATTCCGGGACACAATTTCATCGAGCTCGGTCACCAGACAATTGAAATCTCTGCTTCCCGTATTTGATCCATTGTTTTCAGAATCCCCTGATGAAACTGCACTGCTAGCACCGAAACTCCATAGATTTTTACAACCAGAGAAAATCAATGAAATCCCATCGTCTTCAACTGATGTGTCGTTGTTGCTATTAGTAGCAGAGATCAAACAATCAAGGGAGTCAAGAGAGCCTGTTGTTCTACCACCACCATTGATGATTTGTGAATGAACCGAACCATTCAACGTGCTAAAATTACCATAGCCTCTATTCATCAAAGGAGAAGAGCAAAGCCCTTGTGTTAAAGCATCCTCCCAGTTTGCATATTTCTGCAGCTCTTGAATTTGACAGAAAAATATATCTTCCGGCAGATCATCGATCTTGCCACCGTAAACGGAAGAATTTGAAGAGTTGGGAATTAAGAAACAACCATCTTCAACATCGTCTCGCTGATTATTCCACACAGGCAATGATTTTGCTTCGATTTCTGATGCGTCCCATTCCAATCCATCCATGGATGAAACTTTCTGAGACAAAGTACAACAAGAAAATATCTTCAAAATCTGGTTATTAGCTCCTCGAAATCGAAGAATGACAAATATGTGACAAAGAACCGAATCAAACCTCAGCTTAATATCACTTTCTGAACAATCTGGTACTGCAACTAACCGTCCTCTTTAGTTCATGATCATGAAAACTGTGATCATTATCGACGACGACGACAACAACAACAAAAAGTCATAGCTAACGTCAGTGTAGGCCTGGAGTTTATCTTGTATTGAATATAACAAAATTCAACAAAAGATAAACATGAAATGAAAGCAATCAAGGAACAAGGAAAGCACAAGAAAATTCATCTACCTTGAGCTGTTGTAGAGAGAAGTGCTTACAAAGTATAAGTTGAACGCATGCATGCTTATATATATAGGACTTGAAAAATGTAAAAAAAAAAAAAAACAAGGAAAAAAGGGTGGCTAAATAAAATACAATTTCATGTTTGAAAAAGATAAGGCTTTTTGGTCGGTTTTGGGTGGGTGTGTAAGAGCATATTTCTGCAGATGAATGCATCAGATATCAGAGAAGCTAGCATTTTTGAATCAAATAAAAAAGGTTAAGGGTGTATGAATTTTTTGAACTTTAATTTTTTTTTAATTAAGTTTATCAATTTTTTTCACCAATTAAGTTTTTGGACCAAAAAATTGAATCAATCAAGCCCTTAATCAATAAATTAAATCAATTAAGTTTTTTTTAATCAATTTTGACTATTAAATCTTAATTTTTTTAATATATTACTAGCACATGATACACTACGGATCTAGCATGTTTCATTTATAATTTTTTTTCAAAAAATATTTTTTTATAAATTTTCTAAGTTTTTTAGAATTTTGAACTTTTAAAGAGTTTTTTAAATAAACTAATTTTTTTTTGAACATGTCAAGTGGAAACATGTGACATGATACATTGCATTAACAGATCCAAAAAAACTGTCAAAATTTAATGGTCAAAATTAGTCAAATTGCTTAATGGATTCAATTTTTTTGTTCAAAGGCATAATAAATTTTTTTTTGTTCAATGGCTTAATTGGTTACTAAAAAATTCAATGACTTAATTAAATTTTTTCTTTAAAAGTTTAAGAGCTTCTTATATCTTTAAATCAATTAAAATACTAAACGGTATATAATTCGGTTCATTTTAATATGTGAAATGTCAATGCACGCGCGCCAGGGTTGTTGCTAGAGGAATTCACATTGGAAATCTCGGTGCATGCAGCAGAGATGTTAGCAGGGGGTTAGGGCCGGGTTTAAATTATTAATTAAAGTTACCAGTTTCTCATTTGGATTTTGTGAGTGAAAGAATCAACGTCAGAAGGTGGAATTATCAGTATATTTAACTCAAATTTCTACAATAAAATAAGCTCTTTCCCGATACAAAGGCTTGATTAATTAAGACCTGAAATACAAAGGCTAACCTGAAAGTGCACTTGGACAAGTGTTTTATTAATTTAGATACTCTAAACAATTTTTCTCTCTCTTTATTTAAGTTCAATAATGAAGTTATATAAATATTTTTATCATCCTATTCGAGTAAAAAATACTATATGTGTTTTATTCTAAAATTTAATTCACACATCTACAAATTAAACTGTTCAAATTTAGGTAACCTAAACGAAACGTATCACCCTTTAACACTAGTCCACTTTTTGAATTCAGATAAGAGTCTTAATAAAAAAAGTTGGCTCAATTCGGTCTATAGAACAATCTACTCCTGATCAGGATTGGAATATTTTGTTGATTATGTAAAACTAAAAGTAAAAGTGGAAAGAAAGCTAGTATAAAAGCCATTCAAAAGTTGCTGTTTTTTCGCAGTAAAAAAAATAGGTCAAGACAGACAGCATATCGTGAATTGTTTAAATTGCTGTTGCTAAACAATTGGAGGCCCAAAGCTCTTACCATCCACCAAGGTTTTCTGACCGGTGCAGGAATGGATCGAGAAGTATTATCGGTAGTCGTATTTTTTGAAAATTTAAAATTTTTATATATTTTTATTTTATATCCCCTGCATTTTTTAGATTTTTATTTAATTTTACTAAGTGTAAAATTTCGCATCCCTTAACATAAGATTTTCCGACTCGATTTGCTGATCAGGTCGTAGCATAAATATGCTCTTATATTTGTGTCACGAATTGTGTCGTATATAAGCGTTGTAATACCTACGATCACTGTCTCATTCCTAGCGTGCAATTGTCACTTTCGTTTTCATAAGTTCTTATTTTTGCTGACCGAATTTAAAAAATAACATTTTGGTCACTATATTTTTGTTTTATAACGTTTTGGTCACTTGCGTTTTTTGAATAGTTTAAAGGTGATTACAAGGTAGTATTTGTTTATACATATTTGTAACTCTTTGACAATGTGCATACACCTTGCAGACAAAGAGATTTGAACCCGTGTCTTCTAGGATGAATATCATTCGCTTTTTCACTAGGACACATGTTGGCCACTTGCATTTTTGTTTCATAACGTTTTGGTCACTTGCATTTTTGTTTCGTAACATTTTGGTCACTAAAACATTAAAAATCGGTAGTTTGATGACGTGACACGTTAGTAAAAAATCGGTTAAATTTTAATTTGACCCATGAAGTTTAGATAAAATATTAATTTGACCCCTAAACTTTAGATAACTATCCAATTGCCAAAACCTTCCTCTCAACCAATTTTTGCTCAAATTTTCTATCATTTCTCTCCAAGATTCTTGCATTTTTTTTATTGATTTATTGTTTTTCAAAAATGAATGAGCAAAAATATTTATATAGTTTGAAAAATACTATAAAAAAATCCCCAAAAGACCCCCCAAAATTGTTGATTTCTTAATTTGCTCCAAGAAAGGATTTTGCTTGATTCACCATTTAGATTCGAGAAAATTTGTTTTTCAAGATAATAAAAATAACTCCTTAACTTCTTTTTAAGTTATTTAAACATTAAAAATGAGTTTTCCATTATTATTTTCGAAAATCAATGTCATCTTCAACCTTGATCTTTCTTGGTATTAAAACTTATTATAGCTTAGATCCGTGGTATAAAGAAGTTCGGGAGTGAAAGAATTGAGAAAGAATAAATAGAATGAAATTCTTGAAGAATTTATGGGCATATTTTCGAAATTTTCAAACACTAAGGAACTGTTTTGGTTAAATTGATACTTTATCTAAAGTTTAGAAGTCAAATTAATATTTTATCTAAATTTAAGAGGTTAAATTAAAAAGTAAAACCTTTTACTAATGTATCACGTCACCAAACTAATGACATTTAACGTCCCAACGACTAAAGCGTAATAAAACGATAACGTAAGTGACCAAAACGTTATAAACCAATAACATAAGTGACCAAAATGTTACTTCTAAATTCAGTAAGCAGAAGTAAACACTTATGAAACAGAAGTGACCAGTGCAGCAGTTTTCCCCATATTTTAATATTATCTTCTTTGCAACTCTTGTATCATTGCTCCACCTAAATCAAGAATTGATTTTTCCATAATCTCCATATTAATCGAACTTAAAAATAGTTAAAATTTTCAGAGCATAATGCCTCAATGCAAACAATCGATATGAATATCATTAATTCTTTACAGTTGATTAGTTTCAATCTATTGAAAAATTATTCCTTTACTATCAAACTTGGATCAATTGATTGAAATTGTTTCAGCCTAACTAAAGATCTCTTATTCGAATCACCGGAAATGCAACAGCGTTAAATATTTGATGGAAGAGTTTTATGATTTTATTTATCTAGACATATTAATCTATTTTTAAACCATTATATAGACATACGTGGCATCAATAATTCATTAAAAAAAAAACTAACATGTGCCTAGGTAAAAATTAACTAGCTGTGCCTAGGTAATACTTATAATCGAGGGACTATCTGTGTAATTTAACCATATAACAAATTATCATTCGTTTACTATAAACACACATAAATGCTGATCTTACCTCTTTTGGAGAGGGATAAAGAATTATTACATGTCAACAACTTACATAAAAAAATAAAATATCATAAAATTAAATCACTAAAAAAGCTTGTGATGCTCTCATCTGCAAGAAAATGCTCTTACACACCCATCCACCCACCAAACTGACCAAAAAGCCTAACTTTTTTCAAACACCCACATTACACCTTTGAACTTCAACTTATGAAATTAGTATATTTTAATGAGTTATCATTTTTCCTTATATATTTTCCATTAGTATCAACTTTTAATAAAAAATAGTTTTTTCTTGAGTTTAGTTGATATCATTGTCGAAGTAACATATAAGAGGATATAAAGTATGCTTAAGTGCTTAAAATCTTTCGGTTTGAAAATAAAGAAGGATCAAATAGCCTAAACATTATATCTATACGAGCAAGCCCTTGTACATTATACAAAAGATTAAAAAAAAGTAGCTTAGTTCTTGACAACCTTTTTCATATTAAAAGGCATAGCAATTATAGCACCTATGATTAACATCACTTTAGTCTTGTTTAATGCATTCTCTGTATTCAAAAGCTATCTTTTCTCGCAGATCTGGTTTACTTATTTAGGATAAACTACACCAGTAGTTACCGAACTATGGTTTCTTTTCTATTTTGATCACCGAACTTTTTTTGGCAAAAACATCACTAACGTTATGTTTCCTTCCTATTTTGGTCACCGGCCGTTAAAAACTTAACGGTTTTGTTGACGTGAAATTTTATTTTATTCTTTTAATTTTCCATGTTATTTCTTCTCTCTTCTCGTAAGCAATTTATGTTATTTTATAATATTTTATTCAAGCTAACAGGATGGTGACACGTATCACTGTCTATTAGTGGAATAAAAGGAATGAAAAATCAAGCCCCTTATGCAACCAGAGAGATGGTGACACGTGTAATTGCCTAATAGGATGGTGACACGTGTAAACTGCCTATTAGTCGAATCTATATGGCTGCATAAGGGGCTTGATTTTTCATTCTTTTTATTTCACTAATAGGCAGTGATACGTGTCACCATCCTGTTAGTTTGAATAAAAATATTATAAAATAATATATATTACTTACGAGGAGAGAGAAGAAATGACATAGAAAATTAAAAAAAATAAAATTTCACGTGAGCAAAATCATTAAGTTTTTAACAGCTGGTGACCGAAATAGGAAGGAAACGCAACGTTAGTGATATTTTTGCCAAAATAAATAATTCGGTAACCAAAATAGGAAAGAAACATAACGTTAGTGGTATTTTTACCAAAAAATAATTTAATGACCAAAATAAAAAAGAAACCATAATTTGGTAACTACTAATGTAGTTTACCCATTTATTTATCGATGTTTGCTTTGTTTAGCTAACCAAAGCGACAAACATTCTCTAAAAATCTGAGTCCGCAGCCGGAGCCAGTGGTCCTGTTGTTGGACTCGAACCCAAAGCGTGCTCTTGAAAACCAACCCTAATCTTAATTGCTCGGCACGTGCCTGTGCTTCTTTTCTGTCAGCTGCTGTTGTAATATATGTGGTTTATTCAACTCATGGTTCTGGCTTATGTTTCATACAATCCCTAGGATCATCCGGCTAATGATGTTCTAATGATGGTGATGATATTTGAATAGAAATTTTCTTTTTTTTTGTGTCTTTTCTATGTTTTACACTAAAAACATCAAGTTTATAGTTTAAAATTAAGATCTAAGGTTAGAGTTTAGGGTTAAGGTTAGGAAATCAAGAGTAAGGTGTATTTTTAGGATTATGGTTTAAAACTTAGAATTATGACTTATAAGTTATTTATTTTAGTGTTGGTATAGAAAGAGACACTGAAAAAAATAAATGATTTTTGTCCAATAATAGTCAGGACATACGCATGATTTTTGTAAGGGGTGCGGACTATTAGTCAATTATAATAGAAATGTACTAGTGCGAAATTATAAAATTTAAGGGTACAAAATTAAATTATCAATATAAAATACAAATAAAATATAAAAAATTTAAAAATTTTAAAAGTACGATTGGCCCTCTAACACTCATTCGGTCCATTCTGATGACGGTGTTTTGGGAATTACATGCTAAATTTAGAAAGAAACCGTGTGGCTTTTGTTTGTCATTGGAATTGAGCACATTTCATGGGAAGATTGACTTTGCTTTAGCGGTTGTAATTGCAATTGTAGCTGTTGCGGTGGTGTCATGTCACATGGAGAAATTATTACATGGTACCGGTTTACCGTGTCATTCATGATCACATTTAATAAGATTTATTTATTTAATGATATGTAGGAAAGAGGTGAAGATTCACCTTGAAAAAAATGAGATAAAAAATTATTATTGAATGAGACTATAAATGACGTGACGAGCCAGACCCATTTAATAATTTTTCCCATGTGGATAGCTATATTTTTCCTTGTATGCTGCTGAGGGTTAGACCTCTTCACAAGTTATATTCATCCAGACCTGGGTTTTGACTAATAGATGTTTAAAGGGTAAACTATAGTTTAGTTATCCAATTTTCAACATATTTCTATTTTGGTCATTCGACTTTCAAAGTTTTTAATTTCATCACTAAACCTTCGAAATCCACTCTTTTTGATCAGTCGTTTAGTGCTTAACATCAGCACCAAAACGCTTTGTTTTGGGGGGCATTTTATTCCTAAAATTTACCTAAACTTATAACCATCTTCTTCCACATGCATGGCGTTCTTTTCTAATGCCGTTCGTTCGTTGCCAACCATCATTTGCAACGCCATTGGTGCTAAAGCATTCTCCTTCTCCCCTCTTTATTCTTCTCGATTGATTTTTTTTTTGGAAATCGACAAAACTCAAATTAAAGCTTTAACCTTATTTTGGTATGTTCTGCAAGCTTCTCAATCTGATCAACATGGAATCAAGATATATTATTTTTTCTCTTCTCAACCTCCCATTGTTTGGATTTGAAATAAAATACTCTAGTATTGGCGAATCAAATAGAGTATGAAAATCTAGGTTTCAGAAGAAAGTTTCATGTGTATTTTTTCTTCTTTAGAAATTTACCAAAAAAATAAATAAACGCAGTAAAGACTTAATAGTCGAGTGACCTAATAGAGTAAATTCAAAAGTTTCAAAAGTTGAGTGACCAAAATAAAAATGTACCGAAAGTTGGGTGACTAAATATGTGGTTTACTATGTTTTAAATTCATAAAAACCTGATGGGTTTAAAACCCACAACCTAAGGGGAAGGAAAGGTGTCAGCTTAGAGCTTATAACCACTTGTTCAATGGTAGCCGAGAGTGTAGCTTCAACTTGCAGCATGGCAATTGAAGTTGATTTTCTAAGGTTTGAAAGCAGAGAAGTGTTCCCTTGGCACAAATTCTTGGCAATCCAATACAACTTATCCATGGACATGTGAGTTTTGCAGAAGAATAAATGCCATTGATAATACCTCCCCCACTTCCTCACCAAAGTTGCAGCCTTAGAGTTAGAACACACCCTGTTTACCACCAAAAAATGACGTAATATTTTATGTTAGGGCATGAACCTATAAAATTTTAAGGCGGCGAAAATATATTTTTAATAGAAAATACATATAAATTTTCTAAAAAAATTCTAAATCATGTACGAATTTTAAATTTCTAGGAGGACGACCGCTCCCCAACCCCCGATTCATCCCTGCAAGTAAATATCAACTAGCAAAAACTCATCAGATATTCTTGTAGAGCTCAGGTTCGTGTTAATCCTAAATTACTCGATCCAATTGGACTAAAAAGTTAGATCCTGATCTAAATCTATGGGTGGTTATTAGCTGAAGTTGCAGGATGGAACCGTCATCGTTGGAATTAGGTTTAAATATGTAACAGACTGAACCTAAGTTTTTTCCGGTTAATCGGTCGATTAACTTTAGGCTCAGTCGGTTAACAGTTAATGATTTTTCAAACTTCAGTTATCGGTTAATTCAATTCAAAATCGGTTAATTAACTGAATTAACCAAAATTTTTATATATTATATATTTTATATACTATATATATTTATTTTTGGTCACTGAACTTTTAAAAATTATAAAATGATCATTAAATTTTTTGATATATTATAAAATGGTCATTAAACATTATTAAATTAAAATAAAATAATCATTAAATTTATTGAATTATTAAAAAAAGGATCATTAAACTTTTCAATATTTATCAATAATTTATAATGTGCAATGAATCAATGATCTTTTTGTAATAATTCAATAAGTTTAATGGTTGTTTTATAACTTCTGAAAGTTCAATGACTAAAAAGATCATTTTAATATAGTTTAGTGACCATTTGTGTAATTTACCCAAAATTTTATAACAAATTTTGGTTAATTCGAAAACCGACCGAATTAACCGAACTTTTTTCGGTTCGGTTAAAAATTTTCGAAAAAAATTCAGTTCGGTTAACGATTAATAGAAAAAAATTTTGGTTAATGAACTTTTAGTTGTTCGGTTCGGTCAGTTAACCGAACCGACTGATTGAACACCCCTAAGTATATGTACCCTTTCAAAATTTAATATTCAATCTACGTACTTTAATTTTACGACCTTGAGTTCATGTACTATTTTTTATTTGAAAATTTTGGTCCTCTAACTTCTGTTTCATTTTCACGTTAACTGTTGACCTGTCAACCATAAAAGGGGTAAAAATACATTTTTTATCCTACATGTTTACAATTTGTTTATCAACTTGGCTCTTAATCTTTAAACATAAATAAAAAAAATATTATTAATTGAACAATATTTTTTTTAATCTTCTACTTTACATGTTTTTGGACCAAATTGATAAAAAAAATATAAATGTAGAGAAATAAAATATTGTTTTGCCTTTTCTTGTACCTGCTAAGTTAGCAATTAATTGTAAAGTTGAACATAAGTTAGCGGAGGGATCAATATTTTCAAATAAAAAATAATATGACTCAATTTCAATAATTTAAGGTACAATGACTAAATTTTAAATCTTGAAACAGTACAATTACCCTTCATATATTTAAACCTTAGAATTCATATTCTTTCAATAAAAAGGTTTAAATACGTCAAGGGTCCCTACACTATTTCAAAATTTAAAATTTAGTCTTTGTAATTGTTTTTCTCAAAATAGCTTTTTAGTCCACTACATTACATTATTTTTATCAATTTGACCCTTAATCTTCAAAATAAACAAAAAAATTTCTTTGATTGAACGATATAATTTTCCAATCATCTACGTTTACAATTTTTGAAGGGTCAAATTGATGAAAATTGTAAGCATAGAGGACCAAAAAACTATATTACCTTTTTTTAGTTGTTAATTAAGCAATTAACAGTAAAGTTGAACATAAGTTAAGCAGAGACCAATATTTTCAAATAAAAAAACATAAAAAGACTTTAAGCATGTGGGCTGAATTTAAAATTTGAAATAGTACATAGACTTTCGTTCAAAAAATAGTACATAGACTTTTGAGTTTTGACACGTTTAAACCAACAAAAACCAAAACAAAAGTTTGCAACATGGGACACAAAGTTTCTTGAAGAAACAAACACGAAAAGCACCACCTAGCAAAGGGAGTACTCAATTCATAATCCAGATTAACACCAGTCATCTCAATCTCCATCGGTAAATTCTCATAGGTTTCGGCCTTTCGAGCCACCTCAGTCGCTAAACATTCTTCCAGTCCGATCACGACTTGATTCATGGGCGGCCTTCGACAGGGAGTTGGAGATAGGCAAGCCGTTGCTATTTCCAAAGCTTTCCATGCAGAATTTACATCAAAACCTCGTCGTAATCTGTCGTCAACAATGTTTTGAATGTCCCCTTCCACAAGCTTGGAGTTGACCCATTGACGTATGTGTAAACCTCTTTGATCTTCCGCTCTCATAATTGGAGGCCGGCCTGTGATTATCTCCAGCAGAACAACCCCAAAGCTATAAACATCACTTTTCTCAGTTAAACTGTTTGATCTGTAGTACCTGTACGCGACCCGAAAAACTAACAGTTAGATCAAACAGGTTATCGTAGGATCAAGCAGAGACGGAGCCAAGATCGAACATTGGTATGGTCAAAATATTGAATTTGAAAAATACAAAGGCTTATTAAGTATTTAAGCTCAAAATTCATAGGGCAGGCCTAATTTGTCCAATATTTAAACTTATAGGGACCTAAATTGTTATTAGACGAAAGATTTAGAAATACAAACTTATTCTTCTTTAGGTCAACTCCTACTTGATTATATATTTAATAAATTATTGTAATTTTTCTTTCGAATATTTTTTTGTAGGGGGTCAAATTATTCATTTAAATTTTATACAAGGGTCAGGACCCTTTGAGCCCCAAAGTCACTAGGATCAGGTTATCTTAGGATTCAAATTCGTTCAGACTTAGATTTCTCGAGTTCATGTCAGTTCAAACTCAAATTTTCTAAGGGTCGAGTTTTCAAACTCAAATCCTTATCAAATTCGGACCCTTTCGGATTCAGGTTCGAATTTTCTGAGGATCAAATTCTAATAGAATTGAATACTTTCGGGCTTGAACTTTCTCAGATTCAGATTTATATGGGGCTCGAATTTTCTCGGGTGTCCAAGGTTAGGTGAGCTAGTTGTGTTGACTTCTGAAAATCTTTATCTAATCCCCTACTTAAATGCAATTGCTTTAATTTTTGCTTAATCAATGATGCCTACAAAATTGAGTTTGTAAAATGAGACAATGAGAGCTAAGGCGCATACTCAGGGTCAAGTATCCCGGAGTTCCAGCAACAACAGTCGAAACGTGACTGCCACCTTCGGACGGAAAATATCTGGAGAGCCCAAAATCAGCCAATTTAGCTTGCATTTTCTCATTTAACAAGATGTTGGCCGTCTTCACATCTCTGTGCACTATTGGTGGCTTACACCCATTGTGTAGATACTCTAGTCCTACACCTCCATCATATGCTTTTAAATTAGGAGCAATAATATATAATTGAATGAATATATATATATATATATATATGTGCACAAGTTTTCAGCTATATATATGGGGAGCAAGCACCAAACCTTGTCCCGACTCCATTGCTATACGAAGTCTCCCCTCCCAACTCAAAGCATCTTCTGTGTTGCCTACAAAAGCAAAGTATAAAAGAAAGTTTATACAGTCTCTAATCTGAAGCAGGACGAACGTATGATTTTACGAAAGAGGTATATACTATTAGAAGTTATATTAGAAATGTAGAGGTGCGAAATTGTGTTGTCAATAGAAAATTCAAAATATCTAATCTATAAGGGAAATTTAAAATTTTTAGGGGTGTTATTGCCACTTCCAGGGTCCATCCCTGATGTGAAGGTAGGTTGCATGGGAGTCCGGAAAACCAGAATTAAACAAACCTGATAGGTAGTCTCTTAGGTTTCCATTAGCCATATACTCATAGATGAGCCCCATGTTGTTTTCTTGATTGCAATGGCCAACTAGGGCTGTCAAATTTCTATGGTGAACCGTCAAAAGAAGTTCAACCTGTATATTTGTTAAATTATTAGTAATCAGTAGCAAATGTATGGAGTGATAATTAAGAGTTTTGTAGAGATACCAACCTCAGCCTGGAACTGCCTGTAGCCTTGAACTGATGATGAGGAAAGCATTTTCACTGCAACTTGAGTGTCCCCAAAGCAGCCATAGTAAACTGTTCCGAATCCTCCTCGTCCAAGAATCCTCTCAAAGTTGTTGGTGATTTTGCAAACGTCTGAGTAAGTGAATTGTTGAGTCTTTGACTTCAATTTCATGAATGTCAATCTTGTTTTCTCATTCGCTGATAATCGTACTCAGGTTAGGAATTGTAGTTTCCAGGCTAATATGGAAAACTTCATATTGATTAACTGCCTGTTAATTAGAATACTGTGATCATAGTCATAAACCTTGTTTGAGTTGTTTCGTCCTTAGAATCCACAAAATAGCCAATGCTGCTATGATGATGAACGATACTGATGCCACTAGGCCCACCACGACTGGAACAGTAAACTTCTTCTTCGTCGTCGTCGTTGTGGTGCATGGATTCGTTGAACAAAGATATGGGTTTCCATCAAATCTTCATTTTGCAAGAGATGAAAATTAAAATGATATAGTAAGAATTATAACAGTACTGGATGGTGACTATTTATTTAAAAAGAAGAATTAATTGATGAAACCTTAGCAATATCAGTTTCCTGTTAGATTTTGAAAGAAGATCAGCTGGAATAGTGCCTGTCAGATTGTTTCCGCTCAAGTTTCTGCCATGCAGAGACGCACAAAATGTGATATATTTAAATATTTTCACCTCCTAATTTCAGTTTTTCCCCCCTATTAATTCAAGCCACTTACAGGGACCGCAACGATGGCAATTGAGCTAGAAAAGCAGGTATTGATCCCGTCAAACTATTATACGATAAATCCCTGACATATAACAGCATGTTATTAATTATAGTACTTGACCCTGCAGGCAATTGAGATTGAAGTACTTACAAATCTTGTATCGATGTGAGATTGGACAGAATTTGAGGTATATTCCCGGTCATGCCACTCGAGGACAAGTTCCTAATTGAATTTCCTCTCATCAAAAGTATGAAATATAAAGATGTAGGCTTTGGAGTTTGAGGGCAGGCAGGACTTACAAAGAAATGATTGCAGGTGGATCATAACTGTGGTAACTGCAACCGATTCCGTCCCATGAATAAGCTTGAGGGGCACATGGATCTCCTTGCCAATCACTTCTCCTTGCTCCATACAATGATTTGGTTTTCATGATAGCATCGACTGATATGTTTGCACAAGTAAAAGAATTACACGTCGTAGTTCATTAATAGACTCACCTGAACTTTTAATAGATAGACTTACCTGAACGTTTGATTGGTGGTGGAACCTGTATCATATCTTAGCAAGAGAGAAAGAGATTCAGACCCAGAATCTGTTTCGTATGTGTCATTGCTCAAGAGTCTTAATTCCAAGGCTGAAATGAAGGGTGTTCCGAGGTCAATATTCACGAGGCACACGATAAATAGTCAAACAAGGGAACATGCATGATCTCCTTGGTCACGGTTTTGGATTCATCCTGTAACTGCACCGTGTCCCACGAATTAGCTTCCAAATGTAGCTCGAACTGCGGCACCTTGTTCCGTCCGTCGTAATTTCCATACATGAAACTCGCTCTGATCAGATATTGACTGCCCCCGGTAACCTCTACGTTGTAACAGTTTCTGGTTCCTTGAGGAAAGCTTCTCACGTAATATAGCTGCTTTTGAAGGCTGGTTGTATCGTATTTAGGCGACACGGTCATGCTCTCGCCTTTTTCAACAAAGGATTCATCCGAAGTAAAAACATACCGGTCTCGCTATCGTTATAGCTTTCTCCGTTCGGTAATCCACAGTCTAGGCTGATGAATCCTGGTTGCGCGTGAGTTAAAGCAAAAAAGCAAAAGCAACAAAGCACACCAACTGAGAGGAAGAGATGCTTTGATATCTTCAACTCCATCAGCCACCGTCTCCGATTTTCCTTCCCTCTGAGATCACTCTACACTGATTTCTCTCCTGCCAAAGCAATAGATGAGGAATATTTAAAGACCTGTTCAGCTCCACCAACGATCAATTTGTCCGGCAGGATGAAGGTCTCTTAAGCAATGTTAGAGATTCGAATTTTAGTGTTGTTAATGGAAAAGACTGGGTTGGAGGGTTGTCCCATATTAAACCTCTACAAGACCCGATTTAAATTAGTCAGCTAATGAATCAAATACCGGTAATTAGAAAAGAAGAAGAAGACATGTTCAGTTCCATGGTTATAACATACTCCGCATTATTATAATACTAATACATCTTTCCAAGATGTATATATATGTTGGTGTGTGTATAGCTTTCAAGCGTACAATACTTTAAAGTTTTCAACTGTGAACAGTTCATACCCTATTGGAAAGTTTATAGTGACCTAACCATCTACTAGGAAGATGAATGGTTCATACCAGAACACTTAAAATTTAATGATTTCTCAATCTTGCTGTACTCACTTTAAAACTTGACTATATATATTTATAATATAAAGTTGGTTATATATATTTATAAATGTCATCTTAACTGACTTTTTTTTTTGAAATGGATCTTAACTGACTTTTAATCAAACATTTTTTATCCCTTTACTTGTCATTTCATTAATCTATTATTATCTCAATTTTCAATTCAATATTTTATTATTTACTTGTCATTCAAGAAAGGTCCTACTGGGAGTCGACCCAGGTCGCTGGATTCAAAGTCCAGAGGGCTAACCACTACACCATAGAACCACTGTTATATCCAGTTTGCTGTGTTCTATTTTTATCAGTTTGATATGTTCAAGGTTGCTGTATTTGTTTTTGGTTATCTGATATGCTGCATTGTCACCATTTCTTGGCATAATTGTGATAGAGAATATGAATCAAGGCTAATGTTGATTTCTTGTGTTGCATTATGCTTGAACGTTAGGTTAGTTTATATGATGTTAGTAATTTGACACATTCTGGGCATGTTTCAATGGGTAATGATGGATTCGTTCTGTGGCGTAAAGGCGAGATGCTTTTCATTCGAAGATACAAAGCTATCAATATGGCCGAAGCATCATACAAAGAAGGGATATCTCACTCTTTACCATCGGGATCGGTCAATGGTTTACGAATTACATTTTTTTAGATATGCAACTTATAACTTGTATGTTTTGATGATTGTATTTTCTTTTGCAAAAATGTATTGTAAAGATTATTGACAATATTTATACACTTATTACAATCGGATTAAGTATTATAACGATGCTAAAATAGAATCCAAAGTGATTTTTTCCCCTTGAAACAGACGTCCACAGGAGTCGATTTCAAATAATCATTTTTAAAATAATTTAGCTAGAATTCTATTCCTGAATTAGTCCTTAATATTTCAACTTATAGAAATTAACCAAATTAAAAATAATAAAATATATTACTATACTTTGTTATTTTAACAAACTACAATTAAAGTAATACAACTATGAACAGGCCAAATAAGGATCATAAATAGGAAATGAATAACAAAATATAAAAAATTATAATCACAAGAAAGGGACTATAAAAGCAAAAGTTTCCCCTTAATCTTTTCCCATCAAACATAAGTTTCTCTTTCCCTGTTTGGTGCAATCCAACACCATAATTTCCCTGCCAAACAACTTCTTATCATTTCAAAAAAAATATTTGAATGGGGAAATACACGGTGTTATTAGATGCATGGATAAGAGTAGCTGCAAGGTTCCATTCTCATTGCCCCCAAACTGGACGTTTATACTACCATCCGCCTCCTAACTCCGATGGCCACCACCACTTGGACCACAGCTCCGCCGATGCGTCCAATAGTCGAAGTGATCAGAAGGGCCAGGTTCAGGATCCTGTCCAAAACTCAACGGCCACTTTGGGTGCCCAAACTTCCATGGGACTGGACTCTACTCACTTCATTTTTTATTCGGTTTCATGAAGAAAGTGAGATTGTAAACATATTTCGACCATAATAGTTATGATTTTTTTCATTAAACTTGTTATTTTAATAAAATCATAAATGAATATGATAATTTGACTTGATATTTTCTTCTTATTCAATTATTTTCTGTCCTAGTTAGTTTATGGTTGACATTGATTCTTTTTATTTTGTCTATGCTTAACTAACTAATCCATGTCAATAAATTTTTATCATTGATGAAAGTATTATGTTAATTTTTTTTTGTTGCCCTTCTAGTTCAGCAGGGCTGTACCCTAACCAATTTGGGCCGACCCACATCGCACACCTAATTTGGTGGGTAAGTCTTAGAAGAAAATTTTCTGCATACACAAGCATCGACGAATCTAGAAAAATATCATCGAATGGGCCAATATAAATATAATTCGATGTGAACAAAACTTGATTAAAAAATAAATTTTTTGAGTCGGAAAAATTAGTTTTTTTTAATAACTCAAAAAATTGAGACTCGAATAACTCAAAACTTTTAGTAATTAGTGGATCGATTTTCATGTTGAAGTTGAGTCCTTCTGCTCTATATGATTTATGTATTACGCATATGAAATTATATTATATATAGATGACAGATTTATTTAAAATTATTTTGATATAAAAAATAAAATAAATAAGAAATCAGATATTTGTACACAATTAATATAATAATTGAAAGGCTTTGTCTAACCTATGCTCTTAAGGTGTATTTAATTATATTAATTAAGTAGAAGATTCTATAGTTGCATTTAATACTAAATTTTAATAAGAATCTCATTTAAGAGGATTATTTGATTATTTAACATATTTAATCTCTAAAACCCTAAACCTTAAACCTAAACAAAAACTCTAAACCCTAAATAAAAAACTAATCTAAACACTAAATACTTAAACCCTAAAGCATAAACAATTAAACAACTCATGTGAGAATTAGGGGTGCTTATCGAGCGAGTCGATCGCGAGTTGAGTAGTGCTCAACTCGTGCTCTTTAAAAAATCTCGTTGCTCGTTAAGCTCACCAAAATTTTTACTTTGTTTTTTTAATATAGGTAAAATATATTGATACTATTAGAGCTTAATATAAACATAAAAATTTAGGGAAAAAACGTGAGGTCTGAGGAGATAAATAAACGAACCTGCCATGATCGAGTTAGGGATGAAGTCGATATTCGAGTGTGAGAATCTTTTTAGTTTCTCAACAATATTCGATGAATACCATAGGAGAGAATGCCTTAAGAATTTCGGGGTTTTAACTTTCAGTCGAATTTTTTAATAAGAAGTGAAAACTGAAGATTTTTTCCCTTTTCTACTTTTATACATAAAGTAATAATAAAAGAAAAAAACTTACTCATTATTATAATTTAGTTCTTATTAATATAAATTAAATTTTTTAATTCGCATTAATACAAAACGTTTTGGAAATTTGAAACCAAAATTTTATGGGTAAATTACCTAGCAATTTACAGAACTTTTCTAGAGTTTTTAGTATTTAAACTTCTTGGAACATAATTTTTTAAGCCATCAAAAAATCATAAAAGAATTTATAAAGAATAACGAGCTGCTCACGAGCTTATCGAGTCGAGTTGGGCCTTGCTTGACTCAACTTGCTAAGATCTCAAGTCGAGCTCGATTTCGAGTTGAGTCAACTCGAGTCGAGCGTTAACCGAGTTTTGACTGAGTCAAATTGTTTGCAAGCTAATCAAAAAATTATCTTAGATGATATTCTTATTAAAAAAATTATATTAAATATAATAATAAAATCTTCTATTTAATTAATGTTATTAAATACATCTTAATAAAACCCAACAATTGTACATAATAATTGTATTAAATCTATTGTTGCATTTCAACCAAGTAAGTAGAGGATATGGCGATGACCATAAACGTTGATAAGGTCTTCGCTCTTTCATTTTCTTCATAATCAAACGGCAAAAAGCCTCAGCCCTCAAATTAAAGTCATAAGAACAGACAAGTCAGCCTTCCTTCATAGTTTTGTAATTACAAATGAGTCAACCTATTTCGATTTAATATATTCTAATTGTGAAAACTTTTACTATGTCGTGTCCATACTTTAAATTATTGTATCGCAATTTGAGTAAAAAAAATGATTGTATCGCAATATCCAAGTCTGTCGTACCCCATATTTTGTATCGTACCTCTTTAGTCAGGTATGTTTGGTTTTCCGGTAATAGAATTAATTTTAGATTATCGTAATTTTATAGAATTAATTTTAAAATAACGTGATTTATGTTTAAAGGTTTTTTTAAAAAAATACAATTGTATGAAAATATAGTGTCAAAATCACAACCAATAAAAAAAAGTAACTCTCTCTTAATTTTTTTTAAAATCACGATTGGTGTCCATAATTAATTTTTAATTTTTGCTTTGAAACATGTTAGCACGGCGATCGAGGCATGTTTTTCCTATCAACCGGGTTTTTTGGCCTCTCACCGGATATCCAAACATGCACTCAGTGAGTTAGCTCGAAGCTAAATAAAATTTTTGCTAGTAAAGTTGAGTTGTTTGATTTTCTTTTCAAATTTAATTGTAAATATTTATAATTTATGATACTAATTGATTCTGATTTAAACGGCTTTCTACAATCATAATTGATAATATACACAGTGACGGATGTAAGATTTTCATAAAGTGAGGTCAGAGTAGACTTTGGGGTACAAGGATTCTCATACCACTATAATATAAATATTGTTGACCTCATACCCAAACAAATCAATTCTAGTATTTCCATGAAAAGTTTTATACTATCTCCTTGAACCTTGATAACCCCATTTAAATATGTTTAATCTTTTATTACATCTCAACTTGCGATGACCATAAACGATGATAAGGTATTGGCTCTTCCATTTTCTTCATAATCAAACGGTGAAAGACCTCAAATTACGGAGTCATGAGAACAGGAGCTTCATAGTTTAGTAATTACAAATGAGTAGTATAAAAAAGCTGGTTGAGCGTAAGAAAAACACTCAGAATTGGAGAGAATCATACGTTTTTACATCAGTAGTATGGTTTATTGAAAATTTTCAAAAAATTAAGAAACCTAATGAAAGTTTTTAACAATTTTGAAGGGGTTTAATTAAAAATATTAAAAAGTTAGACTTTATGAGAAATTTTAAAAATTTGGAGGGACTAATTAAAATTTTGAAGGATCCTAATTAAAAATTTAAAAAATTTTAAGGGTATAATTCAAATTTCCCCAAATATTGGGGTGCCGAAGCTCCCTTAGGCTCTTATATACATCCATATTCATATTTGTATTATGCGTGTTTATAATTCATTTTACAGATTTTGATACATTCGTGTTTGAATTTATATTATTTTTTTGTACTTTTTTAAGGAATTTATTAGTTTTTTTGGGAGAATTTATGCATGTATTCAAATCAATCTCTCAAAACAAAATCCCAGAATTTACAATTAAACTTATAAATAGTAAGAAATATTGAGACCATAAATATCATATTTATATTGTGTTCTAATTCGTAACATATTTTGATTAATTTATGACAATTATTTTTTTTGTTACATGGCGTGTTTGTTCATGTTTTCATCATTCCTCGTATAATGTACAATAAATTTATTTAAAAAATACATGCGAATTATTTAATAAAAAAGAACGACAATAAACGCGTTCATATAGACTTGACTGCAAATTGCATATAAATATGGCCTGTTTAGTACCTATTATTTTGTATCAGCAAATCTAGTATTGCAGTGTTGATAAACTTGTAGGCAAAAATGGCAGGGGATTACAGCAGATCTGTGGTGATGAGCCTGGTTATTTTCTCTCTGGTTTTATCTCCCATGTTGCCCTGTGCCATGGCTCGTTCTCCTCCTCCTCTGCGTGGTACTCCTCGTGGTACAATCCTATAAAACCCTACTAGTGGCGGATGTATGTGTACTTCAGGTTGGACATATATATACGCCACTGAAATTTTTATGAATTTGTCTTTAAATTTGTTTAATCTTTATAAATTGTGTACAACTTGAAATTTTGAGATTTTATGTAGTTCACTCTCAAAAATATTTCTGGATCCGCCACTAAATCCTACACACGCGTATTTATATTAGTTCCTGACCTGCATTTTTCAAGCAAAAATTATTGTATCAAAAATATATAAGATGGCTTATTAGCATCAAGCTTAAGCAGCCCATGAGGTGGTGTCTAATGTGTTGGCAAGGTTGGACCCTTAAGTGTCCACAAATTAAAGTCATAAGAACAGACAAGTCAGCCTTCCCTTCATAGTTTTGTAATTACAAATGAGTCAACCTATTTCGATTTAATATATTCTAATTGTGAAAACCTCGTTTTTCTATTTCGATTTAATATATTCTAATTGTGAAAACTTTTACTATGTCGTGTCCATACTTTAAATTATTGTATCGCAATTTGAGTAAAAAAAATGATTGTACCGCAATATCCAAGTCTGTCGTACCCCATATTTTGTATCGTACCTCTTTAGTCAGGTATGTTTGGTTTTCCGATAATAGAATTAATTTTAGATTATCGTAATTTTATAAAATTAATTTTAAAGTAGCGTGATTTATGTTTAAGAGTTTTTTTAAATATAATTGTGAAAAAATATACTGTAAAAATCACAACTAATCACAAAAACAACTTTCTCCTAGCTTTTTTTAAAATCACGATTGGTGTCCATAATTGATTTTGAACTTTTGCTTTTAAACATGTTAGCACGGCGATCGAGGCATATTTTTCCAATCAACCGGGTTTTTTGGCCTCTCACCGGATATCCAAACATGCACTCAGTGAGTTAGCTTGAAGCTAAATAAAATTTTTGCTAGTCAAGTCGAGTTGTTTGATTTTCTTTTCAAATTTAATTATAAATATTTATAATTTATGATACTAATTGATTCTGATTTAAACGACTTTCTACAATCATAATTGATAATATACACAGTGACGGATGTAAAATTTTCATATAGTGAAGTCAGAGTAGACTTTGGGATACAAAGATTTCCATACCACTATAATATAAATATTGTTGACCTCGTACCCAAACAAAACAATTCTAATATTTCCATGAAAAGTTTTATACTATCTCCTTGAACCTTGATAACCCCATTTAAATATGTTTAATCTTTTATTACATCTCAACTTGCGATGACCATAAACGATGATAAGGTATTGGCTCTTCCATTTTCTTCATAATCAAACGGTGAAAGACCTCAAATTACGGAGTCATGAGAACAGGACTGGGTCTTCGCTTCATAGTTTAGTAATTACAAATGAGTAGTATAAAAAAGCTGGTTGTGAGTAAGAAAAATACTGAGAATTGGAGAGAATCATACATTGTTACATCAGTAGTATGATGCTTCATAATCTGCTGCTTCTCTTTGTTATCTTCATTACCTGTTTTGGAGATTTATTACTGGCCATTGAAAATCAGACCCAAGGTTCTTTCTTTTATCACTTGAATCGTGTTGCTTTTCAAATATAGATTCATAAAACTGGATTGAATTTTATCAAAAAGAAATCAGAAAAACATGTAAATCATAACATAAATGTTCAGAATTGGTTGTTTAAATACATTGCTTCATGTGTAGGAGAGAATGGCTATTACATATGGAATGACAAACTCTTTACAGACAAACCAGGAAACTAAAAAAGAATATGAAGTACGTTGCAAAGCATGGAATATGATCTTGTATATAATTGTTTCCACCGTTCATCATTGAAAAGTTTAGGTTTGTTTGTTGGAAAACTAAAAAAGATGGTAGAAAAAAATAGGGTAAGTCTAGGGTGCGGCGCTAACCGAAATGTTACAAAATACGAAACTTAAAATATTGGCCACCAACCTAAAATATTACACTTTTTTATAACATTTTAAGTTGGTGGTCTCACGACAAGCTTCCATACTTACAAAAACCTAAAATATTATCATAAGTTATAGGTATCGATACTCAGAGGTAAGCTTCTATACTTAACCACCAACCTAAAATGTTATAAAAAAAAGTGAAACATTTTTAGTTTTAAGTTCCGTGTTTTGTAACATTTTCAGTTGGTGTCGCACCGTAACAGCACTTTAGACTCGCCCAAAAAAATGCACCTAACAAAAACGGTTGAATTTTTCTTTTTGATAAGAATTATGGCATCATTAAAACCCTCTCATATCATTCGACATATTAAAAATACGTCGTCTGCCAGCGGAAGAAAGAATAGAGTGCCACTAAATTTATTATTAATATAAAAATAGTATCAGACCCAATACAGTGACCCATTATACTCGACACTCCCATCACCAAGAAAAATTCGTAGTACCTTCCTCTACGAAGATACTTTTAGAAAAACCTCATCTCTCACATCATACTCAACATACTCGAATTTTTTTGATTGTTTTGGCTCATTTTCGATCTTTCCCTTTAAAATAGCTTGCTCTTCACTCATGACTTATGTTGCTGGGTTGGACTACCTACATAATGGCTGTAAGCCGCCCGTGTTCCACAGAGATTTGAAACCTTCCAACATCTTATTGACTGAAAAAATGCAAGCAAAGATAGCTGATTTCGGGCTGTCTAGATTTTTCTCGACCGAAAATGCCTCTCATATATTAACATCTTGCCTGCCGGCACATTAGGATACGTTGACCCTGAATAAGATCTATCTATCTAATAATAGCAGTAAACATCTTAGTTACAGAAAAAATCCCTTTGTGCTTTCAATATAGGTTCCATGCATCAGGAAACTTTAATAAGAAAATCGACGTTTACAGCTTCGGGATAATCCTCTTTGAGCTAATAAGAAGCACTGAGTGCAGCATACACATAACAGAATGGGTGAGACCTATGATCGAGAAGGGCGATATTCGGGTGATTGTTGATCCCAGGTTGGAAAATGAATTCGACATCAGTGCCGCCTGGAAAGCTGTGGAGATAGTGTAATCACTCATTTTTATCCGGTTTGTGAATATTGTTAATATAATAATTAAAGGGTATTATTATCGCATGTGGGCGTGTTATACGTGTTATTAATATATACGCAACATATGTGTGTGATGTGTGCATGTGTGTATGGTTATTATTTATATGTATGATTGCATGTATATGTATGTATAAATGTTCGGGTATGTGTATATGTACGTATATGGCATGTGAATTGATGTTATTATTATTAGGATATTAATGTCATGTATTATTATTAGTTTATATGTACGCATGTATGTTATATATACCTGAGTGTGTGTATATGTATTATCAGTTATTATTAATATTACATGTTATATAACTTATGCGTGTATATGTGTGTGTAATTATGTACGTATGCATGTAGTAATATATGTGTTTTAATTATTGGTTTTATTATTGATATTAATTGTAATAAAAATATATGTAACAGATCCAAAACATAAAACCCAAATATTTTATAACAGTCCACAGTCTAATCCAAATTTACAGACCCAAGAAAGTAAAGGCATAGGGCCCAATCTGGCCAAACCCATGGCATAATTAGAAAACCCTAATATGTGGGTTTTTGTTTTTTAGATCTAGAAAAATAGGTTCAGTTCTTCTAAAATCTAAGGTTGTATGTGGGTTTAGAGTGAAAAAAGAGGGGGCCGGGACGGCGGAGAGTCGCCGGTTTCTGGGTTCATCAAGGTTTGGCTCCAGAGATTCAGAGAGAAATAAGAGCTTTACTCTTAAGGGTAAAAAAAATGGGGAAATGGTCGAATATCAATATGATAAATGTGATATATAGAGTCCCAATATTTTCAAAATGGGTTAATTCGGGCTTAAGGGCTCCCGCGTTTCTGATCTTTTCAAATTGAGCATCCCCTTGGTACAATCACGAGTCTGTCCTTCTTATCGTTTAAATTTTTTTAATTTCGTCCTGAAATTAACCAGAATTAGCGTGTAAATGGTGAAATTTCGTTCTAAGTCCCACCGTGTTTTGAAAATTTTCACTTCGAGCTTGCCCCTTGGTTTATTTGCATCCCTAGTCCCCGCATGTTTATTTCATATTATAATTAGGTCCCAAATTATGCTCTTTTCTTCTTTTGTTTCGAGTATTCTGGTTCTCTTTTTACTCAATTTCAGTCCTTTATTTTATGTCAAATAATTGTGGTTATTTGTTTATTATTAGGTTTGTGGTACGGTAATTTTGCTCTCAATGTTTTTATCTATGTTCTTGTATCATATTTATCTATGTTTTTATGTAATAGGTGTTTATCATGTGCTTTAGCGTTTAATTTATTTCGTTCGTATTATGTACATATCTATTTTATATGTTACGTCTAGTTTCGTTTGAACATCTTGATTATATATTTCTTCATGTGTTTTATGTATGTTGGTTGGCATATTATGTGTCTTTATTTGTATTTTTGTAATGTATGTATTATCACGCTTGTATATCTTTTAGTTTATTTGTTCATGCCATATACTTTTCTTTTAGTAAGTGATCATGTTTAGCTTATTTATTTATCATGTAGATTTGAATTCTAACAAGTTTATTTGTGTTTTGCATTTTGGGTTACATATTAAAAATGGGTAATTTTTTTTGTTACATATTAATATCATGACGTGTCATAATTTATGCATGTAAAGTGTGCCGCATGATAAGGGTTTTAGTGTATTTTTGTGGTGTTGTTGATTTGTTAATTTCATACCCTTTTTAGGTTTATGTCATGCATGTTATAGTTGCGGTTCATTTTAATGTGTTTAAGCATGTTAAGACTAATTAGTCTAATTTTGGAAGCAAGCATTTTCTTGTTCATATTTTATTTTGTTTTGTTTTTATCATCATGATATGTTATGTTCATGGATTTTAATTATTTTTGTTTTATATTATAGTATTTGGGTTTTAATGCCAAGTCAATATGAATGTTTGTTTATGATTTTTTATGTTTTCTAAGATCGCATAATGGTATAAAATTTGTCAATGTGGTGCCCTTTTATCCGAACGTAAACGGAGCCAGTATCAGGCGTAGTGATAGTGGTTGGGCGTTTACTCTCGGATAACGGGGCCTTTAAAATTTATTCGCAACTATAACCGAATTTTAAACTAATCGTCACTTTAACCGGAAAATCCAATATTAATAAAGCGGTAATTATTAAAGTACAAATTTTGGGCGGTGTGGGGTGCTAATCCTTCGCCATCCGTAACCGACTCCCGAACTCAAAGTTTTTTGAATCTCTGGTTTTATGGTGTCCGGCCTACCTCAGTGGCCGGTGGCGACTCCTTTTCTTTAAATAAAATACAGTATTTTTAAAATCCCACGGAATAAATATTTTAATACCCGAAAAACCACAAACACTTCGAAAACTACGTGTTTTTAGCAAAAATGGATATCGCTACATATAGCTAGGTCGTGTGCACTGCAAGCTTCAAATCAAAGGCCAGACATGAGTCATGTATTAATATTAGCGGAACTGAAGGAATGTCTTGGAAGAAATGACCAGAGGGTCCTAACCGAGACGACCTCCTGGGAGATGGATCCAGATATGCTTCCCGTTGCTAGGTAGTGAAAGGCCTTTTGGCCCCAAGGTTGTTGGATGTGTAATTGCTTAGAAACAAATGCTAGTGTCTTTATACGAAAAAAACTCTGGGTATGCATGTCTACAATCTTTAAAATTTTACTTGGAAAGTGAAATTGTTGGGAGATTTATTGGGTTAATGTTCTTTAAATATCAATCTATATTAAAAAATGTCGCTCTCTCTATCATCCTCTTTGACTTCCTCCTCAACCAAGTCATCGGAATATGTATGCATGCAAGGATTCTTGGAAAGACAAAGTGTTATTGGATTTGATTCTGCACAATGTGCTTCATGTTCTTGCAGCGAATCTGATGGTTGTTGAGAGGCCTATTCTGATTTGGTTTTGTGCAGTGACTGTTGCTACAACTGTAAAAAATGTCTTATTAGTAAAAAACAAAGAAAGATTTGAACATGTGATCTATTGCTGAAATGTGCACTCATATGATGTTTGAAGTTGCAAATCCATGGACTAAATGAAGAAGCAGAACAGTATGTAGTTGAACTTCACTTTTCTTCTAGTTTTAGGAAGGTTATGAAGCTTGTATTCCAGATTTGACATGGTAACAATATTCTGTCCAGTTTTGCTGACTGATATGAATCAGATGTTATTTTACAGGCTTTGTGTTATACTATGCATGTTTAAGCAGATTTGTTAATAATATAAATATGGCACTTTCTGTATAGAAATTCATCTGGAGACAAGTTCAAGGGTCCAATTCCCCGGTCTCTCTGGGACAAATCTGATAACGGATCACTGCTTCTAAGGTTCGGTCATTTCCTACACCATCAAAAACCAGCTTACCTCGCTGTCAAGGTCCAATGAAGGTTCCCCACTTTCTTTCTTCCTTTGACACAACTTGTCCTGCATATATAAATGCAGCTAGACTTTTCAGCTATTACATTTGAGAGTTCTGTTTCATGTTCAACTATTTAGCCATTACATTCTTTTCAATTATTCACCATAATTTAGGCACAACCCTTAATGATCATTTATCATAAGAACCTTGTTTCTTTACTCGGTTACTGCATGGAAGATGGCCACATGGCACTTATTTATGAGTTCATGTCTAAAGAGGACCTGAGGACCTATCTTTAGGTAGTTTTACGCCTACATTCACTTCGATGAGTTCTAATAAAGAAGATGACGATTTTGCTTTCAGTGACAAATGAAACTGTTTTAAAATGGAAACAAAGACTTCAAATCACGGTAGATGCTGCACAAGGTCTAGGATCGATCTCTTTAACATACTCGAATGCTTTCGATTCTTTTGGCTCACTTTTGATCTTTCCCCTTAAAAATAACTTACTCTTTACTCATGACATATGTTGCAGGGTTGGACTATCTACATAGTGGCTGTAAGCCACCCATGTCCCATAGTCCACAGAGATTTGAACCCTGCCAACATCTTATTGACTGTAAACATGCAAGCAAATTTAGCTGATTTCGGGCTGTCGAGGATTTTCTCTACAGAAATCACCACTCATACATCAACTAGCCCTGCCGGCACCCCTGGATACCTTGACCCCGAGTAACATATAAACCTATAGTGGGATTTATACTTGCATTTTATCTATCTATCTATCTATCTATCTATCTATCTATCTATCTATCTATCTATCCAATAAACCCTTTGTCGTTTCTATGTAGGTTCCAAATATCAGGAAGCTTAAATAAGAAAGTCGACGTCTACAGCTTCGTCCTTCGGGCTAATTCTATTCAAGCTAATTAGTTGACTGGTTGACTGGATATCAGTTGTGTATTAGCAGAACTGAAGGAATATCTTGCTTTAGAGATGGGAGTTAGAAGAAATTATCAGGGGGTCCGAAGTGAGATGACCTCTTCGGAGATGGACTCAAATGCGTTTCCCATCCTACACACTTTGCGTGCCACTACAATTTAATGCTGCTTTATTAAAAAAAGAAATACAGATACATATTATATATATATATCATGTTATAATCATATTTAAGTAATTTTTATATATATATATGTAAGTTGTAACATATACATTTTAAGAAATATCAAGGAGACCTGGATAAATGTGTTGTCTCTATACTCATTTTTTTTCTTCCCAGTATTTTGCCAATAACTCCTGCACATGCAGTGTTGCTCTTAGGTTCCAATCCATGAACGTCACTCCTCTTTATTATTATCCCAACAACTTCCTTGGCTTTGATATAAATACACACAGAATCTCATAAATGTAAGACCTTCTCTCATGATCTCATCTATTCCTTTTATGACTAAACAGAGATTTTAATTTTAAAAAGAAAGAAAAAATCAAAACCAGAAAACAAAATTAGTTGACAATATCGATCTAAAATGTACGACATGAATGATAATAATATTCCAGCTACTCTCATTTATTGGCCTTTATCAACCACCCCATCTTCCTTGGTCAGCTTATAAGGACTAACTCAGTACTCAAAGCTTCAAATCAACTGATAAAAGATGAAAATGGAGGTTTATAGTAGAGGGTTCATGTTTTTAGTCTTTGCATTTGTAAGCAAAGGTTATGCACAAGAATGGACCACTCTTGTTCCGGCCATCATAACATTTGGCGACTCGGTGGTGGATGTGGGCAATAATGACTATCTCCCCACCATCTTCAAGGCTAATTACCCTCCTTATGGGAGGGACTTTGCCAATCAAAACCCTACTGGGAGGTTCTGCAATGGGAAATTGGCCACCGACATCACTGGTAAGTGGAAGATGGTAGTAGCTTGATTTCTTCCTTTATTTCTGTTTTTTTTTCTTCTTTTAAGTAGTTCAAATAGAGTTAACAAGATTGGAACTTGCAGCTGAAACTCTCGGTTTTACAACTTATCCACCAGCATATCTAAGCCCTGAAGCATCAAGGAAGAACCTTCTTATTGGAGCCAATTTTGCTTCAGCTGGATCCGGCTACGATGACAAAGCTGCCTCGTTAAATGTCAGATTTTGATCTTATAACTTTGAATCTCAACATCAATAGCTTTGCAGTTTAAGTTGTAATTTTTCTTTTTTTTTTAAAAAATCACGGTTTAACCATGTTATTCGCAGCATGCTATCACATTGAGCCAGCAAGTAGAGTATTTCAAGGAGTACCAGGGAAAGCTAGCAAAGGTAGCTGGCAGTAGCAAATCAGCATCCATCATCAAGGATGCACTCTATGTGCTGAGTGCTGGAAGCGGCGACTATCTCCAGAACTTCTATGTCAACCCTTTACTTAACCATGCCTATACACCAGACCAGTATGGCAACTTCCTTATCGACGCCTTCACAACTTTCGTCAAGGTACGTAATTTGCTTCCTTTGTTGCTCGGATTCAGGAGAGCGAGGAAAATTGGATAAGTAGTAAACTTGGGGTGATTTTTTTGATAAACAGAACGTGTACGGCTTGGGAGCCAAGAAAATTGGAGCTACTTCTCTTCCTCCCTTAGGTTGCATTCCCTTAGCGAGACCCTTGTTCGGTAACCATGAGAAGGGATGTGTGACCAGGTTCAACACCGACGCTCAGCAGTTCAACAAAAAGCTCAACGCAGCCACAACCAATCTCCAGAAGCAGTACCCTGATCTAAAAATTGTGGTTTTTGACATTTTCAAGACACTTTTTGACGTTGTTAAGTCCCCTCAAACTACGGTAAGGAATAAGGAAAGAGATTCCTCCATATCTTAGTCTAGTAAAGGAAAAAAGTCTCATTTAATGGTGAACAGAATTGATATATGTAATCACCAAAAAATGACTTTTAATTTGGTAGGTTTCGCGGAAGCAACAAGAGGCTGCTGTGGAACGGGGACGGTAGAGACAACTGCATTCTTGTGCAATCCGCATACACCGGGAACTTGTTCGAATGCCTCCCAATATGTGTTTTGGGACAGTGTTCATCCATCTCAGGCTGCTAATCAGGTCCTTGCTGATGCATTGCTTGTTCAGGGCCTTGCCCTCATTTGATGCACTAGGACACCATGTCTACTTGCCCTTTGTAAACTGTACTAGGCCTACCACTACTGTTTACCATTACCTTAATCAAAAGTGACTCATATTGCAGTAGCTTGTATTTGTAGTTAACCTAACCTTCTTTTTCTTCTTCAATTTATCCTGCTTCTTTTATATAAAATTCCTTAATGTTGGGAAAAATTGAACAGCAAAGAAAATGATGTACAAGGATAGGAAAAAGGCTATCGATAGAAAACTACAAATGTTCTTCAGAAATAAGAAAGAAGAAAACTGTTCTTCCTCCCTTCTAATTTATGATACCGAGCTGGATCTTGTCAATTCTAGGGTTAAGCAAGTGACTGGCATAACTGAAAATCTCCCTAGGAAAAGTGTAGGCATGTTAGAAATTTATAGTGGCACTGTCTAATACCCCAAGCAACGGGCAGAGTTGAGGTTGGCAAAAGTAGCAGCTTTCGGTACCGGTCCTGTCATTTGCCTCCTTTAGCTCTTGGACTGGCTTGTCTTTCACTGCCAAGGAATTCGGAAAATTAAGTAGCTTGATTACATCAGAATTCATCTCCATCGGCTGTCCCGATTCCTTCGTGGCGAGTTTAGGCTGAGAGATAGAGAGACTATTAGAAAGCACAATACTAAAACGAAACAAAAACATTATCCTAAAATAGTTCACTGGGAATTTAGGTTGCAAAACCTTAAGATTCTCGACAAATGAGTGACTTATGTTTGAATTTCCAGGGGCTGTTGCTGCAGTAACAAATTGGGTAGCTTTGTTCTCCCTCTTTCTGAAACCTACTTTCTTATTCCCAGAATTGACAAGATCCATCCCTCGGATGCGAACATTAGAGTTATATGGCATAGCCTGTAACAAAAGCAAAATCTTGTTACATGCTTAACCTTGTTACAAAAGCAAAATCTAATCAGTCACACAAGTTAGCAAAAAACTAAAGAGAATGTTAAACAAAAGGTTGCTATGATACTCCATTAGCATATATGACAATCTATCCATTTAAAGGAAAAAGGTAGCTCATACATGCTGCATGTACATCCAATCTCTTCTGACCCCGGCAGTGCTCAGGTGCATGTGTCCCATTTGATCCTGTTAAGTCACGGGAAATACACAAATAATAATCAGAATTGAGCTTTAGAACAAAACTATATATAGTTTCCAAGAAAAACCAGACATGCTTACATATGAGAATTTTTGTCGTTCATCTGTTGTTGTAAAAGGATACTGAATACCGACGTTTGCAACAAAATGATGCTGATATAAGGATGGTTGGAACAGGTGTGGAGAAGCAGCGGGGCAAGGGGGAAAATTGAAGTAAAATGGGTGGAACTGAGGCGTACGGCTATTGCAACTAGATTGGTATGAGGATTGTACTGGGGTGTTTTGCATATAGTAGCTCTGCAATTCCTTGAGGCGGTCTTCTTTACGTTGAGCTACTGCTACATATAGAAACTTCCCATCAACCTAGGCCCCTAAGCAATTTCAACATTCGGATTATCAACCATAAACTGTTACTCAAAAGTCTACAAATGAAATCAATGCTCAAATCATTAGGACAGAGGTAAAAGGGCAGAGAGAACTTTGTCTCACCATCAAGTCCATGTAAAGCTGCCATTGCTTCTTCGGGAGAGGAAAAGCACACAAAGCCAAATCCCTTACTCGTCCCATTCTCAAGGCGCATCACCCTAGCCGAGGTTATTCGTCCAAAGCAACCGAAAAGTTCTTGTAATCTTTTGTCATCGATGGATATATTGAGGTTCTTCACGTAGAGATTAGAAGCCTTGAATTTCTCAAAACGGCAGTCGAACACATCCTTGTATTTATGTTTCAATAGCTTTGTCCTTTCAGCCTTCTTTTGAGCCCTTCCCACAAACAAATTCTTTGAACCTGATCAAACAAATCAATCTCATACATGTAAATGATATAAGTTTTAAAAAGGGAAAACATAAAAAAGATGACCAATTTTACCAAATTATAAACCATTCATTGCCTCCAAAGCCTTCTTAGCATCATCTGGGGATTGAAAGTTGACAAACCCAAAACCTCTTGAGACCCCCTTTTCATCCTTCATGATTACTACACTGCATATCTTCCCATATCCAGAAAACATTTCTTTCAGACGATCCTCGGTCGTGTCACCCAACAGATTTTTCACATAGAGATTAGTGAACTTCTCTTCTTCAGCAGTTGTCCTCTCGCTCTTCCGGACGAATTTGGACACATATCTGCCGTGGAAATGCAACAACCAAATCAAGCAAAGCCAATAGGATAATCACAGAAGTGTAGTCATTCCTCTAATGAGTATAAATTAGACAAAAATGAAAATACGTACAACTTCTTTCCTTTGATCACGGTATCATGGAGAGCTGTCATGGCAGCCATAGCTGATTCCTCTGAAGCAAACTGTACAAATCCAAATCCTTTACTCTTGCCATTTTCTTCCGCAACTTTACACGAAAGAATAGTACCAAAACGGCAGAAGATTCCCTCCAAGCTAGTGGTGGTTATAGAAGGGTCCAGGTTCTTGACAAAAAAGATTGGCGAGACCAACCTTTCTTGGGAAAGGATCTCTGTGAGACCACATTATCCTCACCGGTTTTCCCTTCAGGTCACTGTGGTTTAACCGGCCGAAAGCTGTAGATGCTGATTAGAAAAACAGAGGATAAACATTAATAACTAGTCAAGTCCTCAGCTGACACACAAGATTCATCAAATACCCATCCATTTAAAAGGGCCAAAATCACTGAAAAGTGGAAGATGGCAAAAGAATACATGAATGGTAGTTAAGAAATCTGGGAAGCATAAAACTAGCCCAGAAAATAAATCGTAGTTGGAAAAAAAAGAAGGGGAAGCAAGGCAAGAAGCCAAGAACTAACAAGAATAATGAGCAATGAAGATATCAAGCAACGCAAGCAGCCAAGAACTAACGGGAAATAGGTTCTTTTTTAATCTAATTCTTAACACGAAACAGCTACAAGAAACTCCAGAAACAGAGCTTTGAAAAAAAGAAGGCAAGAAAAAGTAAAGGAGGAAAGATACCATGATGATTGGAGTAAAAGTTGACGTAAGCGTAACAAAGAGACTTTCCGGTGCGGAGGCAACGGCAAAGGCGAAGAGAAACGACGGGAGCAACGGCAGAGAATTTGTTGAAGAGGTCATCCTCGGTAACATCCGGGTCTAAATCACCCACGTACAATGAAGTTTGTTGCAGAGGATTCCGCGTCCCTCCTGCAGAAACAGTCGAAGCCGGTTGTCGCGGCGGAAGAGGCCGGAATGAAGCCATTTTCCTTGAATCGTTTGCTTAAACCCCCAGGGGGAGAGAGAGACGGAGGGGGTTTTTTGGTTATAGAGGGTTCGTTATAACGGTGAGGTGGTGTGGTTCGTGTAGTACGGCTATGCTAATATAGTAGTATTTGTTTGTACGTAAGGCCCCTCACGTGATCTAAGGTTTTCCTAGCTTTCTTTGTTGACACGTGTCAAATGCTTGACGTGCTGACTAGGCAAGTTTTGGGCTTTAAAAATTAGTAATGCCTATTACGCTCAAAAGCCCATAATTGATTTTATTTAATTTAAAAAAATAGTATATTTTATTGATCATAATACTAACATGATGATATAATATATACGTTACTCTCTCTGTCTCACTCAATATGTTTAGTATTGGCTTTTTAAAGTCATTTTTTTAATTTTGACCATAATTATTTTAAATATTTTAATTAATTAAATTTTATAATAAAAGTTTTTAAAACATATTTTTTCACATTTTTATTAAAAATAAATTTAAAATAATAATGAGTCAAAATTAAAAAAAAAATGACCCAAAGAAGCCAATACTGAATATATTAAATGGACGGAGGGGAGTATCTTAATTTAGGGTTATATAGTTAGCCCATATTTTTTCAAATTTAATACTATATAAATTAAAGGTGAATTTCTCTTTTGGTGGAGTTGGGGCTATAGCCCCTTTCGCCTAAGGCTAAAAATATTTCTGTTTTTGTGAGGCACCCTTTTAATTTAATTTGTTCTATTCATAATATCAAAATTCATGATTAGTGAAAGAGACTCTAACTGACCCTTCTATTCTTGTTTTTTTAATTGATTAAGAATATTTTTTTATCGAGTAATTAGGATGTTCTTTTTAAATCTTGCTACTACAATTTTAAGTATATATTTATATTCAATACATTAGCGGTGGAAACTAAAAGTTTTCACAAGCATTTTAGTTTTAGGGTTTAGAAATTCATTCTAGGGTATAGGGTTTAGGTGTATGGGTTTAGAATTTAAGGATGGTGGTTAGAATTTAGGGTTTATAGGTTAAGGTTTAGTTTTTAGGGTAATATGATGAGGATTTGGGTTTTAACTTATAATCCTTAAATTCTAACTATCATTCCTAAATTTTAAACCCCTAAACCCTACACCTTAAAATAAACCCCTAAACCCTAAAACTAATAATACACTTGTGAAAACTTTTAGTTTCTGCCACAAATGTATTGAATAATTATCCTTTCAAGTATTTAAGTTGTCTCAAGTCTTTGATCTCAAATTCTACTATAACGAGTTTCTTCACATTATTTGATTCTTTTTTGTATTCTCTATCAGTATGATATTATCTACCTTTTTTCCTCAAGGCGAAGACTTGATAAATATAATATGGTTCATTTGGCATTTCAAGAAATCATGCTTCATAATCTTTCAAACCAAACTCATGGACTCTACTTGAGATTATATAGTAACATGTGGAGATCAAACACCTTGCCAATGTTGTACTTGAGACTTAATTGACCTTATTGATATGTGTTTTATTCGTTGGTTTTTCTTTTCTAGGTCTCACTTTCAGTTCTAGATATCCTTTAGAATTAAGACCATAGATGATATTGTTCCGAAATAGTCTACAAAAGCTGAAAGAAAGATCATTTTCGACACATTATCATTCAAGGTAACGAGAATCATGGAAGAGCACTGGACCTGCAACACTTGAATTGTTGGGTCAATTAATAAAATAAACCTCAGCTCTAATGATATTAGCGGACATATGGATGGTCTGGACCAAGTGTATTTAACATAAAGAATTATAGTTTGTAAAAAGTAGAGTATGAGCACACTGCTATTTGATGTTGTAGCATGGCTGCAAAACAAGGGTTGCATAGTCTAATTGGCAGATTCCTTTTCTCCTGACAAAGTGGCCAATAAATGTAGAGTAAAACATATTAGCAATGTTGATGCCAAAATGAGGAGGTACTGATCAAGAGGGAAGGAGAAAAAGACCAAGGTAATTGATGACAATTTCAGGCGGTTCACCCCTGTAAATTCGGGGTGGAAATTCATATACAAGAAAGTGGTCAGAGTGGAGAAAAGGAGAGGAGGAAGAGAGTGGTACTGTTCTTTTAGTTCAAGTTTTGTCTAGGAGCTTTGTGTCTATTCTCAGACTCTTCCTTTCTCATCGGAGGCGTGGGTATTTATAACCCTTTAGTATTGTTGGTGATGCAATAGTCTAGGCTAGTGACAGCTTACGGATGGGTGGACAGAGATATGTTCAACTTTCAAGTACCAACTTTTATAGTCTGGTCACATGAGCAGAATACTGTAGCGCCTGACATCCAAGACAACTTGAAGACTCTGATAATATCGATCTCCGGAGAAGTTGTTGTTATGGCCTATCACCGAAGTTTGCAAATACGGAGGTGATGAAGGGTATTTCCGAAATCATGCTGAGGCGGGGAATCTGGTATAACAGTAAATATAGGCAAATGTTTAACATCTCTATTTAAATTATGGTAAGTTAATGTTTATTGGTCGAGCAATAAAGAGATTGATGTTTTATGAATAAGATTTAAAATTTAAGTCTTATAGATAAAAATGACATTAAAAGAGTTTTGCTCTCATTTAATCCAGATAAGCTTCAAATATAATAAGAATTTATATGACAACCGAACACCGAAAACTATTTGAGTAGGTACACAAGGGAGAAGTTGAAAGTGAAAAAGTAAAACATCTAGTGTGGGTGATGTGGTGTCATTGCCATCATATCAGTAAATGGATGGGTGGTTCAATTCAGCATTGAATTCGATTCTTGCATTTGTTTTCTTTACTTTTCAGGTATGCTACGAGGATCATGCCTCATTCAGGTTATTTGGATAAAATTTAGGCCAAAATAAAAAAAGCAAAGGCCTATAGTGGGGGAGGGGGGGTTTGCCGAGCCAAATTGGAAAAGACAGATTCTAAAGAAGAGAGGATGAGCAGAATTGATGCTGAAGAATATCTATGCCAAAAAGCAGGCCTTTAAAGTTAACTTCTGTACGATTGCATCAATGCCCGCAAGTTCATGATTATTCCATTTTTAAAGCAAAGGGATCGGGTATTTCTCCAGAAGCCAGCAGCAAAGCTAATTCCTTTGCCAACTAATTCCCTTCATTTTTCATGCATGCCATGGCAATTCCATGTTCCTTTCTTGTCTTTGAATCTTCCGTCTCTAAAACTATAAGGTTGAAACTATAAGCACCTATTCTTATAAAAAAATATTTTAGGCACCTAAAGTTTAAAAGAAGTATACTTTGGTCACTTATCTTTTATTTAAGTCTTTTATTAAAAGTACAATGTGACTTATTAGTACTGCACCCATTTTTTTAAGGAAAAAACTTGATACACATGTCGTACAAACTTTAGTTTATATGTGCCTTTTATTTTTAGGGATTAGGGTTTTAGTTTTTAGAATTTAAAGTTAGTGTTTAGAATTTAGGGTATATGGTTTAAGCTTTAGGGTTTTAGTTTTTAGGGTTAGGGTTAGGAATTTAGGATTTGGTAGTGTAAATATGCAGGCTTGCGTAAAATTAATTTTACAGAGCATGTGTATCAAAATTTTACCTTTTTTTAATTATGACGTATGAATTTATTAGAAAGCAAAATAGAGAAACATTCCAAACGAAATGATAATGTAGCAGAAAAATAACAAACTAATAAAAAACTGAAAAAGACTAGAAAACAAAACATCAGACCAGCAAAACATGTCTAGTGAGCTGCAACAACATCGATGAGATGAAACAATGGAGAAAGGAAGAAGGAAACAAAACTCATTGTCTCTATCCACCAACGCGCTTATGGATCGAATTAGGAATGGTGAGCGAAACCAACAATATTGCAGGTTGCTTCGCAAAACAAATCTGATTGCATCGGCAAGCAAACCACAAAAGAGAATCAAACTATTGAAGATCACCGACAACTGCAAATAAGAGTTTAGTGTCGTGATAAAATTATATAAGAATACAAATCTACCACAAAAGTAGGCTAAAACATACCATAAAGCATAAGCGTGTCACAAGACTAAGAAAAACGTACCACAAAGCAGATAAAAACTATAAAAATTAAAATATAGAAGAAAATAAAAATTGAATATAAGAAAACGAAGAGATGTAATATCAGCGGTTGACAACCAGTAACATGGCTGACACCGTTGCCGATTAGCCAAGCAACGGAAAAAGAAAAGAAAGCGAGCGAGCGAGCGAGAAAGGGATAAAACCCTAAAAGAGATAGCGATATAGATATATAGATATATATATATATATAGGGTTAGGATTCACTAACATTGTGTAACACTCAATTATTTTTACACATTTTTTGAATAGTTGAATGAGGATAAATAAATTGTTAAGATTATTTTATTATCTTTTTTTTATAATTTTCTCATTCCGTACCGTTAATCTTAGTAATGCATTTACTTTCATCTAACGGTCCAAAAAATGTAAAACTTTTTAATTTTATATTGTGCAAGAAGATCATATCTCATATATTTAGGGATGCTAAACCCTAACCCTTAAATCTTAAACTTTAAACAGTCAAATCTATTCTCAAACCTTACAAATTACAAGCTAACCACAAACACTAAAATCCTAATACTAAACCCTAGCCTTTAAATATTTGGCTTGAAGAAAGTAAAACAACCGGTAAATTGTAATTGCAGGTATGCTGATGCAATATCTTTTAGATTGAGGGGAAAACAAAAACACTAGTAAAGGGATATTTTGAGTGTAGTGGTGCAGGTTGAGATTCTCATCAACATAGGAGACAGTAATAAGGGAAAAAGAAAGAAAATGGATGCCCAAAGTACTCCACCACCACATTTCTCAGAGCTTTTTAAACAAAGGAGTAGATGTGACTACACATGAAATAAAAGGGCAGAATCTCTTTCCCCAAACACATGCTTTTATTTCTTCCAGTTATACTTATAAAATGGTATGGGTGTTCATTTTGCATGGGATACTGCATTTTTAAACTTCTTATTTCAATCATTTTTGGGATTTTTTTCTCTACTTACGGAGAAATTATACTATAGGTCATTCTCACCACCTAAGATATAGGCCCAACCAATTAAATTAATACACATCATATATTTTTTTCCATGTCATATTTACATGTAAGCTTCTTCATGTCATCTTTTTTAATACATAAGGTAACATTTTAATACCACTTAAAACAAAAAAGGTTGAAAAGGTTGAAGATGAAACAAAAAAGTAAAAGAAGAAGATATTTATGCAATTTTTTCTTTCCTTTGTTTTAAGTGATATCAAAATGTTACTTTTATGTATTAAAAAAAACATAGAGATGCTTACATGTAAATATGACATGGAAAAATATATGATGTGTATTAATTTAATTGGTTGGGCCTATATCCTAGGTGATGAAAATGACCTATGGTATAATTTCTTCGACTTGTGCCATTTTTGAAAACTACATATATTTCCTCTTTCAGAAACTGGAAAAAATTGATTCCTTTTGCCTTGCTTTTCCTCCACTCACTAAATCTCAACTATAGTTAAAGCATATTGATTTTCGTTTAAAATGATTGAAGTATTTTATATAAGAAAAAGATTTGATGAGATCTATTACTTGACTGAGTGGTCAAAGATGTTATGTTGTCAATCTTATAAGGGTTCGAATTCTAACATTAACTTTGAGAATATAATTATCTATTTACTTAATCAAAAACAATTACTTACGCTAGTATAAAATTAAAGTTATTTTACAAATTGATATTTCACTTGCATATATGGAAGATCTAATATTTATCAACTTAGGCCATTATTAGTCTTGTTACAAATGGGTATTTTTAAAAATATAATTTAGTCATTCAATTAAAAACTATTTCAAACATGTCAATTGATGAAAATGACGGTATGGCCTGATGTAATGACAATTTTAATCTCTAAAACTTATACATTCTATCAATTCAGTCCTAATTTGAGAGAATTTAATATATTTAACTCTTCATATTTAAAAAATCTATCAATTTAGTCTTTGTTATTCTCCAGAAACCTTATATTACTCTCATGTTGCAGTTATCCGACTGTTGTTTTTATCAGTAACTTGTTGTTGCTTAGTAGAATGATGTTATCATGATGTTTTGATTTGACAAACTAGTTTGGTTTGACGGTATCACAGAAAAGAGAGACTAAATGTGTACAATTTATTGAATTGTTTTGAATTAGGGCCAAATTGATCAAGTGTATAGGTATTGGTGACTAAAGTTGTTATTATATTATGTCACATTAAACATTCGTTTCAATTTTAGCAAGAGGGTGACTTGTTGATAACAATTTTTAATCAGGTGATTAAATTGTAAGTTTTATAGAAAAATGATCCATTTCTAGGGAAACTAATAATTGAGTGACTTGAGTTATATTTTATCATTATAAAGAAGAGAGAAAACAAACATGTACAAAGAGAGAGTATATACGTATATGCATGAAAAAGGAAAAATAATTATAGAAAAGAAGTTATGATAAATAAATAGAAAAAAGCGGGCAATTACTTTGTGTTTACATCTCAGACTACTTATTTAATACTGATTTGGCATCATCAATGGTTGTATTTTTTATTGTTTTTTTTTTACTTTCAATCTAATGGCTCAGATTTGCTTGTTCCCACTTAAAAAGTTCCTAATTTAGTAGCCACAAATAAAACAAAGAATAATGATTTAACCTAATTTACGTTTGCGAAAATTACATGAGATGTTTCACGTAAGCCTTAAAACTTAGGGATAAAAAAACTTTTAGTCCTTGAACATTGTACTTTTTCTAATTTGATTCCTAAAATCTTTTGTCAACATAATCTTTGAACTTATATTTTAAATTATTTTCAATCTTTTTGATGATGCAACATAATATTAGATTGTCACATTATCAAATTAAAATGAAAAAGGCTATCAATTTCAAAGACTAATGTGGACCAAAATAAAATTTAGAAATAAAACAAAAAAATTGTCGAATTTAAGGAATAATGTTTAGGGATTAAATTAGAAAAAGCGATTAAATTTAAGGAGTAAAAGTTGTTTTAACCATTAAACGTATGAAAGATCAGGAAAAAGAAGAAGATGGCCGACTTTTTTACAAATGGGGTATCTAAAAACTTGAAAACAAATTAAATAAATAAAATAAATTAAAATAATGATGTGATGTGATATGATATGATGATTTTATTTCAAGAAAAAATAACCATTTTATTAATAGTATAAATTGTTCATTTATAATATTTTTAGATTTTAATATAGTTTTTTTAATAGAAATTTTAATATATTTTTTAATTGTATATAATCATGGTTAAATTATTATATGTAAACACTATTTTGGAAATTCAAATATAATAATAAAATAATTCAAAATCTCAATTAAAATATTTTATAATAGTAAGAAAATGAATATATTAATCTCCAACATAATTTCTATCGTTATGAGGAGTCTATATGAATACTAAACATAATTTTTTACTTAATAATTAATTTTTATAATGATACTTTTGAGTTTTTATATTTTTCTATAATATTTAATTTTTTGATAAAACTTAATTCTAATCTTAATCCTACTTATAAGGGAAGGGAATGAGGAGACTTTAAGGGAAGGAAAGGGTGCTCTTTATGGGTTTAGAACACATGACCTAAGAAAAATGAGAGAACAAAGATGAGCAACTTGGCTAACCTGCCAAAAGTGCTTGCTATTATATAATATTTAAATAAAATAATAAAATACATTATTTAAAAATTAAACATGTGATTAGTTGATAAGACCATTTACCACTCCACCTATGGACATTTATTACATAAATTTTATAAAATATATTTATTACTCCCTTCACCCCATTTAATATGTCCAATAATAACTTTTTTGGTCAAATTTTTTAAATTTGGCTCATTATTACTTTAAATTTATTATTGATAAAAATATAAAAAATATATTTTAGAAACCTTCAATCAAGTAGTTTAAAAATATATTTTTTATAAAATTTATTTAATTAAAATATTTAAAATAATTATGGTCAAAGTTAAAAATTAAACAATAAAATTAATATTGGACATATTGAATAGGACAGATAGACATACAATGTTTATCTCATTCACATTGTAAATATGATAAAAATCTAATATATATATATATAATTAAATTTGTCTTTCATCTTAAATAGAAAAAGATAATAAGGATTAAGGTGGAACAATATCTAAATTGGCCTCCCAATTCATAATTTATTTAGGCATAATAACAATAATAGGGTTAATAATTAGAGAATTTAAGAATGATTAAAAATTTAATACTATAAATTAGATTGTCCGTACAGCATTAAGAAAAGGGAGTATAGTCTAGTTGGGATCTTTTGTTAATTAGAATCGAACACGTCACCCCCACTTTTGGTTATATTACGCTGCTTTCCATTTTCTACCAATCTTACTATTTTAATTAGGTTAAAATACGTAAATCATCATTGAATTTTGCTCTCTGGTTTATTTTGGTCACTAAAGTTTTAAAACGTTCAACTTACTCACTGAATTTTATACATATATCACTCCTCTGTTAACTAACCCTCTAACATTGTTATGACGTGGACCATACAATGTGAAACTTCAGTGATAAAAATAGGTCAGAAAAAATTTAGCGATGATTTACGTATTTTACCCATCAATTTTTAATTTTTTTATTTCACGTCATAACAGTGCTAGAAGGTTAACAGATGAGTAATAAAAAAATCAATGTATAACATTCAGTGAGTAAATTGAACGTTTTGAAATTTTAGTGACCAAAATAGGCCAGAGAGCAAAGTTCAATGATATTTACATATTTTACCCTTTTAATTAAAACAAAAAAAATTATAATTAGTCTTTACATTGTTTGATTCATATTAATAATGACATCTAGTTAACTAACTAAGTACCGTTTTTTATAATTCTATTATAGTACAAGGTAGTATCTATGTTCGATTTTAAATATAGATAAATTCACGCATACTAGTAGACTAAACTGCTTAAATCTAGATCATTTATGTGGAACATGTCACCCTTCACCACTGTAATCACTCTTTAAGGGTACTATTTTACAATCAAACCTTAGGATAATAGTTCTTTAAAGCTGAAATATCGAGTCATATTTTAATGACAATGACACTAAAGAGAGATGGATGATCATATTATAGACTCACTAGGAGCACCTCCTTCCTTCTTCTAGAGTCATCATTTCCTCCGTTTTAGGTAGGATTAATATTAGAATTAAGATTTGTCAAAATAATATTAAAGCTTGTGTGTATAAATAAAAATGAATATTTTTTATATTTTTTATGTTTTTCAACTTTTAATCTCATCCATCGATTATATTCATCCAATGGCCATAGATTAGTATAAAACTAAATGAGTTTTACATCATGCAACTTGATCCTAACCCATAATATTAATATAATACATAATTTAGAACCGTACAATTTAATCTGAGCTTGTTTAGATTTAAAACCGAATACATATTATCTTGTATATGAATAAAATATTAAAAAGTATTTATATAAGTAAACAATTAATACGTTGAAAATGTCAAAAATACCCGATAACCAAAATAAAAGGAATGCACAAATTCCTATATTAAATAGGATTTATATTCAATACACTGGCTGTGAAGGCGTCTTAGTTTTAAGGTTTAGAGATTTAGTTAGGATTTAGAGTTTATGATTTTAAAATTTAGGGATAGTAGTTAGAATTTATAGTTTAAGATTATAATTTAGGGTTTAGAGGTTAAGATTTAAGTTTTAAGATAATATGATGAGTGGTTTATGTTTAACCTATAAACAGGGGCAGATTTAAGTTATGTTTAGTGGGGTGACCCCACTTGGATTCTAAGAAATCCTGGTAAAAATAGAAAATTTTGAGGGAAAGAAGAAAATTAAATATATTTAAACCTAATTAAAACATTCAACTTTATTCAAAAAAAAAAAAACTTAAAGCAGTCAATAAATACCAAAAAAAAATACCTATAAAAGTGGAGTAAAAGATTGTGGCGAGTTGCTTAGTTATGGAGAAATATTTTTTAGTATTTCAAATTATTTTAAAGTCTCAATTTTTTTAATAGGCAAAGTCATTAAATGCCGAGAAAGTAAAGGTTTATATTATAAATAAGTACATAAAGTATGCTAACTTTTTTTATTTAGGTACCTAAAATATGTTTTATTGTCAAAATAAGTACCTAAAGTATTTTTTTTAAAAAAAATAGGTTCTTGAAGTATATACCTACTCTGACGAAAAAATACTTTAGGTACCTATTTTGACAAAAAAGTATATTTTAGGTACTTATTTTGACCAAAAAATACTTTAGGCACATAAATAAAAAAATTAGTATACTTTAAGTACTTATTTGAGACATAAGCCAAAAGTAAATGAAGAGTTTTAAGATAAACCCAAAACAATAGAAAGTTAATTTTCAAAAAACGAAACCTCGTCGATGATAGTTATCGAAAAGAATAAAGTTAATTTTTGAATTCTTGTTTGTTTATTATTGTTATTATTATTAATTTTACGAGATTGTTAGCTTATTTAAAAAATTTAAATGTATTCAATAATTTTTTATTTGTATATTGCAAAATTTTTAGTCCGTTTAACTTTGATTTTTTAGAACTCACTTGATACGAAGTCTAGATCCGTCACTGCCTATAAACCTTAAATTCTAACCACAACCCCTAAACCCAACATTATAAATTAAATCTCTAAACCTTAAAACTAAGATGCTTATAAAAAATTTTAGTTCCCACTATCAATGTATAGAATAATTACCCTATTAGATATGGATTTATATTCAATACACTAGCGGGGGAAACAAAAGGTTTCCCTAAGCGCTTTAGTTTTAAGGTTTAGGGATTTAGTTTGGGTTTATAGTTTAGGGATTATGTTTAGGGGGTTTAAGATTTAGGGTTTAGAGGTTAGTGTTTAAGTATTAGGGAAATATGATGAGTGATTTATGTTTTAACCTATAAACCTAAATTCTAACCACAACATCTAAATTCTAAACACCTAATCCTCTAAATCCTATGACCTAAATTAAATCCCTAAACCTAAAATTATAGAGTTTATAAAAACTTTTGTTTTCACCTCAGGTGTATGAAATAATTACCTATTAGAAGGTCAGAGTTGTTGGCCATCTGGTCTCTTTTTAGTTATGGTTTTTTGGGTTTATTTCTTGTTTCTTTTTATATTATCATGTGTACTTTTTTTTATTAGATTTAGAATTTTTTAATAAGACACATAATGATATTTTTTTGTGTACGATTCTCTTGTCAATGAAATCATACTTTTTTCACCAATAAAAATTACCCATTAAATATGAGTGGAAAATGGTTAATTAAGTACTGAAACCTCATATCACATATAGAATTATAGAATCTGCTGAAAGCAATAACTAATTTTAAATTCATCACTCACAAAAGAGTTGATTTTACAGAAATTAAAAAAAAAAACGACAAACAAATCAGATATTTTCCTTTCAGAAACAGAATCCGAATACCATTCAGCCCCAATCATGATGAAAATCCATCACTGCAAAGTTGGTATAATCTCCATCTTCTAGCTCTTCCAATACATTTTATGCCCACACAGCCTTTTTCACCCCACATTTCTCCACTATATAAACACCTTCTTGGCCCTTGTCGTTGCACTATCACTCCCACCTTCAAGCTTCTCCCTTTTGCTGTTTTCATCTGCTTCCCTCAAGCATTCTTTTTTATAATGGAGAGGAACCCTATGCGTAGGCAGCTTCAAACCATGAGGAAATCCTTGTTTGATCAGGTTTGTTTTCCTAAACATTTGAATGTCGTGTTTATCGTGCTAAGCTAAACGTTAATTATTCATTTTACTGATTATATGCACCTGAATTATGAATTTCCTTATGTTAGTTATTTTATTGATTGTGCCAACTCTGAGATTTCTCGATCCACCACTGGATTGCAGGGATATCTTGATGAACAATTCGTGCAGCTGGAAGAACTCCAGGATGATGTGAACCCGAATTTCGTAGAAGAAGTTGTCACCTTATACTACCGCGATTCGGCCAGAATAATTCTCAATATAGAGCAGGCACTGTAAGTTCATGTTCCCACTTCTTAAAATCTAATAACAACCAAATCTGAAAAACAATGATCATGAAACAAAAATCTTATACTTCTTTTTCGGGTTTGTTGATGATCAGGGAGAAGAAGCCTTTTGATTTCAATAAATTGGATGCCTACATGCACCAGTTCAAAGGAAGCAGTTCAAGGTAACATATATCAAAAGAGTCGCAATAATCTTGTACTATAACATCATCTGGTATATTCTATGCATGTTGGCTTTATTGCAACCAATTGTATGTATGTATGTATGTATGTATGTTCATTTTTGTTTATTTTCTGGTTGGATTGCAGCATTGGAGCCAAAAAGGTGAAAGCTGGGAGCACACTGTTTAGGGAATATTGCAGATCTAGAAATGGAGAAGGGTAAACACCTCAGTCCCCCCCCCCCCGTTTTCATTTATTTATACAGAAACCAGTCTAATATAGTGCTATAAACAAAACCAAGATTAGTGTTTGAAAATCTGAAAATGGGTTGATTTAGCAGATGCATGAGGAGTTTCCAACAACTGAAGAAAGAATATGCAACATTGAGAAGGAAGCTTGAAGCTTATTTTCAGGTGGCAAGACAAGCAGGGCCAATGGAGACCGCATGTCGCCCCAAATAACAAAGAGCTGCAGATATTATGATCCATGATGCAGAAATAAGTACTGCATTAACATGCCAAGAAATATTATATATATATATGTATATGATTATGATTATGTATATGTATATGTATATGTATATGTATATGTATATGTATATGTTATGTATAATTTGGGTTGGCGAATCTGTTGTCTGTCTGTTTGTATGCCTAAGATTCACCTCTGTAGCGTTGTAGGCCTCTTAGAGTTTGCGTGTAAGCTATGTATTAGATTGAGTTTCATCAATGGAATGCTTTTGTCTCTTCCTTGGTGTCCATTTTAACAGAACTTGTCATTTCAATGTTGTCAACGTAACCAAGACATCATTTCCACGTACATAAAACTTAAAACATAATAAAGAATTTGCCAGGACGAGGAAAACTTGTTTGGACTCGTAAATATTAAATTATTTATCTCAATTCGATGTGAAAATATTTTACTCGAAAAATTTTAAATAAAGTTCGAGTTATAAAATGAAAATTCAAATAATTAGAAATTTTTAATAATTAGTAGATCATTTTTTAAGTTCGAGTCTAATTTTTCAATTATATATATATATATATCGCATATGAAAAAATATGAATATATATATATATATTGTATATAGTTATAGAAAACTGTTTAAATTGGAATTAATTAGTAACACTGTAAATGTTTACACTTAAATTTGAATAGAATCTCGAACAACTCGACTAACTCAAAATTTTAACTCGAAACGATCAAATTACAACATATTCATATCTGTTATCTGTCATGGGTTCAGTGTTAATGGCCGACTACTAATTTTGCAGAAGGAAGCTGCACGATGAGCATGAATGAAGGGTTTTTGCATGCATGCATGCATGATTCTGCTTTGTATCATTAGTTTTTAACACGAGATTAACATTTATACATCCAGGATCAAGGTTCAATATAGTTTCTTCATATCTTGGATTAACTTAATTACTTGTAAGTAGACATCTTGAAACCTGCAAAAATTTAGTGGCACTTACTGATGCAAAAATTTATGATAGGGGACAAACTTATAAAATTCTAGGGGATAAAAATAGATTTTTAATAAAAAATAGATATAATTTTTTTAAAAATTTCTAAATCATATATGAATTTTAAATTTTCAGGGAACGACTGTCCTTCCAACTCTCTTCGGTCCATCCCTGATTAGTAGCACTCCTATAAATAAGTTAAATTCAATAACGAAATGCTTAGAAATATAACACTGATGATTATTTTTCAAATCCTTGAATTTGTTAGATGATTATATAGCAGTGATTTTGAATTTTTTTAGTTTATTTTTGGATTTGATAAATTTAAATTTGTGTACTTTTCAACTATATATTAATATGGAAAAACTTTAATAAATAGCATTTTTGTTTTAGGGGTTAGAATTTTAATTTAGGGTTTAAAGTTTAGGAGTTTAGGTTGTAAAGTTTAGAATTTATATACTATATCAAATCTCAAATATATATGTATTTCATTCTATATGGAATTAGTTCCATTTGGTCACTAAACAAATAAAAATACTGTTGATTTAGTCACTAGCATTTCACATTGGGATCAATGTGGCTACCGTCCATTAAATAGCTAATAAAAATGATGAAGCGACCGCTTTTTAATTGGTATAATAACACATTTAGCCCTAAATATTTACACATTCTATTAATTTTGGTCCAATCCTAAAAATTTTAATATATATAATTATAAAAATTACGAAATATTTTAAAACTTCAAAATAATAAAAAAAGTAAAAGCAAAGAGAAGGAAACATTTTAAAAGATCAAAATAATCAATTTGGTGCTTTATAAGGAGGTATTGCTTTTCTCTTAATTTTCCACACTTTGGAACATAGGAACCCCCCACAAATTCTACTGAAACTTACTTTCCTTCATTAATGCTTAAATTGATATAGGTGAGCCATAATTTACAAAAGAGTACATTCCCAGAGATGTTCTTACTGTTATGTGTTAGAAAATGGAAATTCATTAGCATTGAGCAGGCAGAATACATGCGGGGTAGTAAAAATCAAAACAGTTGACAAGCTTCAACAGTAGGAGGAATTTACCACGATCTCTGCGAAATCAGAACTTTTTGCAGACATGGAAAGCAGTGTCATCTCAAACCATCGGATACTGAACTCTCTTCATCACATCAAACCTCGTCCAACATGTCAAGAAATCCCTTTCTAGATGTTCTTTCAACTGTGGAGGTGTTATAATGAAGCCCATAAGTTGACACTGCTTCAAACTTTGTCCACAACTCTTTCTTTAGGGTACTCTCACCCGGACGTTTTCCTCTCCGCATCATGCTCTCAGGTTCCTTCCACATTGGAGTACTTTCTACAGGAGCCAAGTTGTTGCCTGTATTTTCTGCAGAACAAGATAATTTATACTCAATTTATTTCTCAAACAGGAAACATCAGTGTATTAATATACTGCAACATATGTATAAAGATAGATACCTTGGTTCATTGTCTTGGTTTCTTGGCAAGCACCAGTGATAGGCAAGTGGTGCTCAGTGTCAGCTTTATTCGGGGATTTCTCATCTGGTGGCTCCAACAAAATGCAACTTTTAGGAGGTGAGAATAGCCACGTTGGTGAGGACTCCAGCTCTTTTTTCCTCATTTCTGGTACGAGTGTTCGTTGTATTCCTCGTAACTCCGGATACTTCAAAGTCAGATCCTCAGAGGCTTCTTCACTTCCAAAGGATTCAGAAAAACCACTGTTGTTAGTTCCAACAGGATACGGGGTAGACTTGCACACTACAAATTTGCTTCTGTCCAAGGACTCATGAATAGGTTCAAGCAGCACACAAGATTTAGGATGTGACATTTTTAAGCATGGAGTCATGACAAGCACGGAATGGTCTCTTTCTGAAAAAACCTGTGAAGAAACAAACCCGTGCTTCAATGTATTCTCTGTTTCAACCACAATTGAACCAGAAGGCTTAACTGGAGTTGCCTTTATTTTAACACCTTCAATCAAGTCATCATTTTCATCCCTAGGAATGTTGAGAAAAGATGCATGCTCAACATTCGATTTGGAAGCAGTCCCTTCGAATACTGATTTAGATGAGTCACACTTCTTTGCTTTTGACATAGGAAGAGACGTGAGAAGAAACAACTGTCTACCTCTCTCAAAATTACAGCCAGCCGCACGCCAAGACACGAGCGGAGAAAGCGAGATTAAAGAGTCCAACGTTGTTTCTTCTGGACTCCCAACATCAAAGCATTCTTTTTCATTTGCATCAACAAAAGGCACAATTTCAGCTTCCAAGTGTTTTCCAGTTAGATCGTTGTGCTCCTCAGCAGGACTCGAAAGTGCCTTCTGAAATCTGGGGACCCATACCTGCAAATATAGGAAACAACAATGTATGTTAAATCTGTAACAAACACATTCAGATTCAAGTAACACAAATTTTAGAAAATCAACTTAAAAGGATTAACCTTTAAAGAGGAAAGCATATCAGAAATGACATTCATGAAAGATTCAATTTCTTTTCTCCTCTGTTCCGTTGCCTTAAGCTTGAAAGCTTGCACAACAAGTTCATCAATCTGCCATGTTCAAAAATAAATTTTTGAAAAAACAATTTAGGTATGATTACCAGTCACATTTAAAGACAATGCAGAAATCAGATAAAAAATCAAAAGAGTCCAATGTAAGAGATACTAACGTTATCTGGAAGGCTGGAACATAGATACACAAAATTAAAGAAAAAAAAAGAGTAATTAAGATGAAGAAAGCAACATCTTATATAAAGCCGGACATTTTTACATAATTTGGGCAAATTTTCTCGGGAAGAAAACAGAAGCAAATCCTATGCTAAACGTTCTTATCTAATACAAGTATACTATATTCCGAGGATTATGTTTACTGAATATGATCAAACAAAAAATGAATGAATAAACAATTTATTAAAAATGAAATTCCAGACTATCAAAAGATAAACCCTAACCAAATGCATCAAACATAATTAGGTATAGAGAAGAAGAAAAACCTTTTTACACTACCTGACGGAGGACGGAGGACAGATCGGAGTGAAGGAGGAGGAGGCGGTCGAGGGAGGATTCGTTTTGATTATTACCGTCTTTGGAGAAAATTTTCTTCGTCGGAATCTCAGATTTGGAGAAACTCCGCGTGCTTTCATTGTTCGTTAAATCTCTCAGCGGTTTCCTGACTGATTTCGTCCTCGATTCCGTTCTCCGCATCTTTGTTCTTGAATTTTTCTTCTTTCTTTGCCTTTTCAAATCTGGATTTTGTGCCGTTTGATTTTTGAATTTCTTCTCTGGTTTCAATATTAGGCGGGTTACTTTCTATTGTTCCACCAAAATATTTAGTAGTACTATTATTTTTAAGGGTAAACTACCATAAAGATCACTTTTATTTTGATTTTGTTCAATTTTGATCACCAAAAAGGCAAAAATTAAAAAATACATTGTCAATTTGTTACAATTTGATCACTGAATTGTTAACTCTCACTATTTTAATGACGTGACAGGTTAAAAAATTAATTTCTAATTTGATCTCTGAAGCATAGAGAAAATATCAATTTAACCATGAATTTTGTTTCATTATTTTAACCTTCTTAAAGAACTCGTAAAAGCTCTCTAAACCACAAAATCTAGCCAAAAACTCTTCAACTTCCTCTTTGCTAGCTTTCCAAATCTGTGTCAGATCACATCAATTTTCAAACTATGTTGCTCCACTTTCCGAGATGCTTCAATTCACGGCTGAGGATCGTTTTGATCATTTTATAAATGTTCAAAAATTTTAATCTATTTGTGACTTTTGAAAGTTCAATAATCAAACCGATCATTTAATTATAGTTTAGTGACGCCGAATATACTTTACCATAAATTTAAGCCCGATAATCTCAACCCAACGTTGATTGAAGCCCAACATATTATAAGTTGATCGAAAACTCAAATTCGACTTCTTAAGCCCAAATTTAATTCAATTAGCCCACAAACGATTCAATTTAAACTTTATAAAAATCATTTTTTGTTCAGGAAAATTGAAAGTAACAAGTTTAAATCAGAAAAATATAGGTAATATTGTTCTACGTATGAATTCGAATTTCAACATTTATCTTGAGAATATAAATATCTCTTTACTTCATAAAAAAAACCAGACAAAATATGATGTCTACGATTTACGGTAAGATTACTCCACTGCCCTGGATCTTTGCCCTTTGGTATTAAACCTTACAAAATTAATATCATTGCCAAACATGAAAATATTTAAATTTATTTATTTACATGACAGTTTTGGTAGATACTATTACTAATTTTTTTTATATATCTTTTCATATTTAAAAAAGGTGTTTTCAAATATTTTTGGCTTAAATGAAAAATAAGTGCCTAAAATTTTAAAAGTTATAATTTTAGATGCCTGGCCGTTAATGGGTGTTAAATTTTTTTAGCTAATCAATGCTTGACACGTGGCATGTTTGGGGTACTTAAAATTTTAACTTTTGAAACTTTGGGCACCTATTTTTACAAAAAAATACTTTAGGCACCTAAAATTATAACTTTTAAAACTTTGGGCACTTATTTTTACAAAAAATACTTTAGCCACCTAAAGTTCAAAAAAAACATACTTTGGACACCTATTTTTCATTTAAGCCAATATTTTTTTATTTTCAAGTTTTCTAATAAATATTTAAATATACATGCATATATACCTTGAAATTTGGGCCTCCTGCTGTATACATAGTCTTGAGTATGAAATTACATTTGAAACTTTGAACCCCCAAAGTATGGGTTCTGAAAAACCCATTTCGAATTAGACCCGATAGGTGGTGAGTGATCAATATGATTAACTTTTCAATTGAACTTCATAATTTAAAGAAACTTCACATATTTTATTTTGGATTCCCAACCAATCATTTTATTTAAAAATATATATACATGCTATAATTTTTTTTACAGTTATCGGTACTCAATTTATTGGCCGATTAATTTAGATCAAATACTACATAGACTCATTATAGGGGCGACACTACTAGCAGTGGGGAAGCTAGAATGTTGGTATGGGATTTAGGGAATTCACATAGTAGTGCAATAAGTATTGTTGACCCATATCTCAAAAAATCAAGTGGGGTCATTTTTTTATTTTATATGAAAAGATTTAGTTTTTTATACTTTATAATGGCTTTGAAGGACATTTTAGTTAGATTAGTGGAGTCATTTACACCCTAAACTTTCTACTTACATCCGCCCATGCCTACTAACTAGTGGCGGACCTACATGGCTAGAGGTGAGCGTTCGATCGAGTCGAGTAAAAAATTTTAAGTTATTCGAGTTGACGTATCATATTTTACAACTCAAACTTAATTTGAATTTTTTTTATTCGAGCCGAGTTTATAAAATTCGAGTTGAGTTTTCAAGTTCCTATACAAATTTAAGTGTAATTATTTATCACATTACAGTACAGTTTGATTCTAATTTAAACAACTTTCTCTAACCATATAAGATATGCATATATATATATATATATTCATATTATTTTTCACTTGTAAAAATAAGATTTGTAATGTCATTTAATAAAAAACATCATCTAAACTTATAAAATATATTTATAATGCTATTTTTAAATAATGAACTTTTGGGGATAAAGTATTGATGAGAGTATAAATGAACCAATAATTTGATGTGAAGAAAAATTTTACAAAAAAATTAGTTGAATGACCAAATTGAATAAAATGTAAAGTTAAAGGACTAAATTACAAAAAGAATATATTTTGTTAAAAAATATGAATTAAAGTTACATACATATTATATAGTGTTAGTGAATCATGTGGTTTAATTTTGTTAAAAACAGACTTAAAATGAAAGATGAATTGAAGAAATGGGAAAAATATTCAAAGTTGAGGGGCTAAATTAAAAAATAGAAAATTTATTTTAAAAATGTGAATCGAAGCTAATAGGTATTGTACAGTGGGTTAGGAGCATGTGGTTCAAATTTGGTCAAAATGAACTTAAAACAAAGGAGTGATTGAAGAAATAAGGAAATCATACAAAGTTAAGGGGCTAAATTGAAAAAGGGTGAAATTTATTTTTAAAAATATGAATTGATGCTAAATAAGTGTTCTAAATCGGTTTAGTAACGTGTGATTCAAATTTGGTCAAAATGAACTTAAAATGAAGGATAAATCGAAGAGAAATGAAATCATAGACTAAATCGTAAAACTGTAAAATTAAATTTTTTCTATTTTTCGAGTTGGGCAATTTTCAACTCGACTCGAACTCAAAAAAATTTCATGTTACTCGATTTAACTTGAATAACTCGACTCGAATAACTCAAAATTAAAAAAAAAAAAATTTGAGTCGAGTCGAGTTTTGCTCACCTCTATATATGGCCACCCAGGAGAACAATTGCACCCTATTTTTGCGGGGGGGGGGGGGGAATGTTTAGTGTTAAATTCCTTCTTCAAAATTAATTTAGTGTGTAGATGGAAAAATGAAAATCTGTATACCCATTTTGAAATATATATATATATATATATATATATATATATATTAGACCTATTTTTGAATTTCTGGATCCGCCACTGCTCCTAACGCAATTTGCATTGTTGACAGCGTCAAAATTTAAATATCTGACCTTATTTATGAGACCTAACACCTCACCATACTAGACTAATATATTTTTTTTGACGTATCCTATTTCTACCTAAGAGGAGAAGAGGAACTCTAGTGAAACGGGTGTTCTTGCTAGGTCTAAAACTCATGACCTAAAAAAAGAAAAATGAACTAATGAAAAGTTCCGACCTAACTCTTCATCACACTATAGCAACATTTTTTAATCAGTTAGTATACATACTTCACTTTTTAATTAAATTAAATGTGACATTAGTATTTAATTTCATGTATTCCTTTTTTGAATATATGTATTCCCATATACACATGTTTATAAGTTTTTTAAATAATAATATTGTATTATTCTATTTTGAATTTTATCTCTTTAATTTTTCATTTATTTTCCTTCTTTTTATCACAAAGAATATCCAAATGTGAAAGCATTCATTTATCATAACATTTTTGTCACTTTATGAATTTATATTGTACCAATAATTCCGAGCATATGGGCTTTTTGTCGTTTGATATATAAAGGCAAAGGAGAGAATAAAAACATGCTTTTTAATAGAAAAAAAGGCATGCCTTTTGAAATTATAGATAACTATTAACCATGGCTTGAATTATTTGTAGATAAGTCTCATATTATATGAGTTTAATCTATGTAAAATAAATTTTGAATAATACAAATTTATAATTTGGATGGATTTGAATTAATTTAACATATTATAGAATATAAAAATATTTTTTTCTATTTTAATATTGTATTATTTTAGTAAATAATGAATTTAACTTTCGAGTTGGCTTAAGCAATAAGAACCAATTCTTGGTTAGCAAAATAGAATAGTTTCAGGCTGTGACCCAACTGTTTGAAAAGATCTAATTATACCCTTGATGTTAAAATATTATACAAAATTTCCATATATATATATATATATATATATATATATATATATATCTCATGGATTTGATATAAAATATTCATACTTGATCCATTAAATTAACTTCATGTTCTTGCTCTCAACGGGCTATATTCAATTTCATGTACAGTTGGTTTAATGATTTTTGGTGGTTATTTTATTATAGCAAAGAATATATGTACAATCATAGTTTAATCAAATATTGATAATATATATAAATTATTATCTGATAGATATATATATTAATGGTAGAGTTTTTAACAATAACAAAAAACTAGATTTTATTAAAAATAAGAAAAAATAACAAATATAACACGCCCAAATCATACAAAAAATATTAAAGACAAAGTCTACCCAAAAAACTCTTGAAAAAAGAAAAGTAAAACATGTAACCAAAGGGCGTGAAGAATAATGATTGAACTACCCTTGACTACATCGTTCATCTTTTATAGAAAACCCAACAACCATCATGAAAATTTGTATGTTTCTTCCAACTAAATACTATATCGATGTGTGAGTGGAGATTGAGAAAATCAATCTTGTAAACCGTTCTACTAATGGTTATGATTGCATTGACAAAATACCATAAAAGTTTAATGGATCTAACCATATTAGACCATCGACCATACCTGATCAGAGGGTGCGTCGCAATAACTCCTACACGAACATCCAGCTACCATAAAAATAGATAATAAAAAAAATCATGTCACCAGTCAGACAAAAATCATACCACAAATGCTTGAGAATAAACGCAACAAGATATCGAAAAAAATTTATAAAAAAATATCATTTCAGACTAAAAACAAAAAAAGTAAAGAAAAAAAACAGACGACGTTATTAAGACTGTATGATTACCATAAGTAATGGTTACCATACTTATGCCCGTGCATGAAAATATTTTAAAAATAGAAAATGAAAGCTTATTGTTTTATTATCTTGACTTAATCTAAGCATAAATCTCTTAATTAAACATGTGCAATCATTAAATTCAAAGTAAGTAGACTCTATAAACCCTAACTGCAAAGGATTCTTAACTAATATAATTGGTAGGAGAATAAAATAGGCCCCATCTTTTTGTATAAATATTTTTTTTATTTTTAAACCGACCCCTATGTATGTCTTGCATTATGGATATGAATCAATTAATAATCTATTATACCTTTAATAAAAATAATTAAAATATAATTTTGTTAATGATGCTCAATAGCATGACCCATTGGCAAAAGTAAAGGCTCTCAAAGTTATGATGGTTGTGATCAACATCTTGCTTTTCTAGCTAGCAACTTCATGCTTCTAATAATCACAAACATGACCATGGTTTTATTTTATCTTTTACTCATTTAGAGCTTATGATCCATTTACTAATTTAGAGGTTTAAAACTTTTCTTTACACTCTTGGTGTTATTGATACACCTAGAACTCCTTGAACCCTAAAGATTTTAAAATAATCATGCAATCGTCCAAATCGCTTCTATAAATCAAATGTGACTGTTAGTGTTATGATCTAAATTTTATTTTGGACCGAAACGAACATTTATAAAGAAACAGTTACAAAAGTTATTATAATCAGTTGAAGAGTAGGAAACTCAGTTTGAGTATAATTACTTTCTATGCAAGTTTCTTTTGTAACCAAATAATATATCCATATAAATAAATATAGGGATTAGGGTTAAAATAATCAGTTGTAATCTCTTCCGGCATAGTGAAATTTCTCATTCTCTGCATGTGATTTTCTCCTTTTTGAATTTTTCATGTAAATCTTGGTGTTTATTTTTCTTTTTATGCTTTTTGCGACTACTGTTTGTTTTTCGTTATTATCATTCCGATAATTATTATAATGAATTTCTAGATCTGTCGTATTTTCTCAATCGGCTTTAAGGGATTATAAACCACATATTCAAATATATGTATGTGATTAGGGTATTGATTGATGGGGCTTATCAGCTCAAAGGGTGAGAGTGAAGAGGGGATATGGATATCAATGCCAACAACTACAAGTATGGGTGCTTACGGTTAACTAAAATACTACAACAATTAACCTATAAGTTAAGTTTTTAATGCAAAAGTTATATATTCTTAGTGCAATTAGAGGAAAAATGCATAGAGAATGTACCTATGAATGCATAAAAAATTAATACACTCTTTCGTAACAGTTAACCATGAATACCCTTAACTACAAGTGATATTGTACGTGTATAATACATTAATAGCGGCGCATGAAAAATTATATGTAAAGGGAAACAAGACAATACACAAATGAAAACCCATTAAAAGGAGTCCCAGAAGCAATCAATGAAAGTGAAGAAAAAGGAAAGGGCACTTTGGAAAAGGAAATGCCAAGAGAAAAGGGGAACAAGAGAAGCACAATTTAGATATATAAGCATTTGGTGCCCATGTATAAACCAAAATTTCACATATATGCATCAAATTCATAATTCATTACATAAGAAATTTGATGTTTTTAAATAAGATCGCATATTTAAATTATTTTAATGAAAATAAAAAACACTGAGAAATATATATATATATATATATATATAAAAGTTCGACTCAACTCTAAATATAGAGAAATTCTTATGACTATCAAATATAGAAACACCTAACTCATTAGAAGGGAGACCACCAACCTAATTTGCTCCTTTCACAACATCAAAATTCAAATCTCTAACCTTATTTAAGATATCTAACGTCTAAATTTTTAGAACAATTGGTTGTTGATCAAGATTGTGATTTTTTTTTGTATAACCACTGATATTCAACTCATTGACTAACTAATCCGAATCGGATACTACACACACCTATTATGGGGGCGATCCTCCCAACCCAATTACTTCATTCACTGTGTCGAGATTCGAACCTTTGACCTCGCTTAAGAGATCTAGTGCCTCATCCTACTAGATAGGGGGTGCAAAAAAACTAAACAATCTAAACCGATCCTAAAAACCGAAAAAATGGTTAACCAAACTGAAAAAATAGATTTTGGTTTGGGTTTTTGTTTTTTTAAAAAGAAATCAGTTCGTTTTCAATTTTGAAAAAAACGAGTAACCGAACCGACCAATTATATAATATATATTATTATATTATATATCTTTTAATATTTTATATTAAAAAAATATGATTTTTTCCTTATTTACATTCCCCAAAAGTAAAACTTTAGTTTTATTTTATAAAATTTAAGTGTTTAACTTGTTAGTATTAAAAAAGATTTAATATCGTATGTCAATTTTTAAAAGTATATATTTTTCTAACATATTATTAAAATTTATTTTTTAATAAACAAAGTAAAAAAACCGTTACCTGAACTGAACTGAATATTTTGATTAACCGAATAAACGGTTAACCGGTTAAATGGTTACGGTTTAGAGTCGAGAATTGAGTGACTCAAACTTACCTCTTAACCGAAATAATTTGCTAATGGTTAACCGAACCCGATTTTGTACACTCCTATTACTAGACCAACCGATTGTTAGTATTTTTGTCATACATATGAGTCAATTTTTATATGGTTGAGGTATGTTGTTTTTTTTTTGGGTAGGTCGGTGACTATTTTTGAAACATTATCTCTTATTTTTCCAATTAAATGAAAAAAAAAACACAATTTACCAAGATTTTCATTGGTTTTAGTCTTGAATCCATGATTATTGTGAGTATGACGGTTCTTGCTTAGTCGATATTTAACATTTTTTTATGGGAATCTTTCATGGTAGCACTTTGATGTAATAGTGGGAAAAAGATACCCAAAATTTCTCTCTAGGAGCACGAGAACACCCAAATCTCTTTGGGGATATATCAACTTTCCTTAACTATTAAACTATATTAACATGGATTTTTATCTGATTTTTTAACTATCGATATCTGACTTATTAGTTAACTAATTTGAATTAAATTTTACATAGCCTCAATATAGAGACGGCCTACTCAATCAAGTTTTCTCAATTCACAACGTTATAACTAAAATTTCTAACCTTACTTAAGAGACTTAGCACCTCGTTTCATTAGACTAACTGATTATTAATAGATTACTTATATGTTTTTGAGCATATCATTAATCTATTATCGCCAAATTTTGAATAGACTTTTCTATTATTAGGTAGTTGATTGAGTTTATGTACGATTAATAGTGCTGTTCTTGTTAAACATTTAAAAACGTAATTTAAGCGGGTTTAAATGTGATGCATCTTTCAATTTAAAGATTTGATAAATTCATAAATATTTTAAAATATATAAAAATACATATGTTTTCAAATATAGCTATGATATAATTAATTTTTGAATTTGAATCTTTTTGATATTGCGAAATTTTGAGACTGCACCGTGTGATACAAGTTCAAAGTATCTTTATAATCAAATGACTAAAAATAAGAAAATCTGTCTAAATTTAGGGACTAATATAAATTTATAAATTAAATTAAAAAAATTAACATTAGAAATTAAAAATTAGTTTATCCCTTGAAACCTTGATGGTCCCATTTTCAATCACACGACGAATCCTGGCCAGAAATCAGCATCCTTAATCAGACAGTGGAGAGTATCCCATCCAACTAAGTATCACGATTAGATCGTACCTTTAGTGCGCCTTATCTGAGTTCCTCTTTTTTTCGGTATAGATTTCAAGTTGATCCGACTACTAGCGATGACAGATTGAAATTTTTAAATTTTAATTTAAATTTTTTAATTTTGATTTATTATTATTAATTATCGGATTAACTTGGCACGCCTTTTCTCTGCCTTTATGGTTCGTCAATGTCTCATGACACGTTTTCTGGATACTTTTGCGGCCGTTTGATGCTCGTGTAGTGTTCTTCACGATGTTTTGTTTCTGATTTGTTTTTGTCTGTGTTCATAGATAATTTCATCCATTTTGTGATTGTTTGCCGATGTAATCAGAAATGGAGCGGAACGATACGTTTAGAATCGACACGAAAAGGCATTTACAGTTTTTTGGTGAGGATTTCATCTAGTTCATGTTTTGACCTCTCACCATGGACGCTTCTTACAATAGACTTTAGAGATTTGTTGTGGTACAAAGAGGAAGTGTCTAATCTGACTGGAGCAGCCCTTTAGTTTTCTGTTTAGATTTATCGTTATCTTTTTTATTATTATTTTTAAATATTGTGAAATCTTTAAAAGATTATGTTGTTTTTCTTTTTTTTATTAATAAAGTTGTCTTGTTTTAAGTTCAAAAGAATGATGTATGTTCATTGAATCGAAAAAAATTTCTTTATATTAATAAATTATTAATTTATTGATTAATTAATATCTCTTTAAATTAATAAAATTACGTGATCCCGATATTATTAATTTATAGAGGTTTTATTGTATAACCCCTAAATTATATATAATCATTAAGTATATAATTAATTAAATTGAAGAAAAATACATATTTAAATACGTTAAAAATATATTTTCTTTTAATTATTATAGTAATAAAGAGACTAATGGAATTAAGGTTTAGTATTACATACTTTTTGTGAAAAGAAAATCAAGAAGAACAATGGTACTAAAAGCTTTTGTTTGAATCCAATGATAATATGACAACTTACCAAAAACGTGTTATAAGGTGATTGATTTACACTAGTAATAATGAGTGTGCCATCAGCGTTGTATTTTTTTTTGGTTGATTTTTGTTATTTTATAGTTTATATTCGAGATTCGTTGCTCTCGCTCCCAACAAAGTCATCTCTAAGGAGAGAACTTATTGCACTCAACACTTGTCGATAAGTATTTTAAGTTTACATTTCGAGAATTCATAACTATTAATTAATAGTTAATTGTACCTCAAGTCTATAAATAATGACACTCATTTTAAATTGATTTATAAACTTTTAAATATTCAAGTTTAATTTTTAAACTATGATCCTCGTTCAAAATTTGTTCTTAAACTTTTGAACGTTTTAATATTATTGATTATGTCACATCATATTATTACATAGTACACATCAATGTTTACGTAATAATTAACTATTTTATAAGGGTTTTATTAACATAGGATATGCTTATTATATACCGATAATTTGCTAATGAAATTAGAATATTAAAAAATTTGGAACCAATTTAAAATGAGAATCATTGTTTAAAGATGAAATTTGAATGTTTAAAAGTTTGAGGGTTAATTTAAAATAAGTTATAATTTAAAGATAAAAATAGAATATTTAAAAGTTAAAAAAAGGAGAGTAATAATTTAAACACAGTAAGTGCAATTAACTTTAAATATTTTCATTAAAATTGCGGATGAGGATCATATTTTATTAAAGGGCTTATATCACAAATAACTACTTAAAGTATATTAACTTTTTTTATTTAAGTATTTAAAACATTTTTGGTTAAAATAAATACTTAAAGTATATTTTTTAGTCAAATTAAGCATCTAATGTATATTTTTTGGCCAAAGTAGATACTTAAAGTATTTTTTCGTCAAAGTAGGTACTTAAAATATATCTTTTTGTCAAAATAGGCACCTAATATATTTTTTTAATCAATGTCACATGATAACTTTTAGAAACTTAGATGAAATATATATACATACATATACTTATTTTGACCAAAAAGTATATAAATACTTATTTTAATTAAAAAATATTTTAAATACCTAAATAAAAAAATTAATATACTTTAAATATTTATTTGTAAGGAAAATTCTACAACACTCGACGAACACCGCTGAACACTACTAACGATGAACACCGCTGAACACCATTAAATTAATTTATAAAGATTAAATTTCTCAAGGATTCAACATATAATTATAAATTATTTAAAATAAAATTTTAATTAAATTATTTTTTTATATATATTATATTTTAATTTTTTTAAATAATTGGATCAAATATCAACCTTAGTCAATTTAAAAAATAAAAAACTCTAAACCCTAAACCCTAAATTCAAACATTGGGTTTAAGATTTAAGGTTTAGGGTTTTGAGTTTATGATTTAGAGTTTTGGGTTTAGGGTTTATGATTTAGGGTTTATGGTTTAGGATTTAGAGTTAGGGTGCAAGGCTTAGGGTGCAGGATTTAGGGTTTATGGTTTATAGTTTAAGATTTAGGTTTAGGGTATTTTTTTTAAATTGACTAAAGTTGGTATTTAATTCAATTATTTAAAAAAATTAAAAATATAATATATATGAAAAATAATTTAATTAAAATTTTATTTTAAATAATTTATAATTATACGTTGAGTCCTTTAAATTTTTAATTTTTATAAATTAATTTAATGGTGTTCAGCGGTATTCGTAAAACGTGGTAGACTCGTCCTATTTGTAATATAATCCTTTATTAAAGGGATTTCTTTGGTTATATTTATTTGTATACATTGTTTATTAGTGCGTATAAAATACTGAAACATTATTCTCCAGCATCTAAAGAATCGCCTGCTGGAGTCCTAGAAAGATATAAAAGAGAGGGCAAGAACAACCGCTTCAACACACACCTCTCTCTATTTACCTTTGCACTTTGGGTTGGGTTTTGTCACTAAAACCGCTTTGTTCTTTTGGGAGCTTACCTTTCACCTTGGTGGGGTTCTTTCTATTTCAAAGCTGTGATTTTTTTTTTTTATAATATGGCGTTTTTGGTCTGCCTTTTTTCTTTCAAAGGTGTCGGCTTTTAAAGAATTTATTGGCTGAGACTGAGAGGCTTCTCCGAGCTCCACAGTTCTTGCTTTGTTAGCTGGTTTCTTCACCTATTCCTCTCAGGGTTTTTTCTTTGCTAAACTCAAGTTTCTGTTGATTTCATGTTGTTTTGAGCTCTGGTTTACTGACTCCCTTTAAGTTATATACACCAACTTCTAACTTTATACATATACATATATATATATATATATTCAGTCTGTGAAAGTCGATGGAGATCGGTTGTTCAAAGAACGCTAAATCATGTCCTCAACTTCTTGATCTGATTCCTCAAGAGAGAGAGTGGCATCATGTGAAGAGAGAAGATGATAAAAAGGATGGATCTTCAGAGGAGAAGAAGCTGGAGCTGAGGCTTTGTCCCCCAGGTGAAGACACCTGGTACTTCTCTTCTTCAATGAAGAGCAATGGAAAACAAGCACACAAGTTTCCATGTCCGGAGGACCACCACCCTGTTGGGACAGTTTTGTCCACACCATGGGGCAAAAACCACCACCAACAACAACAACAACAGCAGACAAAGACTTGTTCATTTCTCCAGTTCCCATCAACAACTGCCCCGCCACCACATAGCTTGCCTGTTATGGCAAAGGAATCATCACAGCCCTGCTGCAAGAAAGCGGTGGACTTGTTGCAGGATGCTGAGAGAAAAGCATTTAAACCTCCTGCAAATACAGCTGTGCCACTCAATACTTCTCAGAAAAGGTACACCACCTTTTTACACCTCTCCATATCTTTTAAATTTTTGGACAGAGGATATTCAGTTCACTACAGGTCACAAGTGTTTTTACATTACTTGATGCTTGTGTTGTGTTGTGTGGTCCATCATCCATGCATGCTGTTCTTGTTGCCTGTTTTGTTTCATTTCTTTATGTTTCTCATGTTAAAACCTGAAACCAGAACTGCTCCTGGACCAGTTGTGGGTTGGCCTCCAATTCGCTCCATAAGGAAAAACCTTGCCAGCAACAGTTCTTCAAAACAAGCTTCTGATTCACCAAGTGTGGACCCTCCTAATGAAAAACCAGCAGTTGAACCTAATGGCAAAGGCCTGTTTGTGAAAATCAACATGGATGGTGTTCCCATAGGAAGGAAAGTGGACCTCAAAGCCTATGATAGCTATGAAAAACTGTCAACTGCTGTGGATGAACTCTTCAGAGGCCTGCTTGCTGGTAAATTTATTTCCACTTGGATTAGGGGAATTAGCGGTGATTCTAGGGTGCGGCGCTTTAATTTAAGGTTAAAAAAGGATATAACATTTCGGTTCCGTGAATTAGATGCAATAGTAATGTCCCCATTAGCCACTAGGGGGAAATTTGTTTTATTCATTGTTTAATATGGCATCTACATCAGCACCAACTTATCTGGTTTACTATAGTGACCTACCAGTTCACATCAGTGTTAGTTTTCAACTGTTTAGGTGATGGAAGTGGGGGAGGGATTTGCATATTTCAAGGGCCAAAACTTTGGACTCATATGCTTGTTCTTATTCCAATTAAGCTCTTAGGCTATGTTAATGTGATCTCAATTGACATATATGGTTTGTTTATCTCATCGGTTTGTCGTTTTGTTCGAACCGTGTAGCTCAAAGAGATTCCTCTGCTGGTGGAATGGTGAACAAGCAAGATGGGGAGAAAGCGATTACCGGCGTATTGAACGGAAGCGGGGAATATACACTTGTTTATGAGGATAATGAAGGAGACAGTATGCTTGTTGGGGATGTTCCATGGCAGTAAGCATCTTTTGTCACCGTTGATGGAATGCAATTTGAGATTATACTATACCATATTATATTCCCAGTATTGGTGGCTGAGATTACAGTAGAATAATACCCTTTTTCTCTTTTGTCATCTACTTTTCTTCAATGTTGGCATATTCTTTCTTAATGTATGCATAACTGAAATTCGACTCGAAACCGCTTCTGTTTTATTCTTTCTTAATGTATTTGATTTGCAGCATGTTTGTGTCGACGGTGAAGAGGCTGCGCGCATTGAAGAGCTCCGAACTGCCTGCGCTTGTCCGTGAGTATCGATTTTTTTTATTATAAAATTGATTAATGGTTAATTAGTTGGGTTGGTTCATGAAATTAAACACAAGTGTTTGTTCTTTCGCAGTTGGGAGCAGTAAGCAAGGGAAGATGAAGACTTGGAATTCCTTGCCACCATAATAACTACTAAGAGTTTTCCTATGAAAAGAAGACCTTTGAATTATGTTTTCACGTTTGATATTTTTCTACCCTATTTTGCAATGTAACTTATTGCACTCAACAGAATATATAGGTCGTTTTATATGTAAGTTTTGATGTGTTTTCCCTTTGCTTAAACTCCAATGGCATTTGGTGCAAAACAATGCTTGGTTGCAAATATATGTTGTGTTTGATATGTAAATTGTGTTTTGTACTTTGTATTAACAACCCATCTCAGTAATCGGGATGGTCGGGTGTAAATAAACAAAGCGACTAATTGTTCATATATCGTTCATTTATTAAGTTAAATAAACGAATATGAATTTAAATTTTATGTCTGTTTTATAAACAAACATAAATAAAGACATGTTTGGTTCGTTTATGCTCACGAACAAACTTGTTTATAAACGAACACGAACATCATTTACACCCCTGGTTAAACATATAAACTCTCGTGTTAACCGTCTCTAACTTTGGTTACCAGATCTTGTATAAACAACAAGTTTAATCAATTGAAGTTAGTGAAAATTTAAAGAATGATGGGTTGTAAAGTTGTAACCTTGCCATTTATGTTTGATTCCATTGAAGCAGCCGAGAAACAGTGCTCCAAATTCAAGTTGTCGTTTTGGGTTTGGGGAGAAAGTGGAGGAAATTTTGCCCTTTTTGATCAAACTGAGTGACCCACAAGAGGTAGCGGATATGGTTAGAATTATTTGGAGTCTAGGGGCGGTGCCGAGCTCAATGAATCTTTCAGGGGTTGGAGGTCAGTATCGTTGAGAGCTGCCTAACTTTGGGCCCTAATTTAAGACTGCTCTGATTTGGTCTAATTAATTTAGACAATGATTGACCAAGGGATGTAGGAGACAATCACATTCTTGAATATTTCAAACTTTCATATAATTTATGTACTTTTTAAGCAATTGCATTCTTAAATATTGACGAAGACACTTAATAAAATTTTCAGACCAAATATAATAAAATTCAAATAACAACTTATAGCAGAACGAGTGAGAGTTGTTGAGGGCTGGTTTCACCAATTTTCTCTCTAAGCATATGGCATTGGATTGAGAGAGAGAGATCCACTTGGGATAGTTTCACATTAACCTCAACACCGACACTCCAAGGTTTTGTATTATATATAGTTTATAGTTAAACCTTTGAAAACTACATATAAAGACAAAATATATGGATACAAAATTCACATATGCTTCTTCCTCGCCTATCATGTGTTAGAGTTACAATTAATTAAAGGGTAAAACAATTAATTTGTTCTTTGAACTTATTTTTTTCATCATTTTAATAATATATGGTACGCTCTTAAAGTGTTATATATGTCATCAAAAAATAAAAATATTAAATATAAAGATTAATAAATAAAAATTAGTGACCAAACTTAGAAAAAAAGTTTTCAAAACTTAAAAAAACACAAGAAATTAAAATAAAAAAGGACATGATAAACTTTGTGGATTTATTTCTTTTATTATCCTAACCCTTTTTCAAATATATATATATAGGGCTAAGATCCACTTGCACGGTGTAAAACTCAATTATTTTTACATTTTTTGGACCTTTAGATGAGAGTAATTAATGGCTAATGTTATTTCCTTATCTGCTTTTTTTCTGTGATAATCTTCACATTTTTTTACTATTAATCTCAACCATCCATTTACCTTTATCCAATGGTCCGAAAAAAGTGTAAAAGTAATCCACTTGCATGGTGTAAAACTCATTTAGTTTTACACTAATTCATGGTCATTGGATTTGTGGAATGGATGATGAGATTAAACACTCTTATTTTGGATATACTTACACAATATAAGAGTTTTAAAGTTTTAACGTTTTTTGGATTGTTGGATGGCTGAAATTAACTCCTTACTTTCTTTTTCCAAGTGATAATCTCGCATGTCCTACTGTTAATATCAATAATTCATTTCACCCATATAAAGATCAAAAAAACGTGTAAAACTTAAAAACTCTTATATTGTATAAACAAATCATATATATAAGATGATTCTACAATAAACATCATGTACCGCTATGTACCACTAATCATGTGTACCACAATGTACCATCAACTATTTTAATTACTTTTGAAATCATGGGACCAAAAGCGTTATTATCCCATTTTAGAATAAAATCTAAAAAAAAAATTGTCAAGCCTCTATCCTCTTGTATTGTCTTTTTCTACCTTCATTTGTATTTTAAAGGTTAGGGTAAAGTACACAAACAGCCATTAAATTAAGTAAAAATAGTTTTCTTGACCACTTAAATTTCAAAATTTATAAAATGATAATTAAACTTATCAAACTTTTACAAATGGTCATTGTACGTTATAAAATAGTGATAAATTTTGATAGGTTTAAAAATAATTTGAAATAGCTCGATAAGTTTAGTGACCTTTTTGAATTAGTTTGATAGAATTTAGTGGCTATTTTGTAACAATTTAATAAGTTCAATGACATTTTATAATTTCTGAAACTTTAGTTGCTAAAAATATTTTTTTATTCAATTTAATGTCCATTTGTGTACATGGATGAAAGACATCATCCTTTACCACTGGGACCACTCCACGGGTTCGAGAAGTTATATAAGGGTAATATCACAATATGTGTATAAGAATATTATGCAATTCTTCTTTAAAATGTTAAATCTAATTTCTATCCTTAAAATCTTAAATTGTAAACCTACATCCCAAAATGCTAAATTTTAAACTCTGACACTAAATCTTAAATTATAAACCTTACGACCTAAATTCTAAATCCTTAAATTTAACAAACTCGCATAAACTAAAAGTACCAAACCGAAGACTTGAGAGAAACAAAAGTGTTAACAAATGTTTGAAAGATGATATGATTCCTAAGGTTGCTTCTTATTATTTGTCGGACGGACCATTATGTATCCAATTGCCCATGAAAATTGAGCATACAAAAATTATTTTAATATTGATTTTGAAAATGTAATTATTTTTCTATTTAATTTAAAAAAATTGCATCTTTGATTCATAATTGAGTTCAGAACCTTCTAATTGTATTGTCTATATGTTTTAATTAATTCCATTCGGCTCAACATTTATAGATCAGCTTAATGATCTATTTTACTAGTAAAGAAATAAAGGTAAACTTTTTGTTTAGTCACCAAATTTTTACTGTGTTTACGTTTTGGTCTCATTTATAAAAAATTTCAATTTAATCATTAAAAATTTAAATTTTGCTCATTTAAATCACTCAAACGTTAAAGAACTAAAGTTTTCTTGTTGCAAACCCATAATGTTGTGTTTTGGTTCTCTTTATTTTGTAAATTAACCAATATTTTGGGCTTTTTGTTCCCTTTGATCCCCATCCTTTTCTACCCTCGTTCGACCGTCGCTAGATACATTTTCGACGTAGTTGGCATCGAAGTGTTCCCTTTCTCTCCTCTTTCATCTCTTCAGTTTGGTTTTCCTAAAAATCCCTCTGAATTGACAAGATTCAATCACAAGCTTTGACTTTATCTTGGTCTAATATACTCAACCACTGAATCATAGAGTATGAAAATATGAGTTTAAGACTTTGAGGGATGTACAAATTTACCAAAAAAATCAAATTTTTTTGTATATTTTTCTAATGACGTTAAAGAGATAACTGTCTAGTGACCTAAAAGAACCATATTAAAAATTTAATAATTAAAGGTGACCAAAACAGAAAGACTAGACTACACAAATAGCTTACACAGAAAATATTAAATACTTAAATCTTTTACATTAATATTTATATATTTTATAATTAATAAATTTTGTTGGTTATTAAATAGTAAACTATACAGACATTGCAGCATAAAATATCATCAATCACATGAAAGAAAAATAAATCAAATTATCCGTGAGCCGCAAGCAATACAAAGAATAAGGGTTATCAATTATTTTGCTGACGCAGCATTAGCCATTTTTAAACCACCAGAAGGAAACAAAAATGGTGAACAGAAAAATTGTCAAGAAATTCCAACAAATAACTTTTCGAAAAGAAAAAAAACTGCAGACACAGTTCTTAGTCGTCATCGCTTCCGAGATACTTCGAATGGGAAGCAGCAAGAATAGCCGCTCCGATGCCAGAACCATCACTTGAGAGCTCAAGTACAATGGTTTCGAACACATCTTTCCCGAGCAGTTCGTTCAGGCAGTTCTCCAAGCATTTACGGTATTTTGTATAGTGTTCGTATAGTCCACCGTCCATGGCTATCACCGTCCTGTGTTTCTCCCCTTCCTTGATCGTGTCCCTCCCCATTTTCCTCAGAATACTTAATACCCCGGCAGCCGAAAGACGTGCGCCACGTGTCGCGACAATGCTGCAAATCTGGACTATTACTTTTCTCATCTTCAGGGAGGTGTTCGATATCTGCAATACAAAAGATGTAAAGAAAGGGTTAGAATACACAACACGGTTTGGTAATGGTACTTCAATAATGTAGTTTCGATGATGGGAATAAAGTATACCTCGAAAATGTCTTTAATGTGATTGGTTACCACTTTGAGGTCAGGGGAAGTGTCTTGATGCATGGCGGAAATGGCAGGTGTTCTGCAAGTTAGCAAGGCTCAATTATTAGTATTCTGCAGATCTCGAACACAATACAGAATTGCAACTTTCAGTAAAGAACCGGTGGCCGTTGTTAACTACGTTACTCGAACTCTTCATTTTCGGTAATACAGCATGAAGAAATTACCCCAATATGAATGGCACTTTAAGTTTCGGTGGAACCGTGTCACCGAAAAATGCAGCTTCCTGAGCCAACCAACTTAGGACTCTGCGGACGATTTCTCCCAAATACATACCAGACATTACCTTCTCATAAATCTGTGGCAAATCAAAGGAATATAAGGTGAAGAATAATGTTAAAGAGAAGGCAAAAGCGAAACAAACCAGAACTGTGTGACATTTCAAACTTACCTGATCACCAGGATTTAAACTCTCGGCATCCATTTCAAGATCATACTCTGATAATGGAAGATGTGCTGACTTAAAGTTACCCCACTCCATATTAATGACCTTCAGAGAAATACCAATATCGACTTTAGTTTTTGTCCTACACCTAAATAGTCAGTTACGAACTCATATGGACATCAAGGAAGAAAGAAACTATCTCGAAGCTAGAGTGTTCACTGAAAGCAATTAAAGAACAGCTAACCATCTCTCCAGATCTTGGTAGTGGACCATGCCATTTTGGTATCGCGCTTGCGCGTTCAACATATGCTGCATTTGATCCAGTACCAAGGATCACAGCAGCAACAACATCTTTGTTGGCAAACCGACCTCCAGCTAGTGTCCCGACAGTATCATTGACCTGGTGTTCAAATGGTTGCAGTAAGGAACCGGGGGAAAAGAGTAACAATAATGAAAAGCTGAAACATGCATACGAAGGTACTTAACATAAGCCTACCAAAGCTGAAACACGCATGTCAAGGCCGTGTCTTTCCATGGCTTTGGTCAATTCTGCTACCACGTCTCGGCCAACCTGTTAATTCAGCACTCAATAACAGTAAAGAAATATAAGTAAAGGATAAGAGCAAGCATGAAAAGAGAGTGAGCGATTAGAACGGACTGCTTCGTTTATGGAGAAGCCTTTAGTCCACTTAAGAAGTGTGCCGGAAGCAATGGATGTTTGCACCACAGGGAATGAGAAGGTAAAACCAAGCTCCCTCTGCCTATCAGGAGTTGGTTTAAAATTTGAGCCTTCTTGAGCTATGAATTTTGCAAGTTTCGCTACAATAAAGTCGAATAATGCCTGAAATCAACAAGATCACATATCAGTTATTAGAGACCTCCTTACCATACCTCAACCAGTTTCCCCGTCATGTATCGAAAAACAGAAACACTTACATCTGATGAATCCCCTGTCATCAAACTTGGAGGAATCGACACCTCCACAAACTGTTGATTGAGGATACCGTGACCCTTCCCTCCGAGTTGCAGTCGTAACACACGGAAATTAGTTCCACCAAGGTCCAATGCATAAAACAATCCCTTCTCCTTCCTAATGTAGGACAAGGAAAATGCATTACAATCTCAACCAATGTCCCTATAGGACAGTGGACACAAATTCGTACGATAATCGATAACCGATTCGAAAGTGTCCATGAACCTGATCCTACAATCTCCAATAACAGATTAAACCGATTCGAAACATATGTTTGATGAAAGTCCATACAAGACTGGCTGATGCAAAATACTCATGCCCGCGTATGTACATATACATATATTGAATGAACGTTGATGCGACAAATACATAAGGAATCATGTTTTATAAACGAAGGATATGAATTGGAATACCCAGTAGGCAAACTGTCGACATAGGTGATGAGCATTTTGAGTTTGCTGCCACCTTCAGAGGCGAGGCCGGCGTGCATCTCCACAATCATGGCATCACACACTTGTCTCAGCCTAGAAACGGGGGTGGAGCATTTTATTTCAAAATCTTTCAATATCTCCATTGCTTTCACCCACTTGGCCGACTTCTTCATTCTCCGATGAACCACCACGGCTGCTGCCGCTGCCACCGCCACCCCACATACCACCACTATCCCAACTGCAACCTTCCCCATTTTCCCACCTCAAATCCCGAAAAACAGGAAAAATAAAAGATCTTTAAAAATGAAAAAAAAAAAAACAAATGGTTGTTGAATCTAGATTAGAGTTTGGTGCGATGAAAATATAAACCAAATCAAAACTATAGAAAAAGCAAAGATCTTGGTTTCCAATCTAAGCAACGGTGGGTTCATTCAGTGATAGAAACATAGAAAAGAAATCAATCCCTTAATACATTTATAGAATGGGTCTGAAAAAAAGAGAAAGAGTTGGGATTAGTAGATCAAATGATTTGGAAGATAAAAAAACCAGCACAAAAACAAACTAAAAAAAGCAAACCACCAACGAGGCAATGGCGCTGTAAGTTTCCCTTTCTTCAGCAATGAAGCCATGAATGCACACGTGTCGGTAAAAAACACGGTGAAGTTTAATGTTTATCACTTTATCAGAACTTAGATTTGGTGGGTCTCATCATAGGAGATGTGACAATGAGACATTGTACTTTGAATTCTTTATTGGCATTTATCAGAAAAAAAATTATTGGCTTTTTTTATAAATTTTAATTTTAAAGTAAATGTTCCTTTAGAGTTTAGAAATTATGATCTAATGAATATGAGAGAACAAAAATGAATAATTTGGCTAACCAATTAACTGTGCTTGCTGAAAGCATACTAATTTTCTTATTTAAGTATTTAAAGTATTTTTTGGTCAAAATAAATATTCAAAATATATATTTTTGGTTAAAATATGTATATCAAATATTTTTTAGTCAAAGTAAGTACCCGAAGTATATTCTTTTCGAAATAGATATCTAATCTATTTTTTAATCAGTGTCATATATTAACTTTTAAGAACCTAGATAAAAAAATATACTTTAAATACTTATTTATAATATAAGTCTTCTTTATTCTTTATATTAAAGTTTTGATTGAAATGGGTGTTAAAAGTGGATTTGGATATTAATTTAATTTTAAATTACAAACAGTCAAACACATTGTTATCTTAATTTTTAATAAATATTAGTATTATATTTATTATTTTTATTTTTTTTAAAGTTTAAAGATGATTATAAGGTAGTATTTGTTCATAGATAATTCTTAATCTTTTGATAATGCGCATACATCTTATAAAAAAACGATTTAAACTCGTGTATCGTAAAATAAAAATTATCTGTTTTTTTACTAAAACACTTATTGAGTTATATTTCTTCTTACTTTTATGAATGTTTAAACAATCAAATCAAATTTATTACTTGAAATTGAAATAAATGACAAATAATTTTTAGGATAAAGTACATCAATGATCCTAAATTTTTAAAACTTTTATTGGAGTCAACCAACTTCTAGTTTATTTTTGTTTTGGTCCCTCCTATTAATTTCAGTAAAAAAAAGCTGACATAGCATGTTAACTTTCTTTTTTTCTTCATTTTTGCTCTGTTTTTCTTCCCTAACTGAAACAACCACTTTTGACTGGGGAACTAAGTAACCCTCAAGGAAGGAGTTTTTACTCTAGGAGATCTAACTTTCACCGACAATTCAAGCTGGATTAGGAGTAGGAAATTCAGTCTTGGTTTGAAGGTTGGTCTCGGGAATTGCGAAGAGATTCACATCATTGAAGCTAAAACAGAGTCTTGGTTTACTTGCAGTGTACATGAAACATCATCCACCTGCATTGCAAGATGAAATGTGGGTATTGCCAAAGATGGAGCATTACATAAGAAGTTGAAAGCTGATATATAGGGTCCGCAAAGGGGGATATCATCTCTCTTTTCCACTCTTAACAGTCTTCATATAGCCTCGTTTTTACCTCCACATTCTTTGATTTCCTGATATAGATCCTACATCCTGGGAAGTGGAATGTCAAATAGAATGTGGGAGAACACAGTGAAGCATGCTAAGACCGGTGTCTTGGGAGGAAAGCTTTATGTTTACTACACATAGCGCTGGTGTTGTTTTCAATCACATTTATGAAATCAGAGGGCTCATTGCTGATGGGCAGTTCCTGTCTTTGGAATCACTTAACCATAATCAAAAGGTTCAATTTTCTTCTCTTTGCAATCTCTACACAAACGAGAAAATCGAAAAACAAACTGCTTCAACAACAATAATATGGCTAATTGATATGAAAATTTTCCCACAGCTTTTTGTTGATTCCCTGGTGAAGAAAGCGTATGAAATTTGGCATCAAGTTATAGAATACAACGACAAGGTTCTCAACACCCCTGCAAGTACAGAGTTTCAGTTATGGAGGAAAACAGAGTAAGGGAATAAGAAGAAATTGGAGGAAGAAAGAAAGTTAACGTACCAAGTGTGTTTTAACGAAAATTAAAAGTTCGGTGACCAAAATAAATGCGCTTTAAAAGTTTGGTGACCATTAGTGTATTTTACCCTAATTTTTATACAAACCTTATGCCATTCGATTAAGTATTAATTATTAAAAGGTTTAAAGGGTAATTTAGTCTTTGTAGTCATCTAAAATCAATAATGTTATCATTGTTTTAGTTCTACGAATTTAATTACCGAACTTCTCAAATTATATCAATGTTGCTCTTTAACCGACGAAAACGTTTATTTACTGTTATGGTGTTGACGTGACAGTTAATTATGTTAATGTGACAGTTTACGGTGTTGAGTGACGAATCTATGTGTAAAAAATGAGATGAGGGAGGGACATGATTTTTTTTACCATGTATTAGGACTTGATTGATTTTTTTATCATTAAGAAAAGAATTAAGAATTTAAAAAATTATTAAAAATAAAAACTTACTAAGATTTTAAAATAAAAAAATATTTAAATTATTAAAAAATTATTAAATTTTCAAAAAAATATAAATAGAAATTTAAAAATATCAGAAATTATTAAAAAAATTAAAATTTAAAAATATTCAGAAACTATTAAATAATTTGAGCACTTTCGTCGAATTTTTTTTTACTAGAGCTCAACAGCTAAAATATAATTTATCAATAACAAAAGTGACAAAAACATAAAAATTTTCAAAATTATTGATCAAAACTAGACAAAATCATTACAAAAGGTGACCAAACTTGTAGTTTACCCAATTTAATTAGGGCTGAGTATTTGAACGACTCGAGTCGAGTAAATTTTTTTTGAGTTAGTCGAGTTGACGAGTTCTATTTTATAACACACTTTATTTGAAATTTTTTCCAGTCCAATCGAGTTGTTCGGGTTTTTTTTTCAAATTTAATTATAAATATCTATAATGTTATGGTATTAATTAGTTATAATCTAAACGGCTTTCTATACTCATATACAATATATATATATATATATTCATACTTTTTCACACGCGATATGCATATACCAAACAGAGTTGAGTAACTCTACTCAAACTTAAAAATTAATATAATAATTAATAAAATATAAATTATTTGAGTCTCGTTTTATTAATCAAACTTTATTTAATTTTTTTTCGATCAAATCAAATTTATGAAATTATAATTCAAGTTAAATTAAAAAATTCAAAATTTTCTTCGATCTTAAATTGATGGAAAATATTCTTTGCACTGGCACTAGAATCAAAAAGTTTCTACGGATATCTTAGATTGGGGTTTAGGTATCTAATTTAGGGTATAAGGTTTAAGATTTAAGGTTTGTGGTTAAAATTTAGATTTTAGGGTTTATATATTTGGGTTTAGGGTTAGTGTAATATCAAATACAATTAGGGATTTGGGGTTAATTATTACCCTAAACCACAAATTCTAGTCCATCAAACCTTATTGACTTAAATGAAAAATAAGTGACCAAAGCACATCGTTTTTGAACTTTAGTTGACTAAAATATTTTTTTTTGTAAAAATAGATGCCTAAAGTTTTAACCTTTAGAATTTTAGGTGCTCAACCGTTAAAAGAAACTTGTTACCCAATCAAAACATGACACATGGTAGGAAAATTAATTTTTAAAATTAATTTTGAAAAAGTTGTCATTTTTTTAAAATCCCAAAATTCTAAAAAAATATTCACATCAGTCTCTAAATCCCTAAAAATAACAAAACTCCAAGTTCCAAAATCTTCACCGCTGCTGCCGCCGACCCTACTCGTTCTGTTACCTATCTCAGCCGGTCATTTCCTTCAATGCATCACCATCGAAAATCAACGAACGGTGTGTCAATTGAACGGCTATTTCACATTTGACGTTCAATGTTCGACTGGTACACTGTTCGTCTGTTTCGACGACGATGAGTTAGGAGAAATGGTCGATTGGGTCCAGCGACGACGACAGCCGGTGACAGCGATGAAGATTTGGGATTTTAGAATTTAGGGATTTGGAGTCTATTTTAGAAATTTTTAGAATTTTAAGATTTTTTTTTGAAAAATTTTAAATTATTAAAAATAAAAAAGTTAATTAAAAGAAATTATAATTTAAAATATGACACGCGTTTAATTTTTATTGGTTAACGGTAGTTAACTACTAGACACCTAATATTCTAACGATCAAAACTTTAATCACCTATCTTTATAAAAAAATACTTTAAGAAACTAAAATTAAAAAAATATATATATTTTGAGCATTTATTTTTTTTATTTAAGCCAATCTTATTCCATAAATTAGATCTCAACTCTAAAACTAAGGCAAAGTTTCCACCCCGCGCGTGGCCGTGGTTCACAGGACTGTTTTCATATTGCTGAACTGAAAAAATCTGGTGGCTGTGGTACGTGGATCTCCATTATACCGTTGGACAACGTCTATCTCTTCCAACGTTTAAAAAATACAGTGCATTTAAAATTTCCAGAATCACATCTTCTTCCCAACGGTCACCAGATTTAAATTTTGTGATTCCTTTCTTTCTGATACAAACAAAAGTTCAAGAAAATCATTTCCAATCAGAACTCAAAGACAAGAAGAAAAGATGAGAAGGTCTGAGAAAAAATTATATTTTTCGTCTCCTCCTCTCAATGGTAAGCTTTTCTCTGTTTCTTCCTCTCCGAGTTTACATCTGTTGTTTAGTTATTGTCTTTGAATGAGTAGAATTCTTGTTAATAATTTGGACAGATGAAAATGATAGACCCAATCAGCAAATGGGTTTGAATTTGCAGAAACCGATGAAACAAACCGTGAAGAATTTCATGTCGCCCACTGTTTCCGCGGCTTCAAAGGTCAGTTTTCCAAGAAAGAAAGTCTTGGGTGAAAGAAATGAATCTCCAGGATCAAATTTCTCCAAATCCCCAGTTCTTGATTCAAATCCCTCACCAGAGATCATTTCCCAGAGGAATTCCCCCAAAGAGCCTTCCTCTCAGAAGACACCATTGTCTTACAGTTCCAGAGATGGGACACCCTCACCGGGTCCTTATGACCCATTGAAGAATTATCTTTCACCAAGGCCTCAATTCCTAAGGTATAACCCTGATCGGCGAAAGGAGATCCTTTTACGCCTTGAAATGGAAGGGGATGATTCCACTGCTGAAGCAGACACTGTTTCTAGTGACGAAAGTGAGAGTCTTTTGGAGGAAGAAGATGAAGAATTCGACACCGAAAACGAAGAAGCAGCATGGAGTCTGAGAGGAGTGTTGAAATGTTTCCTTTTGTCGCTTGTGTTGTTACTAAGTACATCATATATTTCCTCCATGAATTCACCCGTCTCTGCTCCAGCTTTTGAGGTTCCTACACTTGGTTTTCAAAACCATTCATTTCAAATAGCTGAGGGTTTTGAGGCTGGGTGTAAGTTCTTGGATGGAAAAGAAGAACAATTGGGTTTATTGAGCTTCACTCAAAATATGGCAGATGAGGTATTTGAGGAAGAGATGACTGAAAATGCTAACTTGGGACACCTAGTTAGCTTGGAGCTAGAGAATACAATTGTTGAATCTGAAGAGATTATTGAAGAAGAATTTGCTGAGAACATTGTTTTGCAAGAAATTGAAGAAACTGAGATAAAAAATGAAGTAAAGACTGAGGACGTGAAGGAAGATGGAGAGGATGAAAATGAAGATGAATCGGTAAAAACTGAGTTGCAGGAGATGGAAGAAACCCAAGATGTAGTTGAAGATGAATTGGTTGGGGATCTGGATATCGAACAGCAGGGACAACAAACTGCTGAAGAGATTGAATTCTTACAAGTTGATCATCAGGCAAGTCTTTTGTCTAAAGGAACAGAATCTTCAGATGAAGATATTCACAAGGAAACCAATGATACTGACATGGTTCAAGTCCTAATTATGCAAATCAGAAATGGCATCATAAGAATGGAAAATGCAGTCAGTATGCTGGAAAAGTGGGGCAATTCCATTGCTCTTAATTTTCAAGTACTGGAACCATTCAAAGGGCTCAACCAGCACACGGGAGCTGAAATGTTTCTCAAAGTTATGTTCGGGTTTTCAACATGTGCTGCCATTGTTGCATCTTTTGTATTTGGCTTTAGCATCCGGAGAAAGGGAATTGCATCAAAGCCATCTTCTCCAGTGCATAAGCATTCAACCGAACCAGTGGTGGAGGAGAAGCCAAGTTTGCCACTTCCTGCAAAAGGAGATGAGCCAAGAAAGCTTGCCATTCCCAACACCATGCCGTTGGTCACTGCCTCTGCGGTCGGGAGCCGAGCACCTTCGGTTGAGTTGTTGGCTGAATTTGACATTGGTGGAATAAGTAGATCAGTTAAGAGTTCAGCTATAAACAGCAGAATGAAAGATCAAGTGAGCAGCTATTCTTATTTTTCAGAAAAGGATTTGGGGAGCAAGAAGGATCAACAAGGATCCTCAGAGTTGTCTGCTGTGAACTCCAATTCATCTGAAAGATCGACGTCGACTGCCAAGAAGAAACGTTTAGCGAAAGAGTTGGGAAGCAACACCGATGCGATAACTCCAGTGAGGCGATCAGCCAGAATCCAAACCCGTGCAGACGTTGTATCCCCATGAATGCAATGAAGAGTAGAGTTAGTACTTTTGGGCATTATTGGAAACAGCATCTCTGTTGTTTCATGTTCCAGAAAACTAATGTAGAAATAGAATTTATCTGTCTTCTGACTGTAGTTGTGTTCTATTATGATCTTGTAGGAAAATGATCATTGTAAGACAAATTTGTTGGTTACTTAACAATCAATTTATCATCTTTAACCGTTTCCTAAGTATGCTTTCTTGGCCTCCATCTTCAACATAAAAGAATAAATCGAAATATGATCAATTTTACAGATTAAAAGAATAAACCAATGATTACACTTCCGTTCTAAGAAAAGAAGATTACATGTGGTTTAACCACCTGTGTCCAATCCATTGGCTGACTAATACGGATCGATACTAAAGAAGCTCATTATGGTCCTGCTCCGCATTTGGCTTGCGAAAGAAAGTCGACATATTTCTGAACATCAAGGGAAAAGAGTCGAAGTAAGTTCATATTATGAAAGGGCTTAAACAGCAATGGATGTGCCTCATCAACAAGCTCCTTGGGCGTCTGTATAATCTCCCCACTAAAAGAGAAGAATGCAAGGCTACATCTTTCCTTTTCACCTTCCGTTGTGATCACACGATGGATCGGAGAGTGTATTCTTCCATTGCTCCATGCCTATACAACAACAATCCAATCATTTCAATTACATAATTTTCACTACTTTTTACTGTAACGTCATAAAAAATACAAATTTGACACGAACTAACCAAGAGTGCATCACCAGCCATGACAAGGAACGTAGAACCGGAGGGCTCGGCGCCAATCCAATCACCATCCTTTGTTTTCACCTGCAGACCTGCAACTTCGAAGAATGGTCATGAAGCTCTTCTTGGTGTGATTGGGACATGCGTCGATGCCGCGGTCGTCTTCGTGGGGAACCCTATAGTTGACGAGTCGAAGAAGATAATCAGCAGCATTAATGTGGACTGTGTGTGTATATATATATGTATGTATATGTATACCAGAATGTTGTGTTCCCGTTAGGCCACATGAGATCGGTGAAGCTTTGAGTTCCTTCAAGAATGGTGGGGTTATCAATGCCGGTGCTTTCCGAGAGAGGGATGCAAGGGTGTTTGAAGTAACCAAAATAAGGTTTCTCAGAAGTGTTCTGGACCTTAATCTGTGTAGGAAGATTGAACAATTGTTGCAGAGAGAGGAAGACATCAACCTGAAGCTGTGAAGAAACTTCGTCATACGTAGCCATGAAGCACCCGTATTGCTCGAACGTCGTTGCAGTTGGAGATCCAAGCGTCAGCTCCAGGCTTTGAATTCTCATCGGAAAGATCAATGACGGGTATTTTCCTAGCAGCTGATTGGGGTTGAGCCATTAAAAGATTCAGAGCTTAATTTTCTGCAGAAAAATGAGGGTATAGGATTTGATATGATATTTGTTGCATGTGGCTGAACTGTGGATTTGGTTTGCTTATATAGACACCGAGGGTGGGGACTGGGGAGTTGAATATGTTTATCGGCTGCCGCACCTTGTATATATTTTGGCTGCTTTCGCCGGCGATCACTCAACGTGAGTTTAAAGAAAAGTAGCTGACTTATCTTTCGAGTGATTAAAAAAACAGACAAGTTCTCCGTCCAAATGAAAAACTAGATTTCATGATCAGCGTACCAGGTCAGCTTTTTTCATTTTATCATAAAGAGAAATTCGGTGAACCAAATCAAGGGAAGGCAAACGAACACCATACAACCAAAGCAATATCGCAAGCAAACGCCCACGAAAAAAACACATAAAGAACCAATAAAATGTGAAAAAGATCATCGAAAAACAAACTTAAAAACGCAAAAAAAACATACCCCAACCCGAGGGGAACGAACACAACAACCAAAGGAAACAAACAAATTTACACAAGATTTTATAATAATAACTCAAATTACATCCATGCAAAAACTCCATCCGGAGGCAGGCTTTCTCTCTCAAATTACATTATCAACTAGTCAAATGTTCCTAATATCCAGGAGTAGTAGTTTGGTTTATTGATTTGATAAGTTTTTGAATAAGTTAGGTTAAGTTATTTTAAGTTTAAATAAATTTATTTGGTTTAGATAATTTTCCATACAAGTAGGAGAATTTGTTGCTCTAATTTTGCATTTAAAGTCATACTTTCATTTCAATAATGTAGAACTTTTTTATCAATATATCTTTATGTTATTTTATGGTCTTAGAGCCTCTCTAATTTCTTTGATATTTTTTCCTCGCTTTCTTCAAATTTTTTTCCTTCTCATCTTAATGGCAAGAGAATCCACTTTCCCAGCCATGATCAGTTCATCTGATTTTACTGTGTCTGTGGACAACACCAATCATCTAGTCTAATTTAATCCAGGATCTCAACTACCGTTAAAATTTACTGGTGCAATGAACTTTTTCACCTGAAAAGCTCAAGTCGAATCTCTCATGTTTGGCCATGATCTCTACCCTTATTTAGACGGCCCCATAACTGCCCCCTAAGAACCATCATTGTTGACAACATTTAAACCTCCAATCCGAACTTTAAAATCTGGTTTCAATAAGATCAGTTAATTCGTAATGCCTTAATGACATCAGTCTTGAGTAGGTAATAGATCACCACATGAGCAACTATGACACGGTCCTTAAGTGAAAAAGAGTCTAAAGTGCAAACGTAAACATTCACCAAAAATCAAAACCACGACCTAAGATCAAACGTATTCGGGTTGAGACGAATGTTCCTAAAGAAAGGATGAGCCCCCAACGCTATCGATCAAACTTTTCAACGCTCAATAATAGCAGGACTTAACGCGATCATGGTGCTGCGAATAACCCCTCATCAGGTTATCCACTAACTCATCAGCACCAGCAAATCGCACTCGAACCATAGGAAAACCAGATAAAGGCACTATGCCCTCAATTGAAACCAGAAACATGCCAACTCTAATTCCTTCATCGATGGGAACATGGCCCTTATCCCCCCCCAAAAAAAAAAAAACAAATTCATGGATCTGTTCCCCATAAAACCTCGTACCATTAAATTTGACTTTGCAAATTTTCAATAGCTTTTCCACGCAAATCAAGAAATCACAGACTTTACAACAATTGACTTTGGACACAAACCCAACAATCCAGGAAGACTGAAAGGCAAGCTGCTTTTCCTCGAAAAAAACGCCATCAAAGCTGAAACTAATTTTTGCTTCACCTGGTGGCTCAGCAGGAGAGGGTCCGTGAACGGAACCAAGCTCGTGACCACCACACTGGTCCTTCCGAACAGCAAGATCAACACTTTCCAAGAATTCTATAACTTTTCCAGCAGCTTCACCATAGGACTCAACTTTCCCTAACGTTTTTGATCTACAATCCAAAGACCTGCTATTAAAATATGAAGATTTAAAAGCCCTTACTTTTGTACCATGCTCCATGCAATTGTCGGAACAGTGCATCTTCTCCTCAAAGGCGGTGGCTTCCCCGAGGGTTGCTGCAGCGAGGACTAACCATGAAACAAGGGTTGCTGCAGCAAGGTCTTTCTGAGCAACTGTCGTGCAGTTCTCAACTCCATAAGAACCGGTGTGAGGAGAAAACCAAGGAGAGTATAAATCAGATTGCCTAATCTTATATGCGGATAAGCCCCTCTCCCTTTGGATTCCTTCCCACTCTCCATGGACACCACAACGTTGAACCACGTTGAAAACTTTAAAAACGCCAGGTACCGAACCATGCCTCCACCCCACATCATCTCGTATCCTTCCATTGCCTCCACCCCTGCCGTAAACGCCTCCATCCAACACACCCACAACTGTTTCAAAAATCTGGAAGAAAATCGACGCTGCTCTTGGAAGGGAGATCCACACGACCAAACAGACAAACGAGCAAATCTCTCATAGGATTTTGCGAACAAGGATTAGTGGTTGTTTAGGGGAGAAAGGTAGGGGATTTGTGCAGAGAGAAAAACATCGTTTTTTTAATGCCCGTGAATTACTTACATAAAATTACCTCAGCGGATAACCGTGGGATAAGAAGAGCGGTAAATTTTAGCGTACCAGGTCAGTTCTCTGCTTATAAACCGACTTTTTATAATCTTATGTTCAAATCAAAGTCAAATATCTGAATTAGATTAAAACTGAATTTATAAATCTGGGTTTAGTGCAACTAAATCATGCAAATTATAATTTTTCAGGACTCTTTATGAAATATTATTATGTAAATTAGTCTTACTCCGTTATTTACGGTCATAATAAATATAAATTATTTATTTTAATATTTTTTCTCATGTTATATTTTTTAAAGATAAAACTTCATTTTTCTTCGGAATGATTGTTCCATGGAAGTTAACTTTGAGTGGATTGATGACATTAAAAGAAAATGATGAAATGAGTAGTTTTTAGCGGTTGAGATCATAAATCATACATAGAGGAAGTCTAAGAATAATTTCTCCTCCTTTATGATTTTATATTTAGAATTGCCTTTTCTAATAACACCGTAATTGCACCAGAATATATATATATATATAATTCGTACATATGTAAAAAAAATTAATTTAGAGTTTATGTTTAAGATTTAGAGTTTAGAAGTTTATGTTATAGGGTTTAAATTTTAATATTGAGGGATAGACTTTAGGGTTAAGTTTTTAGGGCTTTAAGTTTAGTAATTTAAAATTTAAATTTTAAAAAATAATTATGCAACATTTTTCACACTGCTTGTGTGTGGTACATAGCTATATCATGTACGAAAAAAGCTTATGAATGTAGTAAGACACCTATCAAAGAAGAGACTAATTAAGAAAAACAAAGAAATGAGAGTTTTAAAAGAAAATTATTTAACATCAGTTTATCATCATCATTTATCAATCTGTTACGATAATTTGGTTGAATAAAATAACACCATTTATTTAAAAAATTAAAATGAATTAAAGTTTAAAATATTAAAATGCTATAATTAATTAAATAAATTATAATAAAACATCGTTGTTTTTTAAAAATAATTATTTGATACAAAATAAAAAATATTATAAGTTAATTTCAGATGTTGTGTACCCACTGATATATCAAATAATTTTTCTTTTCTAAATAATAATTAAGGTTTCTTTATTCCAAAAAAACTACATTGCTTGTAAAATTAAAAGATTTTACCATTGTGTACCAATAAAGAAAGAGTTGCACATTACATGTGAACATTAGGGGTTCATAATTGGGTATCTGTGTTTCTTGCCTTGGTAATCAAATTTAGGGTAGTTGATTCTCTAAGAAGTAGAAAAAAAAATAATTTGCGTCTCAAGTCCTGAAATTCGAGTACCCGTTAATTAGGTATCTAGATTTAATTGGGTCACATAGTGCTCAATTCATATTTATTCAAGGATAAACTACTGCAATTGTCACTTATGTTTAAGATTTGCACAGTTTTGATCACCGATTTTTAAATTACGTTTTCGATATGTAAACTTATGGGCACTCGGACGTTTATTGCCGTTAAACGTTAACGGCAACAAATGTCACAGTGACCATAAGTTTACATATCAAAAACATAAGTGACCAGTCGAATTTAAAAACCAGTGACCAAAACTATACAAACCCTAAACATAAGTGACCATTACCCTTTATCAAATCATACAATTTTTTTAAAAACAATCACATGGAAAAATATAAAACGGAAAAGTAAATAATATTATATCAAAAATAAAATTTACAAATCCAAATTAAGTAATTCAAAATTAAAATTTAAAAGTCCAAAAACAAAAACACTTAAATAAATATAGTAATTTCAAATAAAAATATATATATCTTAAGAATTTAATTGTCTATCTGGTTAACTTATTTTTTGACTCAGATCCGACTCGTGAACTCACAATATTTAATAGGTCAGATACGTAACCTAATTTTTTTTAAAATATCTAATTTGGAGGGCCAGAGAAGCTAACCAGCAGGTTATGTTCAACAAGCAGCACAAGGCTCTTTTTCTTACATATTTGGTGCCCAATTAGTTTTTGGTGAACACTGTATCGATGACCTCCTTCAAATCATTGCAGCCAATCATCTCCATCTCCCCCAAATCAAGACTTGCTAATGATTTCCCAGCTGACTTGGGTACTATACACTTCTTATACCCTAGTTTTGCAACTGTGCTTACTCTCTTATCCATCCTTGCTACCTAAATTACAAGCAACAAAACAAAATCTCAATGTAGGGTTTGCATGAAAAAGAAAAAAAGTAGCTTGGACTCGGCCTCTTAGTAGACTCAAAGTTAACCAGACTTGGGACCCGACTTAAAGCTACTTTTCTTTTGGTACAGAAAATAAAGACTTGTGAAGGAGGGAAAAAGATAGGGTGATTTCCAAGGTCCTTGTAGTAACAGGGAAAGTAAGAGTTTACCATGCGAAGCTCACCACCAAGACCGATTTCACCAATGAATGCAACTCCGCTGGGAATAGGAAACTCTAAGAAGCTGAGCAAGACATGAGACATATGTTTGGCAATTTAGATCTGTACATATTAAATATTTGATAAAACAATCAACAGGTAAAAAATAAATTATCTAGATGCTGTATCCAGCAACTTGAGGGCCTGGTTTACCAAGTATGGAGTCATTACTAATAAAAAGGAACGTGGCCCCATTATTCAACAAATAATGCGTGTGATATAACGGAAGAAAAGAGACAACAACAAGCAAAATAATTGTATTCTAGAACCATAATCGAATGAAAAAGAAAAACTATGCCTGCTACAGATTGATGCTGCTATTGCAAGATCCCCAGCAGTCTCTGTCAATGATACTCCACTGACAACATTTAGAAAAACAGCCTGGTAGAAAAAAGTAATGAAAATTACACGTGTATGAAAATGAACATCTAATAATGAATGTAATCCATACTTGAATGAACAAGAACTAAACAAAATAACAAAATGAAATACAACGATTAAGGAGTAGGCAGTGGCGGAACTCAACATTATTGATAGAGGGGACCAATTAAAAGTGTTTAAATTTATGGGGCAACAATGAATTATATATTTTCTAAGGGGCTAAATAACAATTTTACCATTATACCAACTTATAATTTTTCCAATTTTTAAAATTTTGCGGGGGCATGGCCCCTTCGGGTCCCTCCTGCGTTATGCACCTGGGAGTAAGGACCCACTTCGGTACTTTCTATTGCATAAAAGAACCACGTGGTCAAACAAACTCTGCCAAATGAAATTTACATTTCAAAACAGTGACTTACATTCTCTTGGATCTTCAGACCAGCTTGCTTGGCAAGGACCTATATTAAAAGGGTTAATACAGAATGCAGTATAGTAAAATATACAAAATTGCAGCTTTGTAAAGCAGGATAGTAAAATCACTGTCACCGAGAAATTGAAAAGCACCAAATGATTGATTCTAGCAACTATTTAGCTCAATATTTAAGAATGAAACTAAATAACTCCTAAAAACCATTCTGATATGATGTTGAGTAATATGAAAGTATTGTCTCCAGTCCTACACCCAGTAGAGTTTGATGATATGAGCTGACCTATATACCAATGTTCAAAATGTCCTTTCAATCCAGATAATGGATCGTTTAATCACCAAGTAATTTAGGTAGTTCAACTAGATTAAACTACTAACTTAATCATAAGAGAATTTGCTTCAGAGATCCATAATAGGAAAATCTCTCTACACTAAGCACTTCATTCCTCACCTTTCATTCAAAATTACCATTTCTTGAACTTTCATTCATAATTACCATTTCTTTCCAAGAAAACATAATTATCAAACTAGAGGAAAACCATTTTTTTTTTTTGCAAAAGAACTTATAAACCTACATAATTAAAAGTAACAGTACTGACAAAGACAAAAACTTCATAGCATACAGATGAAAATGTTTGCAGGATAATTAAATGGCACTTACAGAGATAATCATATCAGCTCTGCTTGCTTGGATTCCATTCACATGTCTAGAAACTGTTGAGCTAGATACACACAATGCCTAGACAGGATTATAGAAGTCGAATATCATTTGTTGGACAATGATGCTAACAACAAACATTGCAAGACTATGAGATAGAAATAAAATGGGAGAATTTTCCCTTTATAGGCAAACATCATCAGATTCATTTTTCATAAATACAGTTCTAATCAGATTCATTTACAATCATATCATTTTAAATATGGTACTCAATAATGGAATAGTAGGTTCTACACCTTTGAATAAACAATCAAAACTATTAGGTAACAAAATGTTGTTAGAAACATGAAGCAAATAAGAAAAGAAAAGTAAAAGAAGATAATACCTGAATTTCAATAAGGAAAGCTCGAGATCCATCCATAATCACAGCAACAGCAACCCCAGCTAAAAACTCTGAATCAGAGTTCTGATCACTTAAAAACATCTCACTGGGGTTTAAAACAGTTTGCAGTCCCAATTGTGACATTTCAAATATTCCTAGCTGACAGTAGATATTCCCATCAAGACGACAACCAGTGATGGATTCACATGAAATATTTGAGTTAGAAGAAATCAAACCATTAACAAGATATTTAGCACATAAAAACTAAAACGAAGGTGATACAGGATAGTGTATACAGTCAAGTTGAGCATCTTCAAGTTATTCATATTAAAATGAAGCAAAAATCATAATATTTCGGTCACAAGTACCTCATCAACTGACCCAAAACGATTCTTCACAGACCGAAGCAAACGATGTGATGAACACTTTTCCCCCTAGAAATGATTGTAGTTATGTTATCAGAACCATAGAATACGGTCTTAGAAACTGAACTAAAGCAGAGCATACTATTTCGAAAATGTGAAATATATGGAATCTTTGAAGAGTAAAAAATAGTACAATAGGTTACAATCAAGATTGGAAATTTTCAACAATTCCAAAAACACATTAAAGCAAAAATGGAAAATCCAATCAGTTAGACTTGATTACAATTTTCTTAGAAAACAGAAACATCTTATTCATCATCTATGAACATTAAAGAGAATAAACCCAAGCTTTTGCAAAGTTCAAGAACATTATATTTAAATTTTAGCTAACATCTGATAATGATTGCTTAAATAAGCTTTATGACACTAAAAACTAGTCCTAAACTGCAATGATCAGTAGAATCGTGTTCCTAGGTTTCACTCTGTTTTATTAAAAAAAACTCTTACTTCCCTTCAAAAATTTGTGCAAAGTCCATAAAAATGCAGATCTTTATTGAAAATATAACTGCTTAGTTTACTACCGCGGGTTCCCTGCAAGACAAACTATTAAATATGGGCACCCGCCAAAATATGCCACCACAAAATATTCTTCTTAAGAAAATGAAAGAGGCAAAATATAAGCTCACCATAAATGAAAGGAAGTTGAGATATAATAAAGAAAGGCCCACATTAAGACAATACGATTAGCAATAGTGAATTAAATAAAAAAGGGGACATGGTACCAACTTCCAGATATAAGACAGCATCTACAATGTGCTCCAAGACACGAGGTCCTGCTATATCACCAGCTTTTGTTACATGTCCAGCCTGACATCATAAAAAAGGATCAGAATAGTAGAAAAGCGGAATTCAGAACCAATAGTGTGATTGGATAAAATTAAAGCTAAAAATTCAATAGGATACACGTATCAGACTACTCAGGCAACATATTCATTCAACAACTTTTCATATTCCTAAGAGTGAATACCGAAGGAGGTAAACTACAAACACCTTTTTCATAGAAACAGAGTGTTACAATTGAATACTTGGCCAAATTCTGCAAATACTATTAATGTGCTCAGAAATAACCCTCCCCATCCCTATCTCTCTCTCACATCCCCCTTTCCCCTACAGATTTATCTTCCTTCCATTCTTTACCAAAAAGCTTAGCAATAATAATCACAAGTATTAATCTCATTTTTGTACCTTATGTGCAGTTTCAAAGCCTCAAAGGTAAATAACGCCGTAGGAAATTCAAACTTTCTTCCGGCCTTTAAGTGATAGGGGGAAGTCAGGCAAAATGCAACAAACACATCTATCAGAAACAAAAAGGTTAAAATAAAATCTATCCAAAACCACATGCATAAAAAATAAAATAAAAAAGCTGAGCAGTTTTATAAGAAATTTCAAACAAAGGAACAGCCACAAAAAGAGAACACTCGAGAACCATTCAAACCACATGCACAAAAACTATATCTTGACTAATCAAACTACTCTACCTGATTTAACAAGTTAAGAAAACTACGTCTGATTTAACTAGTTAAAAATATATTCTAAAAAATACACATCAGCCTATTTAAGAGTAGGAACTATGTGCTTACCAGAAGAACTGGGATGTTGGTTTTCTTAGCAAACCGCAACAAAGCTGACGTACATTCCCTGACCTGTCATTGACTAAAATAGTGTCACTACTTAGCAAATATGCTGACCTCCCCTTCCCTAAAAGGCACACATATTTCTAATGCTAAGGCCTTAAAAAGGGAACTGGTTGAAATTTATATGAAAAACAGGATTACTTGAGGAACAATGAAACATTACCAAGGGAGAATGGTTGATGATAATAAGTAGTGCTAATAAGTTTAAACGTATAAGGCTCAGAAGTAAAACATTCTATATAATGCAAGATAAAAGGAATCCGCAAAGGTCATGATGAGAAAATATTCCAACCTGTGAGAGACCTCCAGCACTTCCAGTAACTTCCTTTAAGTAAACAGTTTGAATTGAATCAACAATTAGAGCACGTGGTGAGAGGGGTTGAATTTTCATCAATATGTCCTGGAAGGCATCAAATCCACCAATTATTTTTAGATTCACCAACTGGTTCTCGGTACGTGGAAAATCATAGATTTCATTTACGCTAGGTAAATCAGCAACAGTCTTTCAATTTGGAAGAGGATGACAGAAAAATTAAGTGGGGGCAAAAGTAATGAGAAGTATTTCTAAATTATAAGCATTTATACATAATCATTTACCTCAATATCAGTACCAGCATAAAGGTAAAGTTCATTTGCTCCAATCTTCATACGTTCAGCTCTGCTACTAATTTGTACTACACTCTGCGGTGAGGAAGCCAGACACAAATTTAACACTCTAACATGCCAAATAAATATAATCTCTCGTGCTCATGGTAAAACAGACACAATAATCATATGCTAAGTTCAAGGACTTATCTATATGTTCAAACTATAACCTAGTAAAGCTCTGAAATTTGAGTTTGATAATATTGATAGATCAGCGTAAGGCTTCAACAAAACTAACCTCTTCACCAGATACATATACAACACAAGCAGGCTGATCACAGTCATGCCCCTCAGCAATTAGCGCAGCCATCTTTCAAAGGAGGAATGAACTTTAACATTATAAGACAGTTATTACCAACTATAGAATGTGAACAAGAGAACAAAGAAGCATGAGCACCCGAAATGCTACAAATTCGGACCTGCAACAGAAGGGTACTCTTTCCGACACCAGGATCACCACCAATTAAAACCAATGAACCTGTAAACCGGGTAAAATATGCACAAAAGAAATAAGCTTCCATCATGAACTCAACATTAAGCTATTAGTTAAGACAACATTGGATCACACCATAAGTTTTCTTTTCATTTTATAACTTTTTTGCAGCCGTAATCACAAAACTAATCAGCATGGAGACTATACAGACCTGGAACAAGACCGCCTCCAAGCACCCTAGCAACTTCACTACCAAAGGGACCAAACCTACACGTGAAGCATATCAAACAAAAAGCATATAACAAAACAAACCTAAGTACAATGTTTCAAAAACTTTAACTTTTTGGGGGTGACTTACAACGGAATCCGGTAGTCCATCTTCTTAACCCCACGGTTAACATCAATCAATTTTACTGGTTCCACATCCCCTGCATCCTTTGGTAACCAAGACCGCGCCAAGGTTTCCGAATATTCCAACCCTCTGTTCTTAGTCTCCCCTTCCAAAACACTTTCCATCGTCCCAGAACGATGACAAGAACGGCAAACTCCCCACCACTGTCCATCTGAGTGCCCACAATTCTGACAAACCCACTTAACTTTACCTTTACCTTTCTTCCTATTCCCAACTATATCCCCCAATCCCAGCCCATTACCCGAAAACGCCTTCTTTCGACTCACCCCTTCAGTGTTTCCCTTGGGGGAATAAGGAGCATTTTCGGCCTTCTGGGTTTCGTCTCCATTACTCAAATTAGCATTTTTAGCCTTCCCATAAGTCCTCCTGGTCTCAAAATCCGCATCTGCTTCGTCTCCTGAACCTAACCCGTTACCCTGAGTAATGTCTTCCGGTCTGCTGCTAGGCGTAGAAAGGCCGCCGGTGAGTCCCTCGTAGGCGGTCCAGACATGCGGGGTTGTTTGGGTCCCATCGGTCTCCAGGGAATTTAGAGCGAACCGAGGGTTGGAGGAATGGAAATGGCGGGAGAAGGAGGAAAGGGAAACAGGGGTTCTGCAGAGATTGCGGTGGAGGAAGAGGTGCTGGGTGAAGTAAATCGACCTCAAGACTTTCATTTCTATGATCTGCACGAGATTAACTTTTCAGTACAACGGGAAATGGGAGGGAGAGAGGACTTATTTCCACTCCTTAAACCAGGGTTTAGCCTAGGGTTTTAGCTGAAGATTGAAATAGCAACAAAACAAAGCACCCCCGCTTAACTGCGGGATTATATATAGAAAAAACTTTGATACAGGCGTGTAAAGTTTACACGTGCGTTTTAATTTTAGGGGTTAAAGTTTTAGTTTAGAGTTTATGAGTTTAAGTTGTATGCTTTAGAATTTAAGGTTAGTGTTTAGAATTTATCGTATAAGATTTAAGTTTTAGGCTTTAATTTTTTAGGATTAGGTTTAGGAATTTAAGATTTGAATTTTTATAGTGTAAATACTCAGGGTTGTGTAAAATTAATTTTACACAGCTATCAAAGTTTTACCCTTATATATATTTGGTTTATGTTTTATCGAAAGGCTAAACTATAAAATAAGTGCCCAAATTATGTTTTTTTTTTGTAATAAGTGCCTAAAGTATTTTTTTGTTTGAAATGGGCGGATAAACTTTCATTTTGGCTGAAATATGTGTCTAAACTATTTTCTGACTGAAATAGGTGTTTAAACTTTCATTTTTGACTTGTTTTAAAGTCAATTTTTGCACTTTCTTGGGCACATATTTCAACCAAAAATAAAAGTTTATGCACCTATTTCAGCCAAAAAATGCTTTAGGCACCTATTTCAACCAAAAATGAAACTTTAGGCACTTATTTCAACAAAAAAAATATTTTATGCACCTATTATAAAAAAAGATACATAGTTTAAGTACTTATTTTGTAGTTAAGCCTTGTCAAAAATATATCATTCGGCGCTTCATTGATCTATTGGGGTATTCTAAGGACACCATAACTGCCCAATATTAGTAATAAATATAACTAGGGATGATAATGTTTTTTTGGACCAGAGTCACATGCAAAACAAATTATTTAAGAGGTTTTTTAAAAAAAGTGGCCTTAAAAAGACCATCAAACTGGTCTAATCTATAAAGGATCAAAGAATTTATCAATACATATATATATAAATACACTATGTGAATATAGGAGATATTTTCTTAAATATACATTAGATTCTAAGAAATATGTTGATTTTGTAACATTTGTAGTCGGTAGATTTCGATCTTAATCATCGTTGTAAATCAATAGAGACTGTTGGATGTAGGAAACTCAACTATAAATAAAGGTCTTACTTACATTATTTGTATTATTCGGCTTCTCAGTAATTAAGGCATTCACTTTAAATATTCTCGTGTATAATAAGAGTTTGATCTTTTAAAAAAAATAATTGGGCTGATTTAGGCGTTTGTGTCGAGAACATGTCTAAGGTCATGCGGTTCGCTAGGTTGAAAATTTAACCCTATAAAAATGAGTTTATCGACACTTAAAATTCATAAAATTTAACATCAATGTGCTTTCTCATGTACTTTATTACTAATTTATTACTGATCTTTTTTTGTTGGTTGAATATAAAATTTTAATAAAAACAATAAAATTTCTATCATCATAATTAAACAATTAAGATTAGTATAGGCTAAACGAAACCGTACGTAAGCTAAAAGAGTAGTTTATAAATGGATCAAGAACGTAACGACCACAAACAAGCGGAGTTGGTGGCCGCGGCCGGCGGTTGCTTTGATCTCTTCAAGACTATTATTCTTGGTGATATACATTTCGTATCAATTGCGTTTTAAAAAGTTAAAATTAAAGTCAAACGAATTAAAAATTTATAATATAAAAATAGAAATTCATTAAATGCATTTAAATTTATTAAACAAAGTAACAATTCAACAAAATTAATAATAATAATAATAATAATAAAAAACTGACAAGAGTCTAAAAATTATTTTTATTTCTTTTTCGATAATTGTCATCGACAATTAATAACTTTGCCTATTAGAAAAATGAAATTTTAAAATACTATTTTTTAATTAAAATAATTAGAAATACTAAAGAATTAACTAAGGAGCCCACTACCATCTTTTACTCCTCTTTTATAGATATATTTTTTAATTTTTGCTTGAATTTGATACCTTAAGTTTCATATGACAAATCAAGTAGGTTCAAGTATATTTAATTTTTTTTATCTCTCAAATTTTATACTTTTTACAAAAATTTTCTATACCTAAGTGGAGTTTTTTAACCCCATTAAACTATACGTGAATCCGCCTCTGATTATTCCTTTGTTTTGACTTACAATTACATCCGTAATTTATACATGCATGCATGCATAATTTATACTTTAAATACGCTTTTAACCTAAAGGACTCAAAGTCAACAAGTTAAATATAGATACGCAGCCACAACTTTTGACTTCACTTCAGGATTTCTTTTCGTGACTATATTATTTAGATTCATTCTTACTTTTAAATTAAAAAATATTAAACATTTAAATATATTTGGCATAATCTCTTATATATTATACTAGCAATAACATCAACAGAGATAAACTCAATTCATCACTTCAAATTTCTAATGTATTGGTCTCCTAAAATTTATATAATAAATAGTTTCTAAGTCGATTTTTTTTGAAATTTTTTTATTTCAGTATATTATTAATGTAAGTAATTATTACTATTATTAAATAATACATGATTAATTATTTTTTATAATGAGATATTATTGATCTATAGATTTTAATAGTTTAAATTGCAACGAAAGTTTTAAATTTTTTTATTAGATAAAGAGATATTATATTCTCAAGATAGATATTGGAATTCAAATCAATACAAACTGAGATAATATGGGCATTATTGGTCACTCAATCAATTAGTGGATCTTTTAAATCAATATTTATTGAACTTTGTTTGTTCAAACTTTTTTATTCAGTACTAATATAACATTAAAAAATTCGTATGTTAATTGTCTAAGTATGATGTAATTTAAACTATGAATTTAGTAAATTTTTAATAATTTTTAGTTATGATTCTAAGAAACTTTTTTAAAAAAATCTAAAAGTATCAAAAACATTATTTAAAAGATTTTATAGAATTATAATCTTTAAAAACTCAAATAAATATATATATTTTTAAATACATATAAAATTCAAAATGCAAATTCGTCGTTGGAAGGAGAAAAAGAACTTTCCCTCTACATGATTGAATGGGCATGGTTACCAATAGAATCAAAATTCGCCATTGTAAATTCTTATACAGTTGTTATAAAAAGCTTTAAAAATATTAACTCCGTTAAATCATAAATGATCTTTCTAAAATAATAAATATTAATTCCGTTAAATTTTAGTATTAGTATATTCATTTAATAGTAGAATGACTAATTTGAACACATCCTTGTAATAGACACTTATTTAGAGAAGGGGGTGAGGTAGGGCAGATTAAATTTAGGCATCCTAATTCAATCATGACCCCAACTCGACATAATAGAAGCATAATTCAATTTCGACTCTTAAATTTTAACAAAAAAATTAACTAAAAACACCCACAAAATAAAAATATTAAATATAATATATAAAATGATTATAAAATAAAAAATAATATTTTAATAAATATATCGGGACAGGAGGGCATCATCTAAACCCGACCTGACCTTAAATCGGTCCTAAAATTTCAAAAAAAATTACCCCAATCACCAATTTAAAAAAATAAAAAAAGAACTCAACCCAACCCAACATGGGTGAGAAAATTGCCGTCCCTAAATAGCGGAGGACTATCTTTCAAAGATAATAGAACTAATTTAAATGAACCCTATAATAGAGAAACCTACCAAAGTACTTTCACCATCCAACTATACACTTGTTTTTTTTTTCTTCTAATAATCAATATTATTTTTTATTACTTTAACATATTATTTTGTAAAATGGAATTAATAACGAGCAATAATTTGTTTATCAGGTTGCATTGTAATTGTGATAATTAAAACAAAAATTGTTGGGTCTTACTATTATTACTTAAAGTAAACGCAGGAATAGTTTTTGCTTAGACCGAACCCAATAAGTGGTCCCAATAAAAATATATATTATTCATATCAAGAGACCCAGATCTAATCCGTTTTATCTGTAAAGTGTATGGCTCACCTTAAGACTACTTAAAAAAAGTTTTGCTTAGAGCGGAGTAAACACATTTTTATACCAAAAAAAATTATTATAACCTGAAAAAAAATGCAGGAACTTGTACAATGGAATTGTGAAATCAACTAATCTAAGAATTGTGTTGGATCATGTAAACCTGCTTCTTTTTATATTGTCACAAGCTGTATACTCTCCAAATTTTAAAAGTTTAGCAGAGCCCTAGGAATTTCATACTGTAACAAAACTAACCTAAATAAGATATAGCAGTACCACCTTCCTTCCCTGCATTTCCGAGTTCAGAGTAAGACCGCTTGAATAGCACTGGTCTTACCATTGCTCAAATCCGCGCCACCAGGTGGTGCATTCGCATGAAATGCTGATTGTCGCGATGGTTCTCCGATTAGTTTCAAGGATAGCGGTGAAGGCTCTCTGTGGCTGTTCTCAGCCCCTCCGATACTAAGCTGAGACATACCGACTAGTTCATCTACATTGACGGGTTTTTCGGGAAGCAATGGGATCGGCTTCAGTACCCGATGTCGAGATGCTTCTATGCCCTTATCTTCATCAGAAGGGGCAGGATTTGGCGGCCAAAAGGGGCACGGAACAGATACGTAAGGTGGAAAGAAACCATGGACCATAGGTGTGAATCCACTCGATCCCACCATGGTTCCTTCAGTTTCAACTCTTTCACGTGCTGCTGCATCTTCTCGGTGCTCAAATTCCAAGTTGAGAGAGAGATTTAATGAAGCTAGTGAATTCGCATTGTCGGCTTCTTCTACCAGCAAAACTTGTTCTTCGGGCACAGTGGGTGTATCCGTGTCCTGCACAATAATATAAAGTTAAATCACACCAAAACCAATGTAGGCATTCAAATTAAACATTTATCTTCTCTAGATTGATCAAAAGACAAACCATGTCATCCGGAACCATGTCAAAAAGGCTCGAACGTCTCTTCCTTCGGGTAAAATTACTCTGACGGATGAAATACTTCTGGGCGTGACTTGCTACCTGGGTAGGCGTCCTCGACACAACAAAATTCCGAGATATCCCCCGCCAGTCCCCTTTCCCTAATTTCTGGAGGCCAACTAGAAAGAGCCGATGTTCGTCTTCGGTCCATGGGGTACCTGTAAAGCAACCAGAGTTACAAGGTACAAAGTGTCAGCTAGACATTGATGTTCAGACATTAAGAATGAAATGCTTTAAGCATACTTGGCAAACCATTCCTTGCTTTGATGAAACTCACAAGTCACAACAGTTCCAAATCCAATCACATCAAACTTTGCTATCGAAATTGGCTTAATATTAAAATAAGTGTCCAAACTATTTTGTTTTTCACTTTTAAGTGCCTAAACTTTTTTTTTTCCTTTTAGGTGCTCAAACTATCATTTTGTGTCCCTTTTAAAGTTAACTGAGATACCTATTTAAAAAAAAAAAGATAGCTTGAGCAACTAAAAAGAACAAAAAATATTTAAGTGACTAAAAGGAAAAACGGAATAGTTTAGACACTTAGTTCACAGCCCACGGGCACATCATTTCCCAAAACAATGAAGCAAAACACTTTCCAGGCCTCAACCATCCAAATCTTTTACCATATAAAGAAACCTATATCTACACCACTCAAATACCTCTTCCCACGAGATAAGGATCAACTTATGCAACACATAAGGCAAAAAAGCAGTGTACTTTCCATAAATTAACAAGAAAAAAGCACAATAATTATCAATCTAAATATCAAAATGAATCCAAATTCCCACCCAGAATCCTCACACGTGCAGGGACATGCAAATAAACCAGCTTAAAATTATCTTTGTTTTCCCAAGGTTAATGTTAGGTATCTGTCCTTGAATACGAGTGGATGATAATGACAGAAACAAGTTTCAGAACCATAAAGCACAAACCACGCATTTACTTTTCACCCACAACGATGAAACCTCGCATCTCTCAATACAAATACAATGAATTTTCAAGCACAAACTTGAAAACTCCATTAATGGTTCAGGTAAAGTAGCCAATTATTCTTGTTCATCTGGTCCCCCAGACTACCCAGAACAAGAACATAGAAAACTTTTATTATATAAATATAGATAAAGAATGAGCTAAACTAGATGAGGCAGGCTATTTTAAAAACAGGGAAAAGAACAAAAATAATACCCATTTTTTCTAAATCAACGAAATTGACAAAAACATGAATTAATCTCTTTCCTCCAATTATATTAAGAAATGTTCATTTCCAAATCAGGGCAGTTTAAAATTTCAAATAAATTCATAAAATATACTACTGTACAATACTTTTTTTTGTTTAATCATCGGTTTCGGACTCATTAGTCGGGTAATCTAGATCGGTTTTTGTAGAAGCCAAGTCGACTCTCCCAATTCAATTTTCCTATTCAAAGCAAGATTTTAACCTCAAACTTTACTTAAATGATCTAACATTTAATACCGCTACACCAACTTGTTGTTGCTACTGTACGTTACCTTTTTAATGTCATTAACAACTAGTTAAGTGTGATTACATGTTATAGTCTTAAAAAATACACAAAAAGAAGACCATTTCTACACGCTACTGATCTCTGCAAAACCCTAAATCAGAAATAATGAAGCTTGGTACTCGAATTTTCTTAGCCAAAATATTTTCGAAATTAAGAATTTGATGTATTATACAAAAATTGCCTAAAAGAGAAAGAACTTAAGAAAGTAACAAACTAATAAGAAAAGGAAATTTTTTAATGAAAGTTAACACGGTTAATTAATATGGAGGATTAAATAAACATTTTCTTCATTTACTTCAAAACGACGATAAAAAAACAAAAACAAAAACAAAATCTAACAAATCTCATAAGGAAATAAAATAGTAAAAATGTTATGAAAATCGTAATAAACAACTTTAAATTGAAGTTAAATACTCGTGGGAAAAAAGGCAAATAAACAGGCAAAAATCGCAGCGTTTCGGACTAATCACCTTTTTTTCTTTCTACACGACGATTGGTTGAGACGTGTGCGGCGGGGTCATCAGAGAGGTAGCCGCCGGGCTCATGGTTCGGGTCACGAACATGATCCGATAAAGGAGAGTCTGGATTAGGCGAAGCAGCGGCTGATGAAGAGCTATGGTACTGCACCGAGGACAAATTTCCCATACTCGCACTCTTTTTTATTATCGAGCCATCAGTCAGACGAACGCCGAATAACTTCACTCCTCCGCCACCGATTCCTCCACCGTCGCGCTTGGGACACGTACGGGAGTTGTGGCCGTTGTTGCTGCAATGCGAGCATCGCCGAGTCATCATGACTCGCCCGAGTCAAAACCAAAAGAAAAAAGAGAAAAGGATATATAGCAAAACCCGTTATTTATCAATTTGTCAAAATAATTCTGGAAAATTAGATTAATAAACACAACAAAAAAATACAGAGAAAAGGTTTGTTTTTGAAGGAGAGAGCATTGACATGAAAGAGAAGATACTGACGAAGGCGGATTATAAAATGGGGAAGAAAGGGTGTTTTGGACATTTCATATTTCAGATCAGACCTACAGGATTATTAGATCTCCGTGGATCGTTCATTCGGATAATAATTAAATCACGGATATACCCTCGTAGGAAAATAACGTCCTGCTTTAATAAATGCGAATATTTTATTATATGTGTGATAAATCTGTATTATCATATCGACTATATGTAAACACGTGATATTTAATTTTTTTATTTAAGCATATTAAATATATATAACTTATATTTATTTTATATTTAATATAGGTATAGTTTGATCAATTGAAAATAAATAAATATTAAAAATTAAATGTCGAAAACTAAATATTTAAAAAAAATAAGTGTTGAAGGTAAGTTTTAAAATGCCTTAAAATTAAATGCCATATATAATTGGATTATTTTACAAATATAAAATTTAAAAGATACTGTAATATAGTTAAAAGATTAAAAAATACTGCAAATATTCAACATTAAGTGATAAAGTATGTCTTTATCTGCTTAACTATTTCCACACATTTTTCATTAAAAAATCTAAAAAATAATTTTAATTTTATATCATCAACATGCTTAAAAAATATATTAAATTATTGAAATAGATAATTTTTGAAGAATTGAATTTTTTTAATGAGTTGTAAAAACATGTTAGTAGGGATGGACATTTTATCTGATCCACTCGAGTTTCGATCTGACCCAGTCTGATCAGGTCATATTTTTTAATGAAAATATTGGGGTTGGTTCGAGTTTAAGGTAAAAAAAATATTTGACCTGGCTTGACCCGGGACTAATTGTATAATTTCCCCTTAAATTTTTGGGATATTTGTAATAATACCCTCTCTTTATATTTTTTTTATAATTAATTCATTAAAATTGAATTTTTATTTGTAATTTAGTCCATTGAATTATGATTGTTTATGATTAAGTCTCCTATAATTATATTTTTACAATTAGGTCCTTAAAATTAATTTTTCTATACGTCGTGTCAGGGTCATATTTAGCATATTTATTTTTGGGTCGAGTTAGTCAATTTTTTTAATGAATATATTCTGGTCGGGTCGGGCCGAGTGCATATTTGTTGTATTTATTTTCGAGTTAGGTTCGGGTGGACCAAAAATTTGACCCGACCCGTGCTCATCCCTACATGTCCGGTACTAGATAAAGACAATTATGAATATATATATATATATATATATATATATATTTAAACAATTTCCCCTGATGTTGTTCTTAGTGTTCTGAATTCTGAGCAACCCCACGATACCTTGACGGCTTCGTTGACAGAGATGTTCATGGCATGGCCCTTTGCACATGCGTATAAAAAGCTTAATATACTGGTTTCGGCCTTATTCGTATTCGAATAAAAAATAATAGGAATAATTATATGAATAAATATTTGGTTGGTATATAAATTATATTCGTTTTTTAATGTTATATATATATATATATATGAAGTTTGTTGTTGTTTATGGGTTCACACATTTTTCGTATCATAATCCGATATAAACATTTGATCCGGTTAAAAATTGATACATGAAATTTTTTTAAATAAAATCTTAATTTAATTAAGTCATAATAACAAGATTAGTTTTATATGTTTTTGTTAATTTTCTCATTTCACAAATATTTTTTCTTTTTCATGTAATATTCAACAAACCGATCAACTATTAACATATGTCAAATATATTAATAAAAATATAATTTATTTTTAATTTTTTTGTTCATTTCACATGCTCCCAGAAATTATGATACATATTTTTTTTGTTTTTCTTTCGTTTTTTTTTCTTCGTTTAGTCGTCATCCACATCAACAGAATTAATGAAATGTTACTTGACACTTCATTTTTTTTAATTCAATATATATTTTATATGATGAATATATAAAAACAAAATTGACATCAATTTAAAAATAATTGAGGTTCTATCAACAATCTCTAGAGCAAGTGGTTAAAAGTAGTAGTGTTAAAAAATACTCAACTTGACTACCCGAATATAAATAACCGGGTTGAGTATTTACCCGGAATTTTTTACTCGTGTTGAGTATTCCGTCCGCTAGAATATATATTTTCCCAGGTCAGGCCCGGGCCGCAAAAATACCTATTACCGGGTACCCAATGACCCGGTTTCCTAATTTTTATATATTTTAAATATAATCATTATTTAAACAAAATATATTTATATCCATTATATTCCCAAATCAAACAACCTAATTATGCATGTAATTTCTGAGAATTATGGAATGTATATTCTAAAGTTGTTTGGGTTTGATACTTTAGATCTTCAACTTTATGATGAGATTATATAATTCGAACTTTTATTTGTTATGAGTTTTTTATTAATAAAATAAAATAATTTTCAAAAAGCAAAAATACAAGTACTCATTACCCGAATTTTCGAATACTCGAGTTTCGCAGGTACCCGGTTAAATTGAGCCAGGACACGGGCATAAGAATTTAGTACCCGGATACCCGGTAATAAACATTCCTAGTTAAAAATTCTTAGTTGACATCTTTTTCTTTCTCTACGTTGTGATTTTAACAACAAGATTTAAATTTTATGACAATAAAAAAATTTGACAACACGATTTAAATTTTATGACACGATTTAAATTTTATGACTCGACTCCTACCTTCATCTGACATCGACTTTAATAGTAAGAGTCAACAAAAGAAACGATTATATTTATATTGATTGTTATAGAATCTCTTAATAAATTCCGATGAGATTTTATTATATTCATGCATAGCTTGATTTTTAATATTTAAAATTCATCTCAATTCATTTGTTCTTAAAGGGGCAAACAGGTTGTTTAGGCCGGGTTTTATTCGGGTCAGGTTCGATTTTGATTATATTTGGTTTTAATTTGGTTCAAGTTGGATCTGGTCTAGTTTGGTTTTAATTCAGGTCTATGGTAATTCGGATCGAGTATCCGATCGGGTCGGATCATATCGATTCGATTGTTTTTTGGGTGAAGTGATTTCGGGTCAGGTCAATATTGGTTCAATAGGAGAACGGCCTGTTTGTCAGGTTTTCAAGCTGGATCAATTTTTACACCCTTATATGGCTTTATATAGCCAGTATATTTGACTTTTTTGTGAGTTATGCGGCAGTTCACATCAAATATTTCTTTATTTCTTTTAATATATATATATTTTTTATTTTGGGTTACTTCTGGTTCGGGTCCATATTGTTTCAACTATAAATCAGATCGGTTTGGATTTGATTTGTTTTGAGTTTCGGATCAAGTTCGGGTCATCATTGTTCGGGTCGATATCGGGTCTCAAATAAGATAAAATCAGTTCAGTTCTCGAGTCAGTTTTCCACCTCTATTTGTTCCTATACATATACCTGACAAACTTGAACCCGATACTTAAGAACCGAACCAAGATCCAAAATTGACCCGAACACTATAGCGATATTTTTTCTCGCTAAAAAAGATTGTTTTTTTATTATTTGGAAAATATTTTTTTCCGCGTGGGGTTTTAGAAAACCCGTATTTATTTAAAAATGGAGTCGCCACCGGCCACTCAAGGTGGACCGGACACCGTAAAAACCAGAGATTTCAAAATGTCGGGTTCGGGAGTCGGTTACGGATGGGGAATGATTAGCACCCCCACACCGCCCAAAATTGGTACTTTAATAATTACCGCTTTATTAATATTAGACTTTCCGGATTAAAATGACGAATAAATTAAAATTTGGTTATATGTGCGAGTAAATTTTAAAGGCCCATTTATCAAAGAGTAAACGCCTGATACTGGCCCCGTTTACACTCGAATAAAAGAGCACCGCATTGACAAAATATATGTTCGTTATGCAAACTTAAAAAACATGGCAAATATAAATAAATACATTGCGATAAAAATATAAATAAATACTAACATAATAAAATACTAACATAACATAAATAAAATATTAATCTAAAGCATACATACATAACTAGCTGTATTCTCTAAAAGTCCTTCTTCCCCTTTTTATTTCTAGGTAAAATTAGGAATAAAAGTAAAATTTGTAAAAAAAAATGATATCAATAAATGAAAATTTTGTTTAATAATAAGACTGATATTAAAAATGTTGAGATTTCAATTTCCAGGTTCAGGTGTTGTCCTGTAATATTATCGTGTGTAAATTTTTAGTTTAAAATTTATTTTTGATTTAAGTTTTATTATATGTGAGTGATATCAAAATTTATTCTAATATATGAGTTTGGATAGAGTCTGATTATTACTTCAATCATGATTATTTTATTTTACACAAATCTAACAATTTTACGGTTTAATGTTTAAGATTTAGAGTCTAAAGTTTAGAATTTGATGTTTAGTGTTTTTTGGGTTTATGATTTTAACTTGAGGATTTTTAATATTCTTAAGTTGATTACTAGGTAGTATCCACTTATAATTTTTCTTGACTCTTTAATAACGCACACACACCTTGTAAAAAAAATTGCTTGAAATCTAGTCTTTTCGAATGAATATTATTATTATTTTTACTAGGATCACTCGTTGAGTTATAAATTGAGTTATTTTTTTATGCACAAATTATATAATTACACAATTATTTATATTTTTAAACAATAAAATCTAAAATTCACAACTCTAACCTATGAAACAGTCAAACTTACCTATGAAAATATTTTTTAGGACTTATTTTTGATTTGATCTGCGACAAAAAAGCAAAGTGTCACTTCTCCTTTATTCGTTCAAAAGTAAGGATTGGCCTTAAAATAAAGATTATGTTATCTTCGAGGCCAAGAATCTGCGGCAACCTTTGAGTGCACCATTATCACGTTGTATAACATGGGAGGGGTCCTCATAATTTAAATTAAATGCACTCATAATTAGTTGGTCTGGTAACACGATGTATTAGATTTTATAAATAACATCAGAGATTTAAATTATATTATAAATAAAATAAATTAGATTAAGATGATTACTTTAATAATAGATTTTTACGGTATTCGATTTGAATTGGTTAATCAATAAATTGTATATTAATGATTATATCAAGAAAAGAAGTCTTACTTTAATTTTTATTTAAATGCTTCTTAGATCTATAAGTAAGTTACCTCCATATTCGATTCTAGTTACATACGTCTCTCGTTTAAATTTCGTAAATTTTTATTATTTTCGACGTAACATCATTTTACATTTATATAATGTATGCGTAAATGAATATATTTATTCAATGTTAAAACGAAAAGATGTATTTATTTGATTTAAATATTTAGTACAATTGAATCGAAAATTTCATATAAAATTGCATTAAATTTAAGCTCATGTATCAAATCAGATATTATATTAAAGTTTATGTGTTGATAGAGTGACTGAACTCTTAATTTGATAGACCAAAGGTCAAATCCTGGAGAAATTATTAGATAGAAGCGACTCACCACGTCATTCATAGTCCATCTAATGAGATTCATCTATTTCAACGTAATTTCTAAATAACCAACACTCTTTAATGACACGTAGGAAGGAGGTAAAGATTCACATTAAAAAAATTATATAAAAAAATTATTATTAAATGAGATTATAGATGACGCGGTGATCCAGACCCATCTAATAATTTTTCCAAATCATCGTAGCATAAAAATCATGAGTAAATTTGAATTTTGTTTCCTTGTTTTGTTATAATTGTATTTAAAACCTTTTTATATCTAAACCGTGTTGGTATTTTTATATAGGTCTAATTTTGCATCTAGCCCTTGTACTCTTCATAATTCTAAAATTAGTCTCTTTGCTTTTTATTCTAGAAATTTAGTCTCTTTGCTTGCCTCTTTTGAAAACTAAAGTCTATTCGATAGCACTATTAATAATTTCGCGTTAACTTCGATTACATGGCATTTTAATATTCAATGGTCTAATAATTTTTGTTAACTTTGAATACATGACATTTTAACATTCAAGTCTAAAGGAAATCAACCAATAGTGTTATCGGTTGAATTTTATTTTTTGAACCAAACAAGTATGAAGTATAGGATTGAATTCCGATAATTATAAGTAAATGGACTAAATTTAAATAGCATTAAGAGTTTAGGGATTGTGAGCAGAATTAAAGCTATTGCTTTATGAGACTGGGATGAGATTGAATGAAAAGTAAAATTGAATTCCGATAATTATACGTGTTGCGCGTTGAATTTGACTTTATCCTCTGCCTCTTCTCAAAGGAAACTGTCTTCCGGTGTGGAAAAGCCAAGATCAATACTCTAAGCCAATGAGTTTTTCTTTTTTCCTTTTTAAAAAGAATATTTTTTAATAATCTAGTGACTATAATGTAGTGTCTGTTTATATATATTTTTAATTTATTGCAGACAGAGCGATTGAACACACGTTTGTTAAGATAAATATTATCCGTTATTAATAGGGACCACTTGTTGGGTTCTTTAAAAAATAATTTTAAGTTTCTCTTTTTTTAACTATCCATATTCAACTTCTTAGCTGATTAATTTAGATCAGATATTGCAGAGGTCCATTATGGAGACGACCCTCGCAAATCAATTTACTCCATCACAATGTTAAGATTTGAATTTTTAACTTTACTTAAGAGATCTAATGACTCATCTCACTTAATAATACAATAAAATTCACAAATAAGATAAAATTCAATATATATAATATAATAAAAAATCAACACAGTGCATCATCGAAATTATAATTACAATAAGCACATACGGTCAATTATAACTAAAATTAATCATTATAATGTACAAATAAGTAGATTGTTACACGAATTATATTTAATCTTAGACCAAAATAAATCTTGATAGAATTCGCATATAATAAGACTTAAAACAAAATAAAATCTGAATTAATAAACTATTTAAAAAATAGAATAAAATAAATTTGAATCAATAAACTATAGTGATATTTAAATAGGATGAGACCTGAAATTTCAAATTTTGATGTAAAAGTTATTATATAATCTCTCAAAATAGTTGAATTTTTAGTTGAACCCTCACAATTTTTGTTTAAGCCTATAAATTTTTAAAAATTTGTTACCTAAATTCTTATCCTAATTTTCGCTTGGTGTTTAATAGTTATAACGATTCAAATTAAATTTTAGTTCGATTGAAATAATTGTTATTATAACATTTAAAAATACATAGACTCGAGCGTATTTAAATTTTAACTGCTTATTTTTTTATTTAATTGACGGTGACACCAGTCTTTGTATTGATTGTCTATCACCAATGATTCATATTTCGTTTGTTTTCTTCTATTTGTTTTGTTTTTCGCACATTTTGTTGCGCTTTCCTCTACTTTCGTAGTACGTTTTTTTTCTGTCTTTTATAGCAGCTCTCTCTGCCTTATGGCATGTTTCAATGGTTATTTTTGCAGGATATTAGTGTTCGTATGGTGACCCTCACAGTACTTGTTTTTTATTCATGTTTGTCGCTGGCCACATAGAGTTTGATCCCCTTTTGAATTGTTTGCCGATGTAATCTATAACAAATTATCGTTTTTAATAATAGGCGTGAAAGATTATTATCGATTTTGAGGATTTTATCTAATTCGCATTTTGACAACTCCGAAACACTTCTTATAATGGACTGTAAAAAAAAATTTTATGTAAAAAGATAATTAATCTAACTGGTATAACATTTGTCCTTTTTATTAGATTTATAATTTCTCTATTAGATTAAATTTTATTTATCAATAAAGCCACATAGATAATCTGCCAAAAAAAGAATATTCTTCTGTTTAAGACTTAAACGGAGATAATAAAAAGTTGAAACTGAAACAATTTATTTTCATTTTCTTTTTGCATTTAAAAGTTGTAAGAGTTTGAGAAGAGAAGAAAAGAAGGGGAAGCACACCAACTTTCTAGACTTTTGCAAGTTCCTATTTCATGTTATGTGAAACATTTTCCAAGTCCATAACCACATTTTATTAGATGCTGTATTTGCTTCATTTGATCTCTAACTACATCAGCAGTCCAGCACCCACCCACCAACCATTCACCACCTTACATGACAGCAAAGATGAGGATAACAAAAACAATAAATAAAAATAAAATACAAGACTTCAAGGACTGGTTAAACTGGGTTCTTTTCGTTTTTATAACAAGGTGGTAAATGCAGAGGCGTTCTCGTTCTAACTATCTTCACCGGTAGCTTTGGTAGGCAGGGTTGTACATGCAGTTCTCAGCATACTTCACAAGATCGTGGGGCTGAGGCTGGCGAGTAGCCAAACCTATTAAACAATGGGATATATTAGGGGGGAGTTGCATGTCGTATCATATAATCGACGGGGAAAGAATTTTACCGAGTTCGTATGCTTTAGCTGCGACATTAGCTGCAATATGGGCAGAAATCTTTCTGATATTTCTGAATGGTGGGTAAATGAGTCCCTTGTCAAAGTTCTCCTGCGTCACCTGTGCAGCCAAAGCCTCAGCTGCGCAAAGAAACAAAGAAAAGGTTATGATAAACTCCATAGCTCATTTATCCATGGCATCTTGCGCTCTGTGTTATCAGTCGAAACTCCTAAATGTTAAATGCGAACTTACAGGCTGCCAGAAGCATATCATCGTGAACACGAATTGCACCAGACATAATTAGACCCAAACCGAGGCCAGGGAAGATGTATGCATTATTTGCCTGTAGGACAGAGATAACAAACTCAAATTAGCCCCAAAATTCAATGCAAGACAAAACCAGTTATGGAGGTAAAACATCTTTAAGTACTACCTGCCCGGGCACAAAAACTCTTCCGTTGTATTCTACAGGATCGAATGGGCTTCCACTGGCAAAAATGGCTCGACCCTGAACGCGAACAAAAAAGGGAATAACCATTTAGTGTTACATTGTAAGCAGTCGTATTTCAGAAAGGCTGAAAGAAATTATAGGTTAAATGTCGAGAAAACACAAAACAAGACCTGCATGATTGATTTACCTGACTCCATATATATGCTTCTTCAGCAGTACATTCAGATTGTGAAGTTGGATTAGAAAGAGAGAATATAATAGGTTTCTGCAAGCTCACATAAACGGATCAGTTTAGCTCGATCGTTTAACTTATGTGTAAAGCAAATTTATATGGAGAGATACGGTACTTCATTTAAGGTTGCCATAGCCTCAACCACTTCTTTAGTAAATGTCCTTCCTACTCCCGATGTACCGATCAACACTGTTGGTTTGATTCCCTGTCAAAATAAGACAAAAGAATGAAAGAGTCTAAGAACCTTTTCTTTTATTTGAGGAGTGAGAAAAAGAAGAGAAATGGGAGAGATTTCACACCTTAACAGCATCGACAAGATTCTTGACCGGTTCATGATCGTGAGCCCAGGGCTTTTTGAAATGCTGAAGTGAGTCCATGCGGGATTTAACAATCAAACCCTGCAAAAAGAACAAAATGAATGCAACATGTAATCACTAGAATGAAGAACCATATGCTTTTTACAAGAGAGCTAGATTAGATTTTTAATACCTTGGAGTCCACGAGCGAAATCTTCTTGCGAGCCTCTTTGAGTGGCATATTTGTCTGCATGTATAATCAAGTATTATTTCCAATGACTTCATGACATGATGTACATCTACTACAAAACATGTTATAAAAACTATGATCATTAATGCTAAAAGTAAAACCTGTTTTGAAATTTCAAGAGCTATAAGTTCCGCTATGCCAGTGCCAGCCTGCAGATCACCAAATACAAAGTCAGGTACGGCAATAATACGGGCAGCACATATGGTAACAAAAAATAGAGAATAAAATCGACGACTTCAACAAGTTGCAATAGCAACTCACCTCTCCAGCACCAAGGAATAAGAACCTATGATCGGCCAAGGTTCCACCAACAACTTTTAGGGCAGCAACAAGCCCTGCGAGGACCACGGATGCCGTTCCCTGCAAAAAGGGTAAATTACCTAAATCATAAATGAAATGTTTATGCTTAATTGATTTAATAAAATTAAGCTTAAATGCTAACCTGAATGTCATCATTGAAAACCAGGTGAGTTGTGCTATATTTAGCAAGCAAATCAAATGCATTGTGGTTTGCAAAATCTTCAAACTGCAAAAATCGTTCAAGATTCAGAAAACTTTAATGATTAAACTTAACCAAGGACGGACGACGGACGCATGACTTTATGTTAGGGAGGTGAACCTATAAAATTTTAGGAGGGGCGAACTTATAAAATTTTAGGGGGGGCGAAAATAGATTTTCAATAGAAAATACATCGAAAATTTCTAAATCATATATGAATTTCAAATTTTGGGGGCAACCGCCCCCTCCAGCCTCCCCTGGTCCATCGCTGAACTTAACATATAAACAAACACATAAGTCCAGTAATACAGGCAATATTTCATAGACGTCTTTGCTCGAATCAACTTGCCTGAACGAGAACTTTCTCCCCATAGGTCTGCTTGACTGCAGTCATGAATTCGTGCATAAGTTCAGCATATTCCTAGAGTCAAAAAGGAAAGAAAAAAACTTTTAGCATATTGTTTTTTGATTACCTCCATAACTAAAATGAAGCAAGTGTAGTTTAAGCTTTTGTACCTGCCCAGTAGCTCTTCTTTGCCTAAGCCCTATATAAAACTCGTCATTCAACAATTTCTCATTGTTCGTACCCACATCAATGGTTACCGGCAAGCACTGCAAACAGCAATTTATAGCTCATTATAAGGCTTTTCCTAATTCATAACCTCTTAATGAGAGCAATATGCAAGGAACTGCCATCGTTTCTTAATAATAAAGCAAAGGGTAGTATTTACTCATCGTTACGGATACTTACAGCCGAAGGACGAACCCCTCCTAGTGCTGTGTATAGAGAAAGCTTCCCTATAGGTATTCCCATTCCCTGAGAATACAAATTCCAATTACGAAGTCAAAGATACATGAAAGAGGAGAGAGAGAAAGAAGCAGCTATCGATGGATGTCTCCACGTATTTATACCTGACAGCCAAGGTCCCCTAGACCCAAAATCCTTTCCCCGTCAGTGACAACGATGACTTGAATATTCCTCTGAGGCCAATTTCTCAGAACTTCACGAATCTTCCCCCTATAAAGGATACATATCAGAGTAATATACTGGGAAAGAAGGTAGAATTCAAGAATGCCATCTATAATCTGAGGAACTAGTTCTCGTGTGACGGACGTACTTTTCTTTCAAACTGATAAAAAGACCTTGAGGGCGCCTGAAGATGCTCCCATATTTCTGGCAAGCTTGACCAACAGTTGGAGTATAGACAACTGGCAGTAACTCCTCAACGTTGTTGATGAGAAGTTTGTAGAACAGCCGTTCATTTAACTCCTGAAAATCAAAGTAAAACGGAAATCGATTCAAGTGTTAAAGTCTTTCATGGAGATAAATTAAAGCACAAAGCATCGTTGCTTTGAAATCAAGAAACATGCAGTCATGATTCCAACCAAAACCCCCATGACTATATTACCTGCAAATCCATCATGGCCATGTACTTCTGCAGAGGAATTTGATACTTGCGGATGCTATGCATCATTTTCTTCACCTGGCGAATAGTAGTAAAATAGTTCATTAAAATACTGCACGGTTAAGGGAAACAAACAAAATTCAACAAGAATGATTCAAATAAAGGTAAAAATATGATGTACAAGCTGGGTAGTTGACGGGTGACCTGAAGGTCTTGAGAAATAACTGTTGGGGGAAGAAGACCGCGCAAGTAATGAGCATCTCTTTCTTTCTCATTGAAGGCAAGTCCTTTGTTGTGGTGAGGATCTCGCAGCAACGCATACCCACTGCAGCAGACAAAGAAGAGCCAAGACTGTGAAAGAATTCGAAAGCAAATTCGTATCCGATTTTGATATTAGAGTAGTTCATTAAACATATCATTCGTTCTAGCATCATCGGAATTCCAATCGAAACAACAAATGGAAGGCCTGAATTGGTAAATTATTGTTGGCCGCAGCATCAAGATCTATAATTCAAACAAGAGTCCACAACAAAGACATCAAAATAAAATAAGACCAAAAACTTAGACATAGACAATGATACTGGATCTGAGAAACATATATTAAGCTCATAACAGAGAAAAAGACAAAAGCAAACAAAAAAAAAGTAAATGAAAAGAAAAATACAAAGAACTATTGTGAAAGGGAAAGCAATAGAATCTTACCTGGCGACAGAGAGAGACCAAGGGGTGACAAGTTGATCATCGGTGGCGGCTTCGTCGTAGGAGACCTCAGAGTCTTCGCCGGAAACGGTAGAATTGGGGTCCACGTCAGCAAAGGAAGAAGTGCCATCTTCTTTAATTTCTTCCAATGGGTTGTTGTTCTCAATCAAAACGCTGCCGTTTCGGTCCCTGTTGCTGTTGGGGCCTAAAGCCGTCACTTTGACTGAAGTTGGTGGCAGCTTCTTGAACTTGTAAGAGAAAGGGCTTGACGACGCCGAAATGGCAGCGTTGTTCTGTTTCAAAAAAAAAAAAAGTCGGTAACAATATTGAATTGAAAAAACAAATGATTATGGTAAATCTGATTTCTTTATAGGGAAAAAAAAACTATGAAAAAAGAACCTGAACAACAAAGAACAAAAAACAGAGGCAAAATTCTAGGAAATGGGTGTTGGAGAAACAGCCAAAATGAACAATGGGTAGATTAACAAATTACCAGAAAACAGCTTCTGTGCAGGGAGATCATGGTGTCAGAAAAATGAGGAAAAACAAAAGTCTTGAACTTTGAGTTTCAGGGAAACTTTGAAGTTTTCTCTCGATAGAAGCGAGCAAAGAAAGGAAAGGAAAGGAAAGGAAGAGACTTTGGTGGAGAATTTGAGATGGGTTTAAATAAAGCTATTCCCTTCCCCTTTCCCTCGCTGGTTTTATGTGTGTGTGTGTGTGTGTGTGTGTGAGAGAGAGAGAGAGAGAGAGAGAAAGGAAATAGGGAAGAATGTATCCTATAAAAACGTGTCTAGTTTTTTGTTTCCTTCTCTGCATACTTTTTCTGCTGACTGGAAATGACAATCTGGTGGCTGGTTTTGGGTGTCTATTACGAAAGCGCCACCACCATCATCACGACATCACCGCCGAAATGTAGGTCCCAACTCCCAACCTGTTTCTGAGCTCCGTTTCGATGGAAATTTGCCGTATTTTTTAGGTAATGAATTGTTTTAACCACGTACTTTAAAATACTAACGAAAAAAATTTAAACACTTATTTTAGTAAAAAATGATAATAAATATTTATTTTTAAATATATATATATAATTTGAAGCCTATTTGTAAGTTAAACATTGAATTTAAAAGATTTATTTAAGAATATTTAAATTAAATTATGGATAATAAAGAGGGACGAGAACAATAATTATTTCATTTAATCAAATTTGACAATATTGTTTTTTTAACAATGTGACAATATTGTTAACCATATAGTATAAAATTATAATATCATGTCACGTCATTAAAAATAAAATAAAATTTATATTATTTTTTTAAAATCATATGTCAATGTGTGAAACTTTGAAAATGTGTAAAATTATATATTATTAATTCATCAAATATATTTGATGATAGATATTTTTTTTGTGAAAAGATGATGTAACTGATATGACTGAAATTTTTTAAATCTGTTTTTTTGTAGCTATTTTTAGATGTTTTAAAAATTCTAATAAATTATATTATTATTTTATCTTTATTTATTAATAAAACTATCTTATTGACGTGTCACAAATGTACAAATTCTATAGTACAATCCAACATGTATAAAAAATAGCAGTTACTATTTGTTTCTTTAAGGTATTGTAATTTTTATTTGTTGTATCTTTGTATGGTAAAATAAATGAGGATCAACGTAATCATAATCTACACAACAAATATCTAACAATTGTGATGACAAATTTAGAGCTAAAATTAATGGGAATCTACTACAAAATATTCTACTTTAGTACATTGAAAACATTTTTTTGCAGCCGTTGGATTAAGAATTCTTCGAGATTTATAGTAAGACTTTGTCATTTTTATGGTTGAAATATAAATAAAAAATCATTTCATCAAAATTTATGGCACAAAAATTGTCTGATAATGTCTTCATGCAAAATTTGTGCAGCAATTTTTCATGTCAATTCCAAGATTGTCGGAAATGTTTCTTCTTGAAATCTTTTATAATATATATATAATATATTGTCACGTCCTAAGGAGGCGAAAAATATTATTTTAATTAAAAATAAAAGTTTTAAAATATAAATACAGTATCGTTACACATTCTCTCAACCGTGTTCTTTGAGAAGATAATAATGATCATGTGACAATATGTATTGATAGATGAATATATAAATATCATATTCATGTCTAATTCCAATTTAAAATTTTTCGCATTTCATTTTTAATGAAACCCAACATAATTTTTAAAGATTGAAACCATAAATTAATGTCATCTGAATATTTAAATTAAATTGTTTGTCGCTCCATTCGTAATTTTATAAACAACGAAATGAAACAAATTAAATATGCACTATATAATGTATCTAACCAAAAGTTGTGATGATATGTATTAGTATAACATTTATGTTTTTTTATATATGTTGAATGTATGATATTAATTTTAAGATAATCATATTCATGTTGTTTTTTAGTAATATATTTCAATTATTTTTCATTTAAAAATTATGATGGATGACATTAAGTATGAGGACAAAGTAAATTGTGGGGAAGTTCTAGGAAAGAAGGTATAGTGTGATCCTCCTCCTACTTTCATTCTCTTTGGTAAAACAAAAAAAAGAGTTGAGAGGAATAAGTTTTTTCTTTTAATTTAAATATCATCGTCCAAAAATTAATTATTAAATTAACATTGTTTTTTAATTATTTATTGAAATATCACTCTTTCATGTCACATAGGTAAAAACTCAACCTTCTGATCATGCCCTTCAAAGGAAACACTCCTATTTAGAAGGGAGGAAAATGAGGATTCTAAAGAAGAAAAAATGTACTTCTAGTGAATTTAAAATTCACAACTTAAAAAAATATAATAGAACAAATATGAACAATTTAACTAATCAATCAAATGTGCTTGCTCGCAAATACGCATTTTAATTTTTTATAAAACAATTATACGAATAATGTCTAAAAATAAACGTTGATGATACATGTTGAAGACGTGTTTTCCATGTGTTACACGAGCGCACTTATTTATGTTAAAAATAATAATACATGAAATCTAAATTTATTAATTGGTCAAGTAGTTATGAATAGGGGAGCTTAAATGATTAGTTAACCGTTATAGCAGTTATTAACCATAACTTAACTATTAATAACACTTAAAAAATGGTTAACCATTAAATTTTTAAAAAGGATAACCATTACAGTGATTAACGGTCTAAAATAGAGAGATTTTAAACATAAACTCCGTACTTAATTAAAAAAGGTACCTATATGTTAACCTATAGGTTAATGAACGATTATACCGGTTAACAGTTATGTTTTATTTTGCATACCTCTAGTTATGAATGCTCATATTATCTTATTTTATATGAGTTCGACTATTTAATGTATTCCATAAAAAGTTAATGTTTTATTTTAGCTGTTTGCAGTTTTTTGAATAATAAATATTATTTTATCCAAAAAAATTACAGCACGTAACTTCGTTCCAATCCCTCATTGCTTACGGTAATTAATTTGTTAAATAATACCAAGTTGTGTTGTTGTGTTTGATTAACAATATGATTAGGAAACTTGTTAATATGATCCCACGTGCTGTGCTGTGCATTCTAATTGGAATTATTATACAATAAATTAGATATTTATTTTGTTGGACTGACTAATTATCCTATTTACCCTTCCCTTTTTACCCCTGTGGATCCCATCAGGTGTCAGCACTTGGAAAAAATTATTAAATAAACTATAAATAACGTGAGAAATCGGTCTATCTAATAATTTATCTTGCACTTGGGAATTGATTATTAAATCGACTCTAAAAAGCTATTATTCATCACACGTTATAAAGTGAAGAATTTGACCTGGCGATGGATCAGATGTTGGAGTACATTTGTACCTTTTTAAAAGATTTTAAACTTTTATCTATTTTATATTATGATTTAATTTTTATTTTTTAAATTTTTAATATAATTTTGTTATAAGTTCATGTCCTCAACATAAAATTCTGCGCCTATTTTTAGATTTGATCGTAATTAATCATGTAATTACGGCTAAGGCTTCACCGTCTTCGTTTCCTCATCTACAATCCATCTCCCACTGTATTTTGTTTATTGGTTAGGAAAAAAAGGGAAGCTTAAAACTGGGTGGTGTCTAGGGTAGGTGGCATGGTACAACCGTGTGCTAGTTCCGATTAATGGTTGTTGGGATTTTGGTGTTAGGTGGCATTCATTTAATAAAAATCTCGTAAAAATCAATAAATTATAATAGAAAATAGACAATAATAAAATAATCATATATTGGTCGAGTTATATAGATTTGAAAAATTCATTGAATTCGTAAACAGATTAAGGCCTCGTGTTTTGTTGATTTTTGGGTCCACGTATGTTGTCGATCATTTTCTCGTCAAACGACTATTGATTTGACCCCAACAGGCGTTTCTCTATTATTTTTAACGTTCAAACAAACGTTTGATGGCAGTTGAAAAATTCAGCTTTGGTCAACGACCGTTCACCACAATAATCTAAGGATAGACCTAGAGGGGCTAGTGGGGTGGTTGTCCCCTTAAATTTTAAAATTCTTATGTAATTTAAAAAAAATTATATATTTTTTTTATTAAAAATTTATTTTTCCTTAAAATTTTATAAATGTATTTTCTTATATAAAATTTTATGCTCGTCTCTATAACATCCAGAAAGAAAGCCTAAGTCTACACGTCAAAGAGAGTGACAAATCCATGGTTGCATTTGCCTGTAAGCTATAAATAAATAAATAAAAATGGCTCGATATCGTATCTCTGTTAGCTTGATTTCTTCTGACAGAAAAATATATTTAAAACAAAAGTGCCACTAAAAACGAGAAGATGAGTTCGTCAGTAAAAACCCGAAGCAGCTATATGCATTGATCATGCAGAAAAGCAAATTCGACATGCGAATCAATCCTAGAAACCTGCAACAATTTGTATTGTTTTAAGCAAACCCACCGTCCAGATTTTTTAAAAGGAAAGATATTTAAAAACCAAAAGTTTGCTCAATTCCGCCAAAAATCCATTTGCTTGGGAGCAGTGAGCTTCTGGACAGGCACGATAGAAGCGATTACACAGGTTCCTGAGAGAGTAGGAGCCTAAAAATAAAGAATTTAAGTTAAATAGTTATAAAAAAATTATAAATTTGTATATATAATTATGTGTATATATATAACAATTATTTAAAACTTTAAACATGCAAAAATAATAACACATTTTAAGTGAAAATGTTTGATTTTTAGATGTTTATAAGTCAATTTTTTGTTGCTCAAGAGGATAATATAATGATATCTCTTACCGATTATAAATTAAGGGTCTCATTTTAAAAATTGCACAGAGCCCCTAAAATCTTTGAACCGCCCTTGCTTGGAAGGTAACACGAAAAACAATACCCCACAATAGCTGTTTTTCTATTTAGGTAAATTATATAAATCATTATTGAATTTTATTTTTTTGATTTATTTTGGTCATATAATTTTCAAACCATTCAATTTACTCACTGAACTTTATACATTGAACGTTTTTGTTATTCTGCCTTTAAATAGTTAACGGTGTTATGACATGGCGCACAAAATCAAAATAACATCGTTTTGAAGAAGTCTAATTTGCATCAAAACGACGTTTTTTGTATCCCTATAAAAAAATCTTCATTTTTTTCTTTATTTTCTCGAACATTTTGTATCCCTATAAAAGATCTTCATTTTTTCTTCATTTTGTTGAACATTCTCCTTTCTTCTTCCTTATTTTTTCCCTTCCGTATGCTCATATTCGACCACCACTCACCACGATCGGCTACCGCGTCGACTATCGTCGACGGTGGGTGATAAGTCTCAAAATTTTCCTCCAAACTCGTTTTACCCTCCTAAACTCGAACCTGATGTTAGTTTAACAAAAAAAACCTTAAATATCTATTTTTTGTTCTCTACTTTTGTTTTCCATTTTTTTGTGCTATAATTTCCTTAAATCAATATAAATACTCAAATGCTCCAAACTTGTTCTAAATTTTCTGCAAACAAATTCACTTAGGGATGTGGTCTTGAATTTTCAGAATCATTTTTTTACTTCATAAATCAAATTTAAAGAGGAACGGTGAAACTGAATACAGTATCAAATTTTCATCTTTGGTTGCATAGATGGTAGGGATGTTTTTGCTTGGAGTCTATAATATTTGAAAACTTGAGAAATTGTAACATAAACGAAGGGTTGGCTGTCTTTTTACATGATTAAGTTTGAAATTTCTTCACTGACGAGCAAGCTTTAAATATTTAATGATGGGGCGGTGAGGGGTTGGGGAGGGTAGATAATGAAGCTAGGATTTGGGTATACTTTAGGGATTTTATTTATATTTATTTTAAATTTTATATGTCAACTAAATATTAATAAAAATCAACGTCGTAACAAATATATTAATAAAATAAGTCACATCATCGGGATGTTAATAAGAAAGCAAATGAGTGACTAAAAATGTTTAATGTTTAAAGTTCAGTAAGTAAATTAAACGTTTTGAAAGTTGAGTGACTAAATTAGGTCAGAGAGCAAAATTCATTGATGATTTGTTCAATTTACCTTTTATATTAATTAATTAATTAACATTCTTTGTTTTTTTATTAATGTTTTCCAATGTTCAACGTTGAGACTAAAAGAAGACTAAGCTTTTCTATCCATGTATTAGTCAATGGAAGGGTAAAATTTGGTTGTCCTACCTTTATACCAATTTCTTTTTGAAGGGATTATATGGGTTTGAATCGGAAACATGCTGTTGACAAAAAATTTAATCAATCTAAATTATTAGCTTATAGTTTTATGATTTTTAGAAGGAATGAATTATATTTTTATCATTTCTATAATTTCACCCTCTATTAGTTTATAAATTTAGATTTTTATTATATGTAGCCTTGAGGCTATGAATAAAAAATAACAAATTCTTATAAGTGATATTTATTTACATTTACAATGGAATTAGTACTTAACTAAAAATATTTATTTGAATTGTAACGACCCGAATATCGGGTTAGCAAATCAGGTCTCAGACCCGGGTATTGAGCCTTGTGACAAAGAAAAGAAATGAGAGAATGCATACTGGCCTTTAGTGGGGTTGAGCTAAGTTTCGTCGCCGTTCAGTGGTCGGTGGTTGACACCGTCAGCATTGTTAGATTCCCCTCGTGAAGACGAGTCAGATGACGGTCGCCTTACCGCTGTTCGCCGACGTGTGAAGAAGCAAGGTCCGACGAAGCTTTGAGCTTCAAGTGCTCCATCATTCACCACCCTTCGTCATGATTGAAGGCCACCATTGTACTCTTCATCGCCGGATGTTCAGATTTAGAGCTTGCCTTTTAATTTTGGCCACCGGACGATGCTGCCCGCGCTGCCGGCTGCGCGTGTGCATTATCCTAGGCAGTTGAGCCATCTAAGCTGCCCAAGCCGCGTGGACCATCTAGTTGTGAACCTTGTTGACCAGTTGCTGAAGTTGCTTTGACCTCGAGATGTCTGACCGTTGATCGGTTGACTATGACTGGTTAACCATTGACTTTGACTTTGATCAAGGCGTTGATCGCTGATTTTTTAGGACCCTACTCGGGGGTTTCTCGACGTTCTAAGTTTGTTGGCGTAGTTCGTTTCACCAAATTCGAACTCGGTAAGCTGTTTTTACGTATTTGACCTTGTGATTTAAATATGGGATGCATGAAATTAATGTATTTTTGTATTCGTTTTATATGAAGATTATTCGAAATTGAATATCAGACCAAATAAAGTAATCAGAAAGCTTATATGAGGATTTGTTGCTAATGCTTGAGGTTAGTACACCTCGAACTCTGAAATGCTTCATGAGCAGCATAAGTGTAATTGCCTTGCTTGTTAGTGGTTGCAAAATAGGTAGATGATAAACAAGCATATATTGAGACCGGTATTATGAGACTTGTATGTATAAGATGCATGAGGAGTTTAGGAATATTTTGAGACTCGTATGAGCTTTAGAGACTGTGTAGGGTCGTTTGAATATTCATATAATTAACTAATTGGTTGATTTACATGTAGTGTTGCTTGAGATACGAATTGGCATGTTCGATGGTGATTATACTAAATAGACTGATAATTGGTAATATTTGAATAAATGATCATGAAGCTGTTAATTAATAATAATTGATTAATGTGTTAGTAAACAAATTCTAATGACTTTCATAAGCTTTAGGGATCGAATAAAGTGTTGTAAAATAGTAATTCAAGGAGATGGTACGAACCCGTGTGTATGGTATCGGTACGAGCTTTGGCCGTGCAAGTACGCTATTGGGAACCGTACCGATACTTATAAAAATTGAGGATTTCTAGTAAGCTATATCTGTATCGTTACGCATGTAAGTACTGATACCTAAAGGTACTGCATCAATACTTGTGTTCGAGTACCGGTACCCACTAAATGAAATAATTTATAATGCTAATAAAAAAAATGGAAACTGATGTGGAATATTAATGAGTTAATACGAATCAATAGAGATAATGAATGAACATGATTAATGTACACTTTCATAATAATTAATAGCTTGGTAAAAGTTGAGTGACTTGATGGTAATAGCAACCGTAAGGATCCTTGGTGGATCGTGTGATGATGTGTGTTGTGTGGTAGACGTGTCTTTGCTATGTACTGATATGAACTCCTAGATGGTTGAGTTACCATTGTTTGGTGGAATCCAAATACCCAGAGAAAGAGTGTTGCAACACCATGGTTAGAGATACCGAATGTATGTTCCCGACGCTGTGTGGTATCAGATCTCATTCGAAGATACTTGATGAGAGATTCTGAGCATGGGTATATGTATCCTGGTGCTTAGTGGTCACGGGCCTCACCCATATATTATGGTAAGATGCTTATGTGATATGGGAAACTTATGCTTTCTTGCTATGCTACATGATTTGGAGGATAGAGGTAGCGCCATATATATATGATGTTTATATTGCCATGTTTTGAGTATGGTTGGGCCTTGTGGGCTATGTATGATGATTGCTATGATGAGAGCATGTGTTTAGATGACCAGTGGTAGCGCCACGTGTTTAATTATCTCTCATTGTTACTCGTATTAGCTTGCATGCTTATATTTATGATTATTATATTTATGATTAGCATAAAGTAGAGTAGATTGATCGTGATATCGTAAGATCAAGGAGCACTATCAGTACGGACATTTCCAGTATGTGGTGTTTTTCAGAGTATGACACTTGTATTATTTAGTGGGCTGTGTATTCATATGACCTTACATGATAGGGTTTGCAATCCTTATTTTTGAAATTGTATTAATCAAATTATATGTTTAAATATTTTAAATTAAATTGGAGCTCCTTTGTATCGTTTTGATTATTTATCTATATTTTTAATTGTTGGTTTTAAATATTTTTGAGAAATACCTTATTGGGCTACACCCAGTTTGAGAAATTTTATGGTTTTAGGTTGGGCTCGAGGCCCAAATGTGACATCCGGGTCGAGGGTGTTACATGAATAGCTTAAATCTATAAAAAAATGTTACACGTTTAGAAATTAGAGTTTAGGGTATTAATTAAATGTCAACAAACCAACTAAACTAATGAAATAATTTTTTGAGGAGTATTAGTTACATCTACAATTAATAAATAAATATAAGATAGGATCTTCTTACACTATCTAAAACTTGAAAGTTTTACATATTTCTTGGACCGTTGGATGAAAGTAAATGGATGGATGAGATTAACAGTACAAAATGTGAAGATTATCACTTGGAAAAAAAGAAAATAATCTTATTTATTTACTATTATCATTCAACTGTCCCAAAAATGTAAAAGTAATTGAATTTTAGATAATGTAAGTAGATCCTAACCCAATAAACATTCTATATTCTATTTAAAAGAAAAATTAACATGTATTATAGGAAGTTTTTAGTTATCATGCATAGCCCCAGGATTTCGTATAGTAAAAATCACAAACTAACTTTCTAAAGGTGCTTACGTACAATTTTACCATTAAGGGTCGGGGCCACCAGCCTTGTCACTGGGGTTTGTGCAAAATATTCTATCCGATCAATCTGATAAGATTATTTGTTGATATGATTCAAAAATCCGAATATAAGATTTGATTTTTATTTTTGTATAGGATATTCGATTTGATTTTTATTTTTTAAATTAGATACAAATCATAATATTTCAAGTTTCGAACTAATCATAAAACTGAAATATTCAAAAATTTAAAATTTTATTAATATGAATTTTGTTATATTTAGCAATTTTGTTATATTTTGAAAAACCAAATTTTTGTATAGACATGAATCTTGTTATATTTGAGTTTTGACAATTTGTTGCTTGTTATATTTGAAATTCTAAAATTTTTATAGATATGACCGTCAAATTCAAAAAAGTACTTAAACCAAATTATATATTGGATAATCGGATATCTAAATATTCGAATATCCGAATATTCATTTTTCGGATAGGATATAAATAACTATTTTTATAAAGTTAAAATTTATATATCCGATTTTAAAACGAATCCGATCTGATATCGGAAACTGTACACCCTACTTGTCGCCCCGTCCCCTAGGCTGGCCTCAGCTTTAATGGCTTATTTGTTGAACGGGCGCTTGGTGGGAGTTGGAACGCGTAGGCAAATGCAAAGGGCAGTTCGGGCAGAGGGGTGGTGGTGGACCATGCCGCCTTGAAACAGCCGCTAGTGGCTGTGGCCACACACTTATTTCTTACCTTTTTAAGGTCAATGACTGCTCACGGTTGGTGGGTTGGAGTAATATGTGGCCGCAATCAACATTTATGTAATGGGAATCTCAATATAAATAAAAAGAGTTGATGGAGGGAGGTGGACAAGTCAATTCTTTGCATTGATTCCCTGCTTTAAAGAGACATTTCCATTCTCAGTTTTTGTGGCAAAATGAGTAAGAGAAAAAGTAGGGTTACAATAACCCAAAGATATATGTGGTTTGTTTTATCCCAGAGGTTTAATTAAAAAATAAATGCATGTCTATTTTTTTAATAAGTACTTAAAATATTTTTTTGTTGAAATAAGTGTCTAAAGTTATAATTTTAGCTAAAATATACGCCTAAAGTATTTTTTGGCTGTAATATGTGCCTAAAATTTTATTTTGTGATTGAAATATGTGCCAAAATAGGTGTCTCGGTTAACTTTAAAACAAGTCAAAAATAAAACTATAGACACCTATTTTAGCCAAAAAATACTTTAGACACCTATTTCAGCTAAAAATAAAATTTTAGGTACTTATTTTAGTTAAAAAGTACAATAGTCACATATTACAAAAAGAGGCAGTTTTTAAACACTTATTTTGGTAGTTAACCCTATCCCAAAATGCAAAAAGAAAGACATATAAAAGGTGAAGAAGTTGTTGCATATATAGAGATTTTCCTCTATCTGACTTTGAAGTTCATCATCAAAACATGAATGCACAGGACACTGGGATAGCAACCAAAACCTCAGCAACGGCTCCCACGAAACCATATTGAAATCTGGAATGGTGTTTCAAGTACCGTTTAATAGTAGGGTCATTGCCGGTAGGTGTTCAAACTTTGATTTTAACTGAATTAACCAACATAATTGAAGTTTTTTTGGGTTAATTTTAGATATGATTAACAATGAAGATTTTTTAAAAAAAATTTAAATTATCACTTAATTCAGTTCGAAACCAGTTAGCTATCCGAATTAACTGAAATGATTATATATTTTAATAATATATATATATATATATTTAGTAACTGAATTTTTAGAAGTTATAAAATGATCATTAAATTTTTTGATATGTTATAAAATGGTCATTAAACTTTATCTAATTAGCACAAAATGATCATTAGGTTTATTGAGTTATTACAAAATAGGTATTAAACTTTCAAAACTTATCAATAATTTATAACGTTCAATGACCATTTTGAATAGTTCGATAAGCTAATGATTGTTTTGTAACTTCTGAAAGTTTAGTGACTAGAAATATCATTTTAGCATAGTTTAATGATCATTTGTGTACTTTAACCAAAAACTTATAACAAATTTCTGTTAATTTGAAACCAATCGAATTATCCGAACTTTGTTCGTTTCGGTTAAAAATTTTCAAACAAAATTTGGTTCGGATAACGGTTAAAACCTAAAAAATTTTGCTTAATAAATTTTAGCTAGTTTGCTTTAGTCGAGTAATCAAACTGACCGAATGAACACCCAAATCCTTGGTACTTTAATGGTGCGTTCATCATCTCCGTACTGCGAGGTAATCAGTCCATAAACTGTCCATGCTATTGGGCTGATTCAATAATACCATATCCACCATGTAAGGATTCTCTGAAATTTCAAAGGAAATGGAAGGAAATTCCTGTGGTTTACACCATTTTTTAAAGTAATTTTGACCATCAACATTTCAAAGATTAAACTTTGATTTCAACCTCTAAAAAAATCGAATAATTTTTTAAAACAAAAATATTGACTATTTTTAACGGCATTGACATGTAAGCCCGATGACAATTCACTTGTATTTCATACTATTTCCGGATTTATTTTAAATATTTTTTTATTTTATTTATTTTGTTAACACGTATAAAATATATAGTGTCATGTCAATATAATATACGTGTAAGTTGTCAAATCAAAACCGTAAAAAGTTTAATGTTTAGTTATCATTTCTATTAAATATGTAAAAAAGTAGGACTAAAGGCCTAATTAACTAAATGCATTAATGTTGAGGGCTAAATTTATCATTACTTAAGAAAGCTCTCTATATGAAAGGTTCTCACTAATATTAGGGGACCGGGAGTGTCAGGTACAGCTCACGGATGCAAGATTTTATGTTAGAGGGCGAACTCATAAAATGTTAAGTGGGCGAAAATATTTTTCAATAGAAAATATATAATTTTTTTTATAAAAATTTTCTAAATCATAAACGAATTTTAAATTTCCAGGGGGCGACTCCTCCTGCAGCCCCTCGGTCTATCCCTGTTAACGGTTTTCTTCTCCCGTTTGTTGATCCTCACACGAAATATGGAGTTAAAGAATCTTGGAAAAAGAATGAAAGAAAATTGTTTCCAAGTTTTATGTTTGATACCATTATGAGATTGTCACTTCGAAATTACATAATGGGAACACAGTGACAAATTGTCACCTTCATACATTGTCATGCATCTACTATTGGAATACACTTTCCATCATGTTTATATTTTGATGGCATATTGCTTCCAAAAGGTGAGGAATTTTCCTCTATCTAACTTGGAAGTTCAACATCTTGATGCATAAGCCGAACATGAACGCAAAGAACACCGGGAAAGCAACCAAGACCGCAGCAACTACCCCCATGAAATCATAGTGATACCCGAAATAGTTTTCTAATTACCATTTAATAGTAGGGTCAGGCTTGATTCCTGGTACTTTAATGGTGCGTTCATCATATCCGTACTGCGAGGTAATCAATCCGTACATCGTCCATGCTATTGGACAGATCCAATAGTACCATATACACCATGGAGGGATTCTCTGAAATTTCGGAGAAAACGAATGGATTTCTATCATCATCCATTGTTGGGATCATTCATACAGTTGATTTGCTTGCGGAAGAAGTTAACATACCGTTCTTGGGATGTAGAAGCCAGAGAAAAGACTGAAGAGTGCATAGAAAGATGCTGCCGAGATCGCTGCTACTTGGACGTTCGGTGAGATGGCTACAGTCATCAACTCATCATCCCGAAGTAAGTGAAGTAAAGGAAGGTGTAGAAGTTAACAAAAAAGGCCCAGAAGAACTTTTTCGTCGTCCATTTGAACTTGATCATAGCATACACAATAAGTGTATAATATAAAGATTGTGTCAACACAAATGGGATTTCTATTATCACCTGTGCAAGTGCATAAGGTACTGCAGAGTACATTCCGGCCGCTTGTTCTCGATAAAATATGGTTCTTTCAGTGGCTACAACCGGCTGTGCTGTTTGGCAGTTATTAACTCCTAGAAACATGGCAGCTATACACATGGCTCCCAATATCACTATAAGCTCAATTCCATCTTTCCTGAACCAATAAAAGAAAATAGAATGTATCATTTAGGGGACTTTTGGAATATTCAGACTCATACAGTCAATGAGAAATGAAAGATCGAGTCGAACATTCTCGTGCCAACTCTCCAGGAAATCGATCCAATGAGTAGAGCTGCTACCAAAGTGAAACCTAATCTGACAAGGAGGGGTTCTCCAGTAAGTTTTGAATTGCTTCCAGAGGCAACATTTGAACTGTCCCCACATAGGCTGAGAATATTGAGTCATGAAATGCAGGTCTTTAGCTCCAGGTGGTGGTTTACTTAGCTCATTTAATAAAGCCTGGTTTTGCCTGCTTAAACACATATATGTTAGCTTGTGTTCAACGAATCATAAAAAAATATCTCGAACATTAAGTAATAGCTTACTGATACAAAGATGATGACTTATAATGCTCAGCAAAGTCAATTCCAAGTTGTGTTTCAACTGCTTCTGAACTCACTTCTAGCATCCAAGTTGCTGGATTTTGTTTCTCCTTAATTTTGGGAATTCCAGGAATTGCCTGCATTAAGTTCCTGTTAAGTAGGATTCCTCGAATTATAGTTGTCCTATCCGTAGACAAATTTTAGGATGGTAAGTCACCTCAAAATATTCAATAACCTTTTGAGAATTTCGACCCAATTGTCCGAAGTAGATTACTTGTCCCCCTCTTTTCATCAATAACAGTTCATCAAAAGCTTCGAATATATCGATGCTAGGCTGATGAATTGTGCAGACGACAGTTCTACCGGTATCGACAGTGTTTCTCACAGTCCTCATGACGATGGCAGCTGCCCTTGCATCAGGCCCGGATGTAGGTTCATCCATGAAAATGATCGAGGGATTAGCAACAAGCTCCACTGCAATTGTCAATCTTTTTCTCTGCTCCGTCGACAGCCCTGTGATTCCTGGCAGCCCTACTAGACCATCTTTGAGATTGTCTAACTCTACAAGTTCCATCACTTGATCCACAAAAGTCTAAAGAAACAGAAAACCAAAGAAAATATTGGTTTTACATCCAATTCAATGTCACACGCTTGGTTGCAATTATAAACAATTCATATCCTTACCATTTTTTCTTGTTCATTAATTTCATTCGGAAGTCTAAGGAAAGCCGAATATATCAAGGACTCCCTGACCGTGAGTTGGGGTAAGTGTACATCAGTTTGTTCACAATATCCGGTGACTCTGGCGAAAGTTTCTTGCTTTTTTGGGAACCCTGAGATTTTAACATCGCCTTCAATATATCCACCGGTTTTTCTTCCGGCCAAAACATCCATCAATGTTGTCTTTCCAGCTCCACTTACACCCATTAGGGCATTCAAAACACCAGGCCTAAATGCACCTGTTATTTCTCGAAGTAATTGTAGCCTGTTCTCGGTAACTCCTTGCGCCTTCATCTCCTATTTAAAATCAAGTAAGCTTGTTTCAGACAAACTTTCTATGATGACATTGAAACAGAATTCAAAGTGAAAAATGTAAAAGTAATGTCTTACAGCAGGCATGGCAACATAATAGTTCACTTTGTCAAATGTGACTGCTAAAGGATTGAATGGAAGAACCATTCCTTTCTTGGCAGTTTTTTGGTTCAAATTTGATTCACTGTTGATTCCTTGGATTTCCATTTCTAGATTACTTTCTGTACCATGGCCGGAATCTTGCGGAAGTACTGCTTGTGGCGCCGCCGGAGCTGTTATAATCCATATAGACCGTGTCATATCTTATTTACCACAGAAGGCAAAGCAAACCACAGTAATACTTACGGTTTAGATAAGTGAGAGCCAGGGTGAAGAGGACATTGAAAAGGATACAGAATCCAACTAGAGCTCCTACACAAACCCAATACCAATTTTTATTTCGATAGTCTTCTAATTCTTCGAGCACTGCCACCCCCAATCTGGTTACATTGTCAGAAGCCTGGATTGCAGTCAAAATATACATGAAGTTGCAACTTGCTTCAGTGCATGGAAATAAAGTAAAACATGCACGCGTTTTTCTTTGATCGATGCGAATAACATGCCAGTCTGTTCATCCATCTTGGAGCATACATTTCATTAATAACAAGAGAACTGTAAGTATATGACAAAGGTGAAACCCAGTAACCCCATTTCCACCATATAGGAATTTGAGCTGTTGCCAAAAAAAGTAAGCCTCAATCAATTCATCGAACCCGTGTAGCTTTGATGTTATGCGTAACTACGGTGTAAAGTGCTTACTTCTAGGAAGGGTGAAACCTGCAAGCAATACCACAAACATCAAAGCAAACATTCCACTGGTGTGGGAAACAACTATGGCCCTGCAGACCCCTGAGATGAGCCTAAATAGTGAAGCAGACATTTGTCGGAGCAGAAATACCACTAGCATTGTCTTGAAAAACCTGTGTACAAACATGGAAAACTTTCTAGCTTAGTGCTATAAAAGAATTGACAGATATGGAATTCGAGATCATATGGTGTTTAGACCTGTCAGCCTCTGGTGCAAATCCCATGGTGTAGTATGTCATCGCCATCCAGGCAATAGTCTCAAAAATGGCCATAGGTAATTTTGTCACAAGCAACGGAATGGCAAACGCCCAAGCTGGATAGAGTAAGAGGTCTCTTTGCTTGAAAAAAACTGGAAGCCTGGCTATCATTAGTGTAATCTCGGGATAGCCATTGAACATGTTGGTGATAATCGAAAACAAGAGAGCACCATTGTAGAGAAATGCATCTTCTTCATCCTAGTGATGCATTCTAGTCCTAAGATACACTGTTGATGTAAACAAGACTACTATAATAGTTTGAGTTGTTTTGAAGATATAAAAGAACGAGTTCCGCTTGATCAGTAACACTTCTTTATCCCAGCAGGCCTTGAGAAGTTCAAGTTTTGTTACAGAATATCTTGAGAAGACGAAGGCTGCTTTTTGACCTTTGGACTTATCGAAAGGCACCGAGAGCTCGTTTGCTAGCTGCACCCCTACATGGAAATTCTTGACCCTATTTGCAAACTCTGTAACCGGAACGTAACGGTATGGGTTACTTCTATCTGCCCAATATTGAGCTTGATACTTTTTTGAAGTTACCTCCTGCAAGAAATCAGCAGTTCCCTTCCTCTCAGGACATTTGAACCCACAGCTCTTGAAGAATTCGACAACATGCTCTCGTGGTCCTTGATAAACAATTCGACCTTCAGATATGAGTACTATATCATCAAAGAGATCAAAAGTCTCGGGAGCTGGCTGTAGTAGGGACATAAAGATAGTGGCATCTGTTAGATGAGCAATCTGTTGCAAATACTTGACAATTTGATATGTTGTGGAACTATCAAGGCCGGTTGATATCTCATCCATGAACAATGTTTTGGTTGGCCCAACAATCATCTCTCCTGCATTAATTTTGATTAAATCTGGGCAATGGAAGATCATAAATCACATAATTGATGGTTTGTCATGTTAATATAGCTAACTTGTTAACCTGTTGTTACTCGTTTTTCCTGTCCACCGGATATGCCTCGAATCATCTCACCTCCAACAATTGTATCCAAGCATATGTCAAGGCGACAAGGCGTAGCATCTAAACATTTCATTCAGCATCAAAACCAATTCTCTTCTGAAATTTTACTGAAATAAACATTTAAATTTTGGTCATACTTTTAGAATATAGTCAGTAGCCAGGCTGCTTTCAGCTTCTTCAATTGCAGTTGCCTGGAATTGAACAGAAAAATCTCATGAAATTGAACATACATTTGGCGTGCAGTTTTTATAGCTTTATGGGATTTACCTTCATGAAAAGGTCTACTTCTGGTTCAGGGTAAATACCAGCATGCTTTTCCCTCTTCACAAGTTCACTTAGAAGGTCTGTTACAGTCATTAAGAGGTTAATCATCAAATTCACTTGTCTCTCTATATGCATAAATGGTTTGTAATTACAAAGTAATTAATCTTAGTTATACGAGTACCGTATCGAGTTCCGACCCCTTGGCATCTTGCAGAGAAATCTAAGGTTTCTTTAACAGTCATTTCAGGAACATGAACATCATTTTGGCTAACATATGCAGAGGTCTTATGGGCACAAATTCATTGAGTTTGTACCCATTGTAAGTTACTTCCCCACTAACCTATTTCAATCACAAAAAAGGAAAGAAAGTTAATATATGGCATAATGTCAAAAAAATGCCTTAACATTTGACTAAATAGTCACTCTGGCTCTTACTTTTTTTAAGCAATTTAACCATCAACCTTTTACCTTAGGTCAAAATGGCCTTTCTGTGAATGAAAATTGTTAGTCAACTACCGATAAATTGTCATATAGACAAAGTTGTTGACTAGAAAGAATGTCACATCAGTTAAAAAATAATTTTAATAAAGTATATAAAATTATTTTTTATGCTGACATGTTATTTTGTCAAGTCATTTCAAGCTGCTTACTGTTAGTTAATTAATAGTTTTCATTGCAGAAAAGCCATTTTGACCCAAAATAAAATGTTGAGGGTTAAATTACTTTAAGAAAAAGAATAAAAATTAAAGTAACTATTCAGTCAAAAGTTAGATATATTATTTTGGCTTAATGTCTTAATATATTCAGCTGCATCCGGACTAGAATTAAGTTCAATATATATTTGTTGACCTTCAAGCTTGGATCCAATTTTCCAGCCAATGCAAGCAAAAAGGTTGTTTTTCCAGAAGATGGTGGGCCTAATAAAAGGGTCATCCTGTAGGAGATCTCCAAAAGTTAACAAAGCTGTTCAAGCAATTTTAGCAAGCTTTTTGTAATTTACATGCACAAGTTGAGCTTTTACTTTAAACATGATTAATTAATTACCTTGATGGTCTGATTATACCAGAGACACCCTTAAGGATATTAAGTTTGGTCGTGTTGGAAAATCTAACACCAAGCATAGAAAGAGCTGATTCTGCAATGTTTTGAGCCGTATTTAGGAGAGTGGGGAGAGCTCTGCTGCCTATATAGGTTTCTGCTTCAACGTTTAAATGCTCATACCTAACTTCCACTCATGGAAGTTGAATCCCAACCCTGCAAATACGAGTATATTAATGGTCTTGTTAGGCGGTTTTGAACATGTGTAATATGAACACAGCACAAAGCCTCCGGAAAGAATGGTCTCAAAATGAGTTAAATCAAAGGGTTTATTTTGATACATAAGCCATAAAATATTAAATCCTAAACTCTAAATTCTAACTATAATACCCTTCATATTAATGGTCTTGTTAGGCGGTTTTACACAACCCTTCATATTTAAGCTATAAAATCTAAAACTTAAATCCCTAGCCCTAACTAGGGCTGAAAATGAGACAAGATAGATCGCGAGCTACTCGAGCTCGACTCGGTCAAAACTCGATTCAAGCTCGAACTCAGCTTGAGTTCTTAATGAGCCGAGCCGAGCTACTTGATACCCGACTCGAAAAGCTCGCAAGCTACTCGAAAATGTAATATACTAAATTTTTATTTTTTATAATTTAAAATCTAAATTCCTAAACTTAAAACCCTAAAATATGAACCCTAAACATAATTCTTAAACCCTAAAATATAAATCCTAAGTTCTAAACCGAACAACCTAAACCTCTAAACCCTAAACTAACACCCTAAACCCTAAAATTAGCAAGTTTGAGTTTACACAACTTGTGTATCAAAGTTTTTTCTTGATAGGGCTTTAAATGAAACGTGACAGATGGCGGTTACTCGAGTCCGATACGGTTAAAGATCGGTCAACACTTAACTCGATTGGGCTCGAATCAAGCTCGAACTCGACTCGAATTCTTAACGAGTCGAGTCGAGCTCAAATTTCTCAGGCTCGATAAAAATTACTCGAGCTCGAACTCGATTCGAAATCTTAACGAGCTGAGTCGAGCTCAGCACTACTCGAGCTCGACTCGGCTCGTTTACACCCATAGCCCTAACACTTTAAAACCTAAACCTTAAACCCTAAACCCTAAACTCTAGATTCTAACCATAAATCTTAAATTCTACACCCTACAACCTAAACCCCTAAACCACAACATAAATATCTAAACCCTAAAATTAAAAGGCGTTTCCTAAATCAAATGCTTACAAGAGTAAAATACGCGTAAAACAAAATGTTATTTTACTTCATAGATTTTGAATTATTTTTATTTTTATTCAAAAGTCAGCATACAATACACACGCCGGTCAAACTAAAATATATTTAATTTTTTAAAATTAAAAATTCATTTTAATAAATTGTATAGAGCCTTTAAATCTTTTAATAACCCTTGACTCTTGTCATAGGGGAGTTAGGGTTGGGTGGTGGGGGAACTTGAGAGTACAAAGACTTAAAAATAGTTAATAGTTGCAGTTAGATTGGAAATTATTTTAAAGTCTTTCTTTTTAGAAAAGTGTTGTTCAAAAACACTATAAAAACATGTTTGAAAGATATTTTAATATTTATTGCTCTTTATTAGTTATTACTTATGATGTCTAAAGTGTTTTCTACATAAAAAAATAACTTTAATCTAAAATGAAGAACTAAACTATGAATGTTGAAATCATTTTAAAGTCTTTCTTTTTAGAAAAATGTTGTTCAAAAACACTATAAACACATGTTTGAAAGATATTTTAATATTTATTGCTCTTTATTAGTTATTACTTATGATGTCTAAAGTGTTTTCTACATAAAAAAAATAACTTTAAACTAAAATGAAGAACTAAACTATGAATGTTGTTTTACTGTTATACTGTTGCTTGTTGATTTCGGGTGTTCGCTTTTTTGGCTTAAAATTCATTTGCCACATCTGTTAAATAGATCAAAGTTGAAGACAATATTGAAATATATATTTGGAATAATTTAGTAGCATAACACTCAGGGACGGACCGAGGGATGCTGAGGGGCGATCAACCCATAAAAATTTTATTTTATTTTTTAATTTTTGAAAAGTTTATTTTAAGCTTTTAATTTCTTTTGTGTTTTGTTTTGATAATCTAATTTCGTACCCTTTACTTTTTCAATATAATTTTTTAATAGTTCGCACCTCACATAAAATCTTGTGTCCGTCCTTGTTAGCACTTACTCAGTAATCAAATATTTAGATGTAAATAAGTGGCTAGTTTTTATGCAGATAATAAGAGAAACTTACTTATCAAATCTATTCTGGATTCTCTTCAATAACTTCTAATTGTCTTCCTCGACAACCTTAAACAGCCCACTAATGAACCTCTGTCGATCGTCCATGTCAAGTTTTCTCACATCAACTTCTCTTGGACCGAACATGTTGTCGTCGGCATGGCCGGCCCGACCATCCCCCTCCGCAAAACAATTTATGATACTTTTTCTTAACCGATCATACGTCGGCAACTTCTCTATAGCAGCCCATTTGAGGCTTCTTCTTCTTCCTCGCGAGCTCGACTGTTTGGCGATGCTCCCGCAGCGAAAACATCCTCCAATGTCCTATGTGTCTGGCTCAAGTTGTGCCTTATTCCACTTCTGAGGTTACTAGGGCTTGAGCAACTCCTTGAACTTCTTTCTTTCTCTATGCCATCCATTGAATATGTTCTCCTGTATAATTATATACGTAAAATATGTATCGAACATAAATATTTTAAAAAAGAATGTTGAAGTAATATATACCTTTCAACGAGATCGATACTATGATCAAATAAATCAATCGATAATTAATCTACGAATAATTTTGATGTATATGAAGTTGTAATATTAGTTAGCTGCTGATAGTTTGGGATTTTATGTTGTGGAGAGAAGAAAAGATAGAGAAATGTTATGGTAGGGAAGTAGCTAAGAGGAAGAGGGAGTCCATTAATCTAAATGCCATAGAGAATGGTATATATATATAAGCAAACAATCTTACAATTTATTAGTAAAAAATATTTTTTTTGTTTTTATTGTTTTCCTAAATTAGGCATTCTCATTTATTGATGCATCATCTTCAATATTATTAAAAATAATGTGTACGCCCAAATTAATATTTTTAATATTATAATATAAATAATTGTTCTTATCAAAAAGAAAAATATTCAATGGATAGTTGGGTGGCCACCCATATAGTTTACTCTTTTTTATTAAATAGAGAAGTATTATATTTTCGTACTGAGATTTAAACTCATACAAGATGAGATAATACGATCATTTTTAGCCACTAGGTCAATTAGTAGATCTCAAAATATGCGTCTTTTAATAATAAAATGATGTTTTTTTATTAAGTAGAGATATATTACATTCTCAAGTCAAATACCGAAATTCGAATCCATATAAAATAAAGCAATACAAACATTCTTTATCACTAAATCGATTAATGGATCTTAATAATAAAATAATGTTGCTAATAATGTATCTAACTAATTAATTAAATTTAATACATGAATCACATAGGGCTCGGACTATTTATAGTGGACCTGCTCCAAGGTTCTTTGACTTCTGAATTTGTGAAAAGTTAACTAAATAATTAATGAATTACATTTTGATACGCGTAAAATATTAATTACTTTTAAATTTGAATTTTTAATCTAAATTTTAACTTCAACAATAAAATTTAAATCATAAGTCTTAGATTATAAGGGTAAAACTTTGATACACATGTTGTTGTGTAAAATTAATTTTACACAAGCATGTGTATTTACACTATAAAAACCCAAAATCATAAATTCTTAACCCTAATCCTAAAAAACTAAACCCTAAATCTTAAACTCTATACACTAAATTCTAAACACTAACCTTAAATTTTAAATCATACAACCTAAACCCTTAAACATTAAACCCTAACCTCTAAAGCTAAAAGGCACATGTAAACTAAAGTTTACATTCTGTGTATCAAAGTTTTTTTCATATTATAAATCTTCATTTTTGAACTTTAAAATTAATAAATTTATGTAAACTAAAATTTACATAATTTATATATTCAAATATTTTTTTTATAATTATCTGTTTTTCTTTTTACGAATAGAAACGTTCACAACTTTCGTTCACGAATATCAACTTGGAGTTGTTCATAGATTGGCTTATGTGATTCGAATGTTTTGGATTATCTTAAATCTGTCTTATTTTTGTTAAAAAATATTAAGAATAATTTATATGAATTTATGATTAAATTTATATTTTTGTAATTAAATTATTATAATTCCAGAAATTCACATCAAACACATGTCGATTGCTAAATCAAATCATGTTTTGTAATCTAAAAAGGTTAAATAGTATTGACTCTTGAAGTTGAACTTTATTACTATTAATTTGGTATTTGGAAAATTTAACCTCAAGAGTCAAAATACTATTTATGTGATACTGGTTTCAAAACTAAGAATCAAACACATGTCGAATAATTTATGTTAAATCTGAAAAAAGTATCATTAAAAAAACTTTAAGAAATATTTGGGGAAAAATTATGATATTTTTAAAAGATTAATGATTTTTTTTGAAAATTTCAAAATTTTTAGAGTTTTTTTTTAGTTTTTCAAATTTAATATATATTATGTGTCACATGACATGCTCTTAGAGTGATGCATAGAATTTTTGTAACAGAAAAATGGAATGAAAAGTTTAAGGGACAAATTTAACAAAAATTTCAGACAAATTTAACAAAAATTTCATGTACCAAAGTGATAATGAAATATAACTTTAAGGGTCAAATTAGTATTTAACCCAAAAAACCTACTCACTATAGGAAGAATTTTTTAAAAGAAAATTTTAGTTTTGGGTCGGGTTGGGTTTGATTTAGGGTAAAAAATACTCGACTCGAAATAATAGTTTAATTTTATTCTAAATATTTAGTATAATTGCTATAATGCTTCTCTCTTTATATATATTTTCAATTATCTTCATATTTTGTCTAATAAAAATGAAATAGTAATTATTATAATATCCCCTCTCTATTTGTTTTTTTAATTAACTCATTATTTTATCGAATAAAAAAATATTTTTTTATTTATGTGAGTTCGGATTCGAATTCAAATTTTTACTCTAAAGTTCAGGTCATATTCAAATTGAGTCGAATACGGTTCGACCAAAAATCCAACCTAACCCTACCTATGACCATCCCTACTCTTGATCTTTGAAATTTCATAAAAAAAACATATAATCCATATTTTTGTCTCATACATAGAATCCACACTTCTTATAATATATCACTTTCTTACTAAGCAAACAAGTTTAATTCATTGTAATAAAAAAAAATTGACTTAAAAAACCAATTTTATTGATTCATTATATCAAAAAGAAAGGGAGGAAATTGAAAAAAAAATGTAGTTTTCAAAATAAGTTTGATTTGGATCCTGGTTTCAAAACTGATAATCAAACAATTATAACATATTGTAAACGAATCTTTAACAAAGTTGACAAAAGATGGTGTTCTAGATTCTTAAGGTTCAACTTCGAGTTATTAATTTTCGATTAACTGTCTGTAACAATATATTGATTGTAACGGTCGGTGACTTCGAAAAATAAAAGAAATTTTCCATATATTA